>OY997270.1:544822696-545252696 GCA_963921465.1 Triticum timopheevii
TGTCATGCAATAGATGCACTAGAGCTATAAGTTTATGAAAGCTCAAAAAAGAAACTAAGTGGGTGTGCATCCAACTCGCTTGCTCACGAAGACCTAGGGCACTTTTGAGGAAGCCCATCATTGGAACATATAAGCCAAGTTCTATAACGAAAAATTCCCACTAGTATATGAAAGTGACAACGTAGGAGACTCTCTATCATGAAGATCATGGTGCTACTTTGAAGCACAAGTGTGGAAAAAGGATAGTAACATTGTCCCTTCTCTCTTTTCTCTTATTTTTTTGTTTGGGATTCTTTGGCCTCTTTTATTTTTTATAAAGTCTGGAGACTCATCCCAACTTGTGAGGGAATCAAAGCTTCCATCATATTTCCTCACATGGGACAATGCTCAATAATGATGATCATCACACTTTTATTTACTTACAACTCAAGAATTACAACTCGATACTTAGAACAAAAATATGACAGAATGGTGGAAGTTGCATGGCAATATATCTCGGAATGGTTATGGAAATGCCATAATAGGTAGGTATGGTTGCTGTTTTGAGGAAGGGTATATGGTGGGTTTAATGCACCGGCGAAAGTTGCGCGGTACTAGAGAGGCTAGCAATGGTGGAAGGGTGAGAGTGCGTATAATCCATGGACTCAACATTAGTCATAAAGAAATCACATACTTATTGCAAAAATCTATTAATTACCAAAACAAAGTACTAAGGCATGCTCCTAGGGGGATAGATTGGTAGAAAAATTCCATCGCTCGTCCCCGACCGCCACTCATAAGGAAGACAATCAATAAATAAATCATGCTCCGACTTCATCACATAATGGTTCACCATACGTGCATGCTACGGGAATCACAAACTTTAACACAAGTATTTCTTCCAATTCAAAATTACACACTCATGAATCTAATATCACCATCTTTATATCTCAAACAATCATAAGGAATCAAACTTCTCATAGTATTCAACGCTCTTTATATTGAAGTTTTTATCGTATCCCTCTTGGATGCCTATCATATTATGACTAAATTCATAACCAAAGAAAATTACCATGATGTTTAGAGAAACTCTCAAAATAATATAAGTGAAGCATGAGAGTTCAACAATTTCTATAAAATGAATGCACTGCCATGCTTTAAAAAGATATAAGTGAAGCACTAGAGCAAATTTGCCTAGCTCAAAAGATATAAGTGAGCACATAGAGTATTCTAATAAATCATGATTCATGCGTGTACCTCTCAAAAGGTGTGTACAGCAAGGATGATTGTAGAAAACTAAAAGCAAAGACTCATATCATACAAGACGCTCCAAGCAAAACACATATCATGCGGTGAATAAAAATATTTCCTCAAGTAAATTTACCGATAGACGAAGACGAAAGAGGGGATACCATCCGGGGCATCCCCAAGCTTAGATGCTTGGTTGTCCTTGAATATTACCTTGGGGTGCCTTGGGCATCCCCAAGATTAGGCTCTTGCCACTCCTTATTCCATAGTGCATCAAATCTTTACCCAAAACTTGCAAACTTCACAACACAAAACTCAACAGAAAACTCATGAGATCCATTAGTATAAGAAAATAAATCACCACTTTTTGGTACTATTGTGAACTCATTCTTTATTTATATTGGTGTAATATCTACTATATTCCAACTTCTCCATGGTTCATACCCCCCGATATACTACCCATAGATTCATCAAAATAAGCAAACAACACATAGAAAATAGAATTTGTCAAAAACAGAACAGTCTGTAGCAATATGGAAACTTCGAATACTTCCGTAACACCAATTTTTTTGAAAAATTAGGAAAACATGGGAATTTGTATATTAATCATGTGTAAAAAAATTAGATCAAAAGCATGCTTCTGTGATTTTTGAAAATTATTTTACTAGGCGTAAAAGTTTTTGTTTTTCAGCAAGATCAAATCAACTATCACCGTAAGCCATCCCAAAGGTCTTACTTGGCTCAAACACTAATTGAAACACCAAAAAAAATTACTATAGAGGTAATAATGTGTATTTATTGAAAAACAAAACCAAAAACCAAAAACATAAAAATAAAATTGGGTTGCCTCCCAAGAAGCGCTATTGTTTAACGCCCCTAGCTAGGCCTAAAACATAGGTCTAGGTATTGTCATCTTCGTTATGCAATTCGTCAATTGCTCCTTTGGGCCTCATAGGAGGTTTTTTAATCCTATCGATAATCACACTGCTTGGAAGAAAATCAAGAAATTCATTCATGACAAAAGGTTCCGGCCCTTACAATATTGACAAAACTAGGGTGAATACTTATCATCCTAAGATATTCATTTTCTCCGCTAGATGATCCCCCTCTATTTTTAGGAACATAAATAAACTTAAAAGCCTTGGTGGAAGGAAAATTTGGGGTAGTTTTAACAGAGGCAAAAGCGTAACCCAAGTTAGTAATAATATTCTCCAACTTATCAATTCTAGTGGAACCTTGATCTAACTTCTCATTAACTATGGGTTCTTTTTCCTTTAGATTCTTCAAAGTAACTCCTACCTTTGATCCATATTAAGTAATTTGATTATGAATATTTTTATCCAGGTTTTAAATAATATCTACGGTAGCAATTTTATTCTCAATAATATCAAGCCTTTGCATCACATGTTCCAAAATTAAAACATTTTCATTAACCATAAGAGGTGGTGAGCCTACCAAATCTATCATAGCATTATAAGCATCCAAAGTGTGGCTTCCCAAGAAATCCCCCCTGTAATGGTATCTAGAACATATCTATTCCAAGGAGTAATACAAACATAAAAATTGCGAAGGAGAATGGTAGTAGATTGCTTACGGGTAGATCTATTTTGAGCATTGCAAATTCTATACCAAGCATCTTTTAAATTTTCTCCCTCCCTTTGCTTAAAATTAAGAACCTCACTCTCGAGAGTACTAGCAATGGTAGAAGGACTAGCCATGAAAGAAAATCAAGCAATCTAGCACACGAGCAACCAAAAATAAAACGAAAAGAAGAACGGAAGAAGGGTGAATAAAAAGGCAAATCTTTTTGTATTTTTTTGAAAACGTTTTAGAAGTGGGGGAGAGGAAAACGAGATGAAAATGGCAAATAACGTAATGCAAGAGATGGGAGTTTATGATCGGTACTTGGTATGCTTGATGTAGATCTCCCCGGCAACAATGCCAGAAATTCTTCCTGCTAGTTCTTGAGCTTGCGTTGGTTTTTCCCTTGAAGAGGAAAGGGCGATGCGACAAAGTAGAGATAAGTATTTCCCTCAGTTAAGAACCAAGGTATCAATCCAGTAGGAGATACAAGCAAGTCTCCAATCTATGCACCTGCACAAACAATCAAACACTTGCACCCAACGCGATAAAGGGGCTATCAATCCCTTCACGATCACTTGCAAAGGTGAGATCTGATAGAGATAGATATAAAAGATTACTAAAACGTAAAATAAAATAAAAGTAAATAAACTGCAGCAAGGTATTTTTGGGTTTTCTGGTTTATAGATCTGAAAATATATGATAGAAATAGACCCGAGGGCCATAGGTTTCACTAGAGGCTTCTCTCTTGAAGGAAAATAATACGGTGGGTGAACAAATTATTGTCGAGCAATTGATAGAAAAGCACAAAGTTATGATGATATCCAAGGCAATGATTATGAATATAGGCATCACGTCCGTGTCAAGTAGACCGACTCCTGCCTACATCTACTACTATTCCTCCACACATCGACCGCTATCCAGCATGCATCTAGAGTATTAAGTTCAAAAGAACGGAGTAACGCCTTAAGCAAGATGACATGATGTAGAGGGATAAACTCAAGCAATATGATGATAATCCCATCTTTTTATCCTTGATGGCAACAATACAAATATGTGCCTCGCTACCCCTACTTTGTCACTGGGTGAGGACACCACAAGATTGAACCCCAAAACTAAGCACCTCTCCCATGGCAAGAAAAACCAATCTAGTTGGCCAAACCAAACCAATAATTCGATGATAAATACAAAGATATCAAATCATGCATATAAGAATTCAGAGAAGATTGAAATAATATTCATAGATAAACTGATCATAATCCACAATTCATCGGATCTTGACAAACACACCGCAAAAGAAGATTACATCGGATAGATCTCCAAGAACATCGAGGAGAACATTGTATTGAAGATCAAAGAGAGAAAAGAAGCCATCTAGCTACTAGCCATGGACCCGTAGGTCTATGGTAAACTACTCACACTTCATTGGAAGGGCAATAGAGTTGACGTAGAAGCCCTCCATGGTCGAATTCCCCTCCGGCAGGATTTCGAAAAAGGCCCCAAGATGTGATCTCATGAGAACAAAAGGTTATGGTGGTGAAAAAGTATTTTGGTGGATGCTTCTTTTGGTCTGGGAATGTTTCTGAATTTATTGTCCAAGGATTAGGGTTGGAGGACCCCCGTGGGGCCCACAAGCCAGGGGGCGCCCCCGTAGGACGTGCCCTAAGGGCGGGTGGAGCCCTCGGGACTCTTTTGGTCCTACATGTGTCTTCTGGTCCAAGAAAAATCATCATAAAGTTTTATTCCGTTTGGACTCCGTCTGATATTCCTTTTCTGTATAACTCAAAAACAAGGAAAAATAGAAACTGGCACTGGGCTCTGGGTTAATAAGTTAGTCCCCAAAATAATATAAAATAACATATTATTGCATATACAACATCCAAAACAAATAATATAATAGCATGGAACAATCAACAATTATAGATACGTTGGAGACGTATCATGGTCTCTTGGAAATCTATTTGATATAACTCTTTTTTGCGGTGTGTTTGTTGGGATCTGATGAACTTTGAGTTTATGATCATATCTATTTTATCCATGAAAGTTATTTGAGTCTTCTTTCAATCTCTTATATGCATGATTATTTATAGCCTCATATTTCTTCTTCGAATCTTTGGTTTAGTTAGGCCGACTAGATCGATTTTTCTTGCCATGGGAAGTGATGCTTTGTGATGGGTTCGATCGTGCGGTGTTCTTTCCCAGTGACAGAAGGGGCAGCAAGACACATACTGATTGTTGCTATTAAGGATAACAAGATGGGGACTATTCCTACATGAATAGATCTTGTCTACATCATGTCATCGTTCTTGTTGCATTACTCTGTTTCTCCATGAACTTAATACACTAGATGCATGTTGGATAGCGATCGATGTGTGGAGTAATACTAGTAGATGCAGGCAGGAGTCGGTCTACTAATCTTGGACGTGATGCCTATATATTGATCATTGCCCGGATATCGTCATAATTTTTTGAGGTTCTATCAATTGCCCAACAGTAATTCATTTACCCACCATGTGCTATTTCTTGAGAGAAGCCACTAGTGAAATTTACGGCCCTGGGTCTATTCTTTATCATATTCTCTTCCGATCTATTATTTGCCTTTGAGATCTATTTTTATTCGCTTTTATTTTCAGATCTATTATTCCAGAAACCCAAAAATACTTGGTTGTAGTTTTTTATTTGCATATATTATTTCGCGTTTATTCGAGATCTATTTATCCAATCTATCAAAATTTTATCCCGTCAACTTGACAATTTCCTACGCCGTTATCCATAAGAGGGATTTACAACCGCTGATAAGCGTCGGGTTGCAAGTATTTGTTCTTTGTGTGCAGGTACCGTTTACATAGTGTTGTTTGGTTCTCCTACTGGATTGATACCTTGGTTTCATAACCGAGGGAAAACCTACCGTAGCTGTGCTGCATCATCCCTTCCTCTTTGGCGAAATACCGATGTAGTTCAAGCGACATCACATATCAGTCCCTCCAAGTTGATGCGTTTGGTCTCACCGAGATGGCTAACGTTCGAATCTTTTACACAGGTCGGTGTCACCGAAATATGTATCGGTGTCACCGAGTTGAGTCGAAGGGTTGTAATGGTTGGATTCTTGGTGAAGGCTATAAATACCTCTCCACGCCACTCACTCTCAAAGAGAGCCATCAGAACGTAACTACACTTTTCACCATTTATTTTCTAAGAGAGAACCACCTACTCATGTGTTGAGATCAAGGCATTCCAATCCAACCATTTGAACATTGATTTCTAGCCTCCCCAAGTTTCTTTCCACTTAAATCCTTCTCCTACCCAAGCCAAATATGTGATAGAGATATTGAATGTTGAGGAGACTATCTTTTGAAGCACAAGAGCAAGGAGTTCATCATCGACACGCCATCTATTATCTTGTGGAGAGTGGTGTCTCCTAGATTGGTTAGGTGTCACTTTGGAGCCTCCAAGATCATGTGGAGTTGAACCATGGAGTTTGTAAGGGCAAGGAGATCGTCTACTTCGTGAAGATCTACCCCAAGTGAGGCTAATCCTTCATGGGCGTAAGCCATGGTGGAATAGACAAGGTTGCTTCTTCGTGAACCCTTCGTGGGTGGAGCCCTTCATGGACTCACGCAGCCGTTACCCTCCGTTGGTTGATGTCTCCATCAACGTGGATGTATGATAGCACCACCTATCGGAACCACGCCAAAAACCACCGCGTCTTTATTGCATTTGATATTCCCATCTCTACCCTCTTTACATTCCGCACACTTGCATGTTTTACTATTTCCGGAGCCCTATCTCTAGATATGCATTTGTAAAAAGTATTGATTGCAACTTAACTAGTGCCGAAATTTGCCTAATCTTCAAGTAAACTAAAAACTGCACCTTTGGTTGGTTAAGTGTCTATTCACCCCCTGTAGGCTCTATCTTCTCGAACCTACAATTGGTATCAGAGCTTTTGTCTCCATTGCCTTGGTTTAATTACCATTGGAGGAAGATGGATGTGTCTACTTTCGGGAGTCTTAGATGTAGAGTGCCTATTCTTGATGGAGAGGACTATAATTGTTGCATAGACGAAATGCTTGATATCTTTGATGAATTTAACTTGAGCAAGTATTTTCATAGCCCTTAGGTGCCTCATATTGATACCTCACACCCCACTCATGAAGAGGAAAACAACATGCTTCATAATCTTAGAGCCATCAATATTATCATTCGAGGATTACCTAAAACTGTGCTTGTTCGTATGCAAAACTTTGAGTGCGCCTATACATTGTGGAAGGACTTGGAAATGCGCCATCCCAATTACTCGTTAAAGAACCTTGATGAGATCCTTCATAAAGCTATTGCCTTACATAAGATGGAGCCTAGTGATCCTAAGTTTGATGATTGTCTCTTTGATGCGTGCTAAAGACGATGTTAGAGCCATTAGTAAAATCATAAAAGAAGCCATTAGAATTTGCACTCTTGAACATTGCATTGATCATGAAACTAATGAATTCATTACCCTAGGTGATGATCATATACCAATGATGATGACAACGTTGAACACGACTGTTATGATGAGGATGAAGAGTTCAACGTCGAATATGAGAAGAGTATGAGAAATCTTAGTCTCATGGCAAATCAACGAGTTTACATGGTCGGAGGAAAGAATGGATTCTTGATAGTGGATGCCCCGATCGCATGACCGGAGATAGAGACATGTTTTGTGAGCTTGCTAAGAATGATGGACCATGCAAGTATGTGGTTTTCGGAGACAACTCCAAAGGTAAGGTACCTGGCCTTGGTAAGGTGGCCATATCCAATGATAAATCCATTCAAAATGTTATGCTTGTTGAATCTCTTAGATACAATATTCTTTCCATATCTAGACTAGCTGACTTTGGTTTCAATGTTCTATTTACTGAAGTAGATTGCCAAGTGTTTCGTCGAGATAATCATAATATGGTGTTTACTCGTGACAGTGTCCTGGACTAGGGGGTACTAACCTAGTAGGCCCATGGTCCTTGGGCTGGGCCGGTGGGCCCTCATTCCCCTCAAGGTGGACTCCCGAAGCCGCACGCCGGAGGCGTGATCAAGACAACATCTACCAAAGAGTTGACGTATACTCCAAGACATCTCCTGCCTACATACCGACCGTTGATAACCCACAAGTATAGGGGATAGTTTGTAGCCTTTTTCAATAAATAAGAGTGCTGAACCCAACGAGGAGCTAAAGGTAGAACAAATATTCCCTCAAGTTCTACCGACCACCGATACAACTCTACACATACTTAACGTTTGCTTTACCTAGAACAAGTATAAAACTAGAAGTACTTTGCGAGAATAAAACTACGAATAAATTGCAAGATAATAAAAGTTAGTTGTTTGGTAAAAAGCTTTTGTCACACAAGAAAGTTATTTGTCCCTAGGTGATCGATAACTAGACCAATGATCATTATTGCAGTTTATATGAGGGAGAGGCACCAGCTAACATACTTTCTCTACTTGGATCATATGCACTTATGATTAGAACTTTAGCAAGCATCCGCAACTACCAAAGATCATTAAGGTAAAACCCAACCATAAAATTAAGTATCAAGTCCTCTTTACTCCCGTACGCAACAACCCACTTACTCGGGTCTGTGTATTCTATAAATACCCAAATATTCCCCGTATACTAGAGGGTACACCAAAAATACTTTTTCGCCGCCGCAAGTTTCTGTCCTCGTGAGATCCCATCTGGAGACCTGTTTCGGTACTCCACCGGAGGGCGATTCGATCATGGAGGGACTCTACGTAAACCTTGTTGCCCTTCCGATGATTTGTGAGTAGTTTACCACAGACCTACGGGTCCATAGCTAGTAGCTAGATGGCTTCTTATCTCTCTTTGATCTTCAATACAATGTTCTCCTTGATGTTCTTAGAGATCTATTCAATGTAATCTTCTTTTGCGGTGCATTTTTTGAGATCCTATGAATTGTGGATTTATGATCAGATTATCTATGAATATTAGTTGAGTATTCTCAGAACTCTTTTATGCGTGATTAAGATAGCTTGTATTTCTCTCCGATCTATTGATTTGGTTTGGCCAACTAGATTGATTTTTGTTGCCATGGGAGATGTGCTTTGTAATGGGTTCCATCTTGCTGGCTTATTACCAGTGACGGAAGGGGACATGACACGTATTTGTATTGTTGCCATTTAGGATAAAAAGGTGGGGTTTATTCATATTGATTGAATCTATCCCTGTACATCATGTCAGCTTGCTTAAGGCGTTACTCCGTTCTTGTTAACTTAATACACTAGATGCATGCTGGATAGCGGTCGACGCGTGGAGTAATAGTAGTAGATGCAGGCAGGAGTCGGTCTACTTGTCACGGAGGTGATGCCTATATTCATGATCATTTCCTTAGATATTGTCATAACTTTGCGTTTTTCTATCAATTGCTCAATAGTAATTTGTTTACCCACCGTATGTGTTCTTTCAAGAGAGAAGCCTCTAGTGAAAACTATTGCCCCCAGGTCTAGCTTTTATCATATTATTTTCAGATCAACAAAACCAAAACCCCAAAAATACCTTGCTGCAATTTATATACCTTTACTTTATTTTGCACTTTTTTTATCTTTTATACCTATCTCTATCAGATCTCATCCTTGCAAGTAACCGTGAAGGGATTGACAACCCCTTTATCGTGTGGGTGGAAGTATTTGTTTGTTTGTGTAGGTGCAACCATTGGTGACTTGTGTGTTCCTCCTACTGGATTGATACCTTGGTTCTCAACTGAGGGAAATACTTATCTCCACTTTGCTGCATCACCCTTTCCTCTTCAAGGGTAAAACCAATGCAAGTTCAAGAAGTAACACTCAAACTATCACATTTGACAAACATGACCATCTGACCAGCATCAGGCATAGTGGAACGGTTGCACTGGTCCTGGACCCAATTGTTGATGGTTTCCATCTGACGCGTGTCCTCATGGACGGAGGGAGAAGCCTCAACTTAATCTACGCGTATATGGCCAAGAAGATGGGCATCGACTCATCTCGGATCAAACCCAGTACCACCACCTTTAAAGGTGTCATACCAGGTGTTGTGGTATGCTGCACTGGAACTGTAACACTAGAGGTAGTCTTCGGGTCACCCGAGAACTTCAGATGCTAGGAGTTAATCTTCGACATTGTACCTTTTCGTAGTGGAAACCACACGCTTAAAGGGTGCATCGCATTTGCTCGCTTCACTCCAGTCCCGCATTACACTCACCTCAAGCTCAAAATTCCAGGACCAAATGGTGTTATTACAATCCATGGTAACACGGAACGCTCTCTTCAGACGGAGGAGTAGACTGCGGCTTTCACAGTGTGAAGGCATCCGAAGAGGCAGCCCGTTCGGGCAAGCGCACCCCTAGCTCATCAAAGCACATGGGGGCCGCGACACTCGACCTCAGTCAGACACTCCCCCACCCTAAATTGGGGTCCGGGCCCCTCACGTGCTCCCCTTGGAAGGGGCATTACATGCCCAGGTTGCAGAATTTTGCACTAAAAATCCCCTGGGCTGCCGAGGAGCCAAAGCAATGGAAATGTCGAATCAACTAGATCGAGCAGTGACAAAACTTCGGGTTTGCACATCGGCAAGGTTCTATCAATGAGCTAGCCAATAATAGCATACCCATATGGCTTTAACCACCCAAACGACAGCTGCAGACCTCTTTATAGGACTCAGCCAATGAAAGTGTCAAGCGCACAAATGACCGAGGGGGCAGGCAACCCATATTAACTTCACCATCAACAAAGATCTGATGGTCACCAACACGGAGATTCAGACGTGCGGTAGGAAGCAACACGAGCTCATTAACCCGATGATAAGTCCGCCCTATTTTCCCCTTGTCATTTTTTCTTCATATTGTATCTTTTCGAAGTTTCTTTTGTCTAAGTTCAACATACATGGCTTGACCATATGAAATGAAAGAAATCGCACCCCTTAAGGTTCCTCAACATTTCCTTATAATTTCTGCCTTCGAGACAAAAGAATACTTTATGACACAAAGGGCTTCTCTTTTTTATGCCCCAAAATTTCAAGTACGAATTACTCGGCATCTTGGATGTTGCATTATATGCACCAGTTTTGAACCTAGATTTTGGTTAATAGTTGGGTTGCCCGGATCCTATGTCAACCCCTTACATTTCCGACCAATTCAGCTAAGGGTGTAACAGGAGAACTACTGTGATAGTGCCGCCAGCTTGATTGGCAGAGTGCCTCAATGGAGAAAACCAAAAACTGACTATCTAGGTAAGTGGAAACTGGTCGGCAATCTGAAGACCGCGTTAAGCGGTGTGTCATTAGTGATCACCCGTGTTAAACGAAGGGATTTTTTCTAGCACTAGCCGAAGTGGTCAGTGCCATAGACCCTAGCCACATAGCCGACCACTTCAAACACTAGGGGATTCTCGTCGGCCCCCATAGTCAAGCTCCTATGGCTAAGTGAAAGTCATTAAGCCACTATAGTCTGATTGGCCAGTTCTTATAAGCATGGACTACCTCCGGGAATCGAGACATTGGCTAAGGGTCACGTTTGCCTATAAAGTACACCCTCAATATACTGTACAGGGGGGCTGAAGCCAATGACTGGTCACTTTAAGATTAACATGGTCAAACTGGTGACACAATTATAAACCAAAATAACGGAATCTAAATAAGAATTCACTTAAACATAAGATAGTTTTTGTACATCCCACGCACTTCGCCATTCCAAAGTGCTATTTATACAAAGTGTCCTTGGGACACTTGGTCTCGGTAGTCCGGGCCCCTTCTTCTACCGTGGCGAGAAACTGCTCCAGAGTCTGATCTTTCCCCTCGGGCGGTCCTGCGGCCACAACTTCTGCTTCAACATGCCTAAAATGCGTCTTCCCGCAGGCATATGCTCGCCAAGCTCCCTCCAGGCACGCGGACTGCTTCTAGTGATCCACTTCCCGCAGGCATATGCCCGAAGAAGCTGGTTGGCAGTACTTCCGTCAGCTACCAAGTTTACGTAGAGGTCTTGGAGCACCGACCTTGCCATTCAGAAAAGCTCCACAAGTTGCTTCATTTGATGATTCAGTAGCTCTGGACGTGGCGATGCCTGGAATCGCTGCCAGAACGCCTTCTCCACCTCATGGCCCTCCCGCTCGTCGAAGTGATGGGCGGCGTCCGATGCACTCCTCGGCAGATCCTCGAAGACCTATGCGGAGCACCACAACTGGGTGAGCTCGATGAACCCCTTGCTGCCAAACACACACTAAAGTAAATATGGCTTACCCATGGCAATCTGCTCCACTTGCTGGAGCACCTCGCTATCGGCCCTGGTCTGGGTCTGGAGCTTGGATTGCGCAAGACGGAGCTTCTCGAACTCTTCGTCCGCCTTCTTCTCCTTGACTTGAAGGGCATCGTGCGCCTCGTACACGCCCTTGAGGGTCTCTTCTATTCAGTGGCTAGGTCCTTCTCTGCCGTTGCCGCCGCAGCCTTCTGCTGCTTGGCCTCTTGCCAAGCTTTCAACAGCTTGGCCTTGATCCCCTCAAGCTCGGCCAATGCCGCTGTCCTTCAAACAGTTCGACATTAACTCATATTACAAAATAAGCCATCCCGAGTCTAAGTAAATTCTATGGTGCTCTGGATTTGTAGTTTACCTTAAGATTGACAGATGTGCTTGTTCATCAGGTCAATCTCGAGCTTCCGGTTCATCTCCGCAATCTCCTCGGAGGCGGTGCTCGGAGCCGAGGTCGAAACCTGCAAACGAGCAATTTATAATTGGCCCCTGTTCAAGCTATAAAATATCTCAGACACACATTTTTGTGATGTCGGTCAGAGTCCTGGGGGCTAATTATGTGGATTTTTTTTGCTCATCCCAAGGTAAGTTTCTTAAAACTAGCCTTGGGCTCGGGGGCTACTCAGCTATGTTGTCTAAATGCTATGCTATAATATAAGTGAAAACGTCTTCGGATAGATACATGAATTTGCAAATAAATCTAAGCATGGAGGTTATTCATAATACAAGTAGAGAAGAATACCTCGAAGCTCTTGATGAGGCCCTTGAAGACCTCATGCATTCCAGCCTCTGCGCACCGGAAACCCTGTAGCGTTGGGCCGATCTGCCCGTGGTGCTCTTCCTTGAAGGAGGATCCCCTCAGGACTACCTCCACCTCCTTGGTCCACCCCATGGTGACCCGCCCTAGGGCAGGAGGCGGGGATGGCGGAACCTCGGAACCCAGCACCAATCTGCTAGGAACAGAGACCTTCGACGATGGCGCCGGAGTCAACTCCGGCTGGACTGGTGTTTGGCCCAACCCTTCTTTGACGACCAGCTCTACGGCCCCTGTTGTGTCGACCGGGGGAGCCAGAGTAGACATTGCTTCCCCCAGCCCCCCTTGAGCGGGAGGGGGAGCGATGGGCACGGGCGACCCGCTGGCGGATGGCAGCCCGGTGGGGGAGTTGTTGCTGAGGTGCACCTTTGGCGGGTTGGAACAGATAATTTGCATGAGTTTTATCTTGATAAGATGGACTTTTTAGAAGAATGGACGCATTGTTGACGGCATACCTCCGAGGCGCATGTTTTTTCCTCCCCATCGCAAGGGGATCGTTTTCTGACTCATCGGAGAATCTCCGATGGGGTGGGCTTGTTGGCAGGCCCAGGGAGGTCTTTTGCGACCTCTTTTGGCCCTTTGGCCTCGATGTCCTCGGACGCCGCCCTCTTCCCTTTGAGGGAAGGATCCTCCTCCTCTGCCTTGTCCTCGTGGGTAGAGGAGGCATGGGTCTCGTCGGACTGGGTGATCGAGGTCTCCCGAGTCTAAGGATCCGTCTTGCCCTTGTGGGGCTTCGACCCCTTGGGGATCACCACATGCGGCTCCTCGACTAGGAGGGCCGCGAGCAGAGGGGTCCTCTCCCCCTCCGGCAGTGGCGCCGGGCCCAACATCCGCTCCGTCCTAGAGATCCACTTATGTAAACATAAGGCCGGTCGATTAATCGAGGCCTGAGGTACTTATTCAAAAGCTTAAGCTTGTATGTCGAAAACTTACCGGAGGGGCGTCGTGGCCGGCCTCGAAGCCGAAGTCACTCCCTTCCGAGGGGCAGTCTTCCTTGGACGGCCTGAATAATCGGGTCCACATGCCGACCAATGTGGAGCTGAAGAAGTTGTGGACGGGCCTCGCGTCCTCGGACTTGTGCTCCCACATCGAGGTGGCCCGGAGTTGGAACGGGAGGATTCGGTGGTGGAGCATGACATTCCGCACGCCCGCTAGCTGAAGGTTTTTCTGATCAGACCACTACTTTACGTGCCATGCTCACTCTATGCCCTGCCACTTCTCCTCACTCGTGAGCAAGCACACAAATTGCACGTCGCAAGCTAGCGCATGGGAGCTTGACGTCCGGATGCCGCACAAACCAAAACAGCCTGGGACCCCTTGTTTTCGTCTATCGCCCATGAACTGGGGTGTCTCTCGACGTGAATCATCGATGCTATTCCTTCACTGGCCCTGGCTGGCCACCTCGGTCGCACACTTCAGGTGCACACCGCAGGCGCAGTCGCGGGAGTGTGGTGAACGTCCATGCATCAAGTGTAGGTGGGATAGGGCTGACACTCACTATTATTACAAATACCAAGTCCGCAAAATTATAAATCAGTGCATGAAAGGGCTTGCGAAAGTGGCATGACGAAGTGTAGCGCGCGACCATTTGATTTTCCCATTGCAACTCATGGGCACATGTCCTAGTAAAATAAAACAGTTTTGCGACTGAGACTTCGTTATGTCTCAGCTGTTGCTATCTTTCTTTGATTTAAGATTTTTTTTGAAAGACCCGGTTTCGGCCGGCTTCATTGATTTAGGAGAAAGCATACGGGAAACAAGCGTGGATCAAGTGATCATGGTAAAAGGAGAAAAGCTCACTGGAGCAAGCAAAAGACAGAAAAAAGGATAGCTGAAACTTGCTATCTCGCTACTACTTCCCCGAACAGGGGCTCTAGGTATGTGGCTCCAGCTGATCTCCAAGATGCCAGGTCTTGCTTTATAGCATTAATCACATCATCAGTCCTTGGTGTTTTCCCTCTAAAAATGAAAGTGTTTCGCTCCTTCCAGATGTGCCAAGCGACGCAATTGTCTTGATGCCTCTCCTCTGGTTTACCAGCGCGCGGTTGATCATTGACAAGCAATGCTGTAGAGAGCCATGGGCTGGCCGCCTGCGGGAGCCCAGCGACTCGCAGCCTCTCCATGTTGCCACGGAGCTCCAGATCATCCTGGCGAAGGGACAGTCCCAGATCAGGTGCAAAGATGATTCAAGGCTTCTCAGCCACAAACCGCAGAAATAACCGTTTGGCCACCCACTCCTTTGTAGCCTATCATTGTACCATAGCCTGTCGTTGTGCATCAGCCATGTAAAGATCTTGACAGTTCCCGGTGCCCATCCTTTCCAAACGACTGCGCCGTGGCCCGTGCTCGGCGAGCTCTTGAAGAACATTTTGTACGCTGCTCTTGTCGAGTACGAGTCCCCTCCTCCCGCAGTCCAGATTGCCCGATCCGCAACCTGGCTGTCCAGGCTGATGTGAGCTTGTTGAAGCCGCCGCCAGAGCGCCAAGAAGTCGACCGCAATGGAGGCCGTGTCGTCGTGCCTGAGATCGGTGATCCACTGCTCATTAGCTAGTGCAGCGGCGACCGATCTGTTTTTGCGCCTGGAGTGGTTGAACAAGTTCGGGAAGGTGGCATTTGTCGGCATTCTGGGAACGGGGGTCCCCAGACTTGCCTGCCTGCGGCCTGCAGCGTGGCTCAAAGGAGGCCCAGCACAGCCCATCTCCATTAACACAAGCTCAAGACCCTCGCGAGGGGCCAAGCCTCGCGGGGCGGATGACAAGGAGCTTCCTCAGGCACGGCCTCGTCAGGCTGGCTCACGAGGAGGCAGAGAGTTCAAGGCGGGGTACCTCGCGAGGTGCCCATGACGCAAGCCATGACGACCAAGGGCGCCAGTCGGGCGCCAGCCCGCGCAGTGTCCTCCTTTCCTCTTTGGTGCAAAGGGGGCAAGCGCAGGCGAGAGCATCAAGCAAAGGCGTCCATTTCGGTGCAACAAGACCAAGACCAGCCCAACGGCCGGAAGGAAGTCATTGTGGAGCCCAAGTAGGCATTACCACCAGAGCCTTTGACAGGCGAGGACCAACTTTAGTCAGGATAAGTGTACCCGTTGTTCCCCTTCAAAATGGCCAATTGTTGGCGCCCTTCCCGCTCAATATTTGGGAAGAGGCCCAGGGCCTTTGCCTATAAATAGGACTAGCCACCCCCAGGGTAGAGCAATCTGAATCTGAATCTGAACCTAGACTGGACCTAGCAATCTGGACCTGACCTAGCGATCGGGATCCTCACCAAGAAACCAGTAGATAGAGCTATTGAACTCCTCCCAGCAGTTCGTTGCACCAGCCAAGAACAGACCCTCACGAGGCTGTTCTGCCTTGTATTGTTCATCATCAAGCCCAAGAGGCAATCCACCACACCACACACTGGAGTAGGGTATTACACCACAATGGTGACCTGAACCAGTATAAATCTTGTGTCTCTAGTGCTGTTCAGTTTGGTAGTTTAGGTCCTACCGATTCGGCGAGGAGCGAGCCGGTAGAGGGTTGAATCTCCACGCGCACCCCAGTGTTTGAACCTCAAGGGTCTGCCGGAACCCAAAATCTGACATTTGGCGCGCCAGGTAGGGGTGCGCCGAAATTTGCCTTCCGTCGTCTCGTTCTTACCCGACCACCGCATCCATGTCTGACGCATGGCGGGCTCACGCCGAGCGCTGAGCCGCCCTCGCTTCCCGTGTCGCCCAGACGGCTCCCGTCGGCAGGCGCCCTCGTCGTTCCCCGTCACCTGCCATCAACGCCGCCGCAAGCATCGTCTCAGCATCCATCCATGAGGCGGGACGGCCACACTGCCACGCCCTCGCTCACCCTTGCTGGTTCTTCATCACGCGCGCCCCGCGCGGCCATGGAGGCCCGAGCTGCGCTCATCACGGCAAACGAGCTCCTGCGCTACCGCCCCATCGACGACGTCTATGAAGAATGGCTCGACCGAGTCGCCGAGCTCGTCCGCGCCGCCAGAGGCGCCCCCGCGCCATCCTTCTCGCTGCACCGCACCCTGCCCTGCACGGGCAATGAAGCTCCTGGGGCGCCTCAGCAGCCTCCTCCTCAAGAAGGCGCCCTGGCCCCAAGGCGCGCGGCTCCTGGGCGGAACCCGCTTCGTCAGGCGCCAGCGCGGCAAGAGCAGAGCTGCCAAGAAATCCCTCGCCCTCGAGAAGCTGCCCGAGCGCTCCCTGCTCTAGCACGTCAAGACCCTGCGCTGTCCCCAGCCGCGGCGCATGGGGACCCGCAGGACCAAGCTGTCCATCGCCCAAGGCCCCCTATGGCCACGGCGGGCTGCCGCGCCTTCACCTCCGAGCTGCGCAGCATCGCGTGGCCCGGCAAGTTCAAGCCAGACCTGCCTCCTCGCTACGACGGCATGGCTGACCCTGCAGAGTTCCTCCAACTCTACGAGTTGGGCATCGAGGCTGCCAACAGAGACGAAAAGGTCATGGCGAACTGGGTTCCCATGGCGATCAAGGACGGAGCTCGCACCTGGCTCCTGAATCTGGCCCCAGGAACAATCTCCTCATGGGATGAGATGCGCACCCGCTTCATCGCCAACTTTCAGGGTACTCGCGACCGGCCACCCGCCGTGAGCGACATGCGCCGTATCAAGCAGCAACCAGGGGAAACCTTGCAGAAGTACATCCAGCGCTTCAACAACGCGCGCCTCAAGATCCCCAGGGTGACGGAGGAAGCCATCATCTCAGCCTTCTCCAACGGCGTGCGCGACGTCAAGATGAAGGAGGAGCTGGAGATGCATGAAGACCTGTGCACCTCCTTGGAGCTGTTCGACTTGGAGACCAAGTGCGCCAGGGCTGAGGAGGGGTGTCGGTGTCAAAACCGGCGGATCTCGGGTAGGGGGTCCCGAACTGTGCGTCTAGGCGGATGGTAATAGGAGACAAGGGACACGATGTTTTTACCCAGGTTCGGGCCCTCTCGATGGAGGTAAAACCCTACTCCTGCTTGATTGATATTGATGATATGGGTAGTACAAGAGTGGATCTACCACGAGATCAAGGAGGCTAAACCCTAGAAGCTAGCCTATGGTATGATTGTTGTTATTGTTGTTGTGTCGTACGGACTAAAACCCTCCGGTTTATATAGACACTGGAGAGGGCTAGGGTTACACAGAGTCGGTTACAATGGTAGGAGATCTACATATCCGTATCGCCAAGCTTGCCTTCCACGCCAAGGAAAGTCCCATCGGGACACGGGATGAAGTCTTCAATCTTGTATCTTCATAGTCTTGGAGTCCGGCCGATGATGATAGTTCGGCTATCTGGACACCCCCTAGTCCAGGACTCCCTCAATAGCCCCTGAACTAGGCTTCAATGACGACGAGTCCGGCGCGCATATTGTCTTCGGCATTGCAAGGCGGGTTCCTCCTTCAAATAATTCATAGAAGATTGTGAACACCTGGATAGTGTCCGACTCTGCAAAATAAATTCCACATGCCACCGTAGAGAGAATAATATTTACACAAATTCAATCTGCTGACGTATTTCGTGGCGTGACGTCGCACCACAACCAAGCCTTTACGAATCGTTTTTATTATACCACCTCAGCGCGTTTAGCGAAGCGGTTTCCTTGGCACGTCTTGTCGAAGCAGAGATCGTGTTCCCCTTATTCCGGGATTCCCATCAATACGGACGTGGGTAACCCAAGCGCGCCATTGATTGTGGGGCTTGGGAGATAAGAGAGTTTTATCAGGCCAGTAGGGGCGCATAGTTTCATCCGCCCATATATAAGGGGATAAGGATCCACCTTTTTTACCTACGCCTTCTTCCTCCTTTGCTTATCCATCTCCGTGCACTCGAGCTCCAGCGCCATAGTCCGCACATCTCACCTCGACCTTCTCCAGCCATGTCCGGAGCGGGAGGCAAGTGGATGGCCTCCTCCGTTATGGAGGGGCACATCAAGAAGCTGCGCGACGCCAGATATCTGTCCAGCGATATCGCGCATCGGCTCCCTGACGAGGGGCAGCTCATCCCCACCCCCGAGCCCCATGAGAGGGTAGTATTCCTTCCCCATTTCCTCCGCGGACTGGGTTTCCCACTCCATCCTTTTGTCCGGGAGCTCATGTTCTACTACGGCCTGGATTTCCACGATCTGGCCCCGAATTTCATCCTCACTATCTCGGCGTTTATTGTCGTGTGCGAGGCCTTCCTCTGCATCCAGCCCCACTTCGGCTTGTGGCTAAAGACCTTCATTGTCAAGCCGAAGGTTGTGAAGGGCAGCCAAGCGGAGTGCGGAGGTGCCATGGTGGGCAAAATTCCCAACGTTACTTGGCTTGAGGGCACCTTCGTGGAATCCGTCAAAGGGTGGCAATCGGGGTGGTTCTACATCATTGAGCCGCGTGACCCCAAATGGGCAGCGGCCCCCGAATTCAGATATGGCATCCCTATGCAGATCACCTCCTGGAAAGAGAAGGGCTTGCTATGGGGTAGTTCGGAGGAGCTGGCCGGACTCCAGTCCTGTCTCCAGACCCTGGTGAACAAGAAGCTCAAGCTTGTCAACGTGGTCCAGGTCATGCTCGTCCGCCGGATTCTCCCCTGCCAGCAACGGGACTTCAATTTGTGGGAGTTCAATCCGGCACAGCACCAGACCTTGAGCGGGCTCTTTGATACTACATACAAAGACGCCTGGAGGGTGTTGTTCAAGGGCGCCGAAGCCCCCGCATCCACTACCGAAGATCGCGGATTCAGCTCGCAGCGTCCAGCTGATAAGGTAAGCCATGTTATCCTTTATGGGACACTTGCTTTTCATGTTTTAACTTCATGCGGGATCTAAACTCCCAATACCTTTGACAGGCCTGGCAGACAATGTCCGGACAGGTTAACTGTCCGGCTCCCCTTCCAGAAGACCCAGCAGATGCCCGTTTGACTGGGCTGCTGGTCCCGGCACTTTACGTGGTGCCGGAGAAGAAGGCCAAGAAGAAGGCCACGGGAACTCGAAGGAGTTCCCGGCGCCAGGTGGTATCGGACTCATCATCCAATGACTCCGAGGCGGACTCCTCCCCCGAGGACGAGGAGGAGAAGAAGGAGGAATCTTCCCCAGTGGGGGGAGAGAAGAAGAGGAAGGCTTCCCCAACGAGGGAGGCCGAAGGGTCCAAGAAGGGAAGGACCCTTCCCCCGGACTGTTCCGCCAACGTCGGCGATGGCAACGAGGAGTGGCCTTCAAGGGCCAAGCCCCTTGCGAGATCATAAGTATCCAGACTCCTAGATGATTTATAATTTTTCCTTTTGTCACATAGTGTCTCTCTAATGCCGCATACAACCCTGCAGTCCACCCAAGGACGATCTTCCCGCTTCGTCGAGCGGGTCCTTGGGCACGTCGGATATGGATTCCCTTCTGACCGCCTCCACTCCCCGTGGCGCTGACGATGTCGAGGTTGGATCCCAGGAGGGGACCCACCAGGGGGAGGAGGCTCCGGAGGCGCCGCAAGGCAACCTCCCGGACTTTGCACCGGACTCCGCACCGGAACCTGCAGTGGTTTTCGAGTCTGACGGGTGGCCCCTTTGTAAGAAGGGCAAGACTGTGACATCGGCGGCCTCCGTCCAACCGGAGGCGCCGGATAACTTGCTGGAGGTGCTCAACAGCGCTTCCATCGAAGAAGAACACCGCACTGTCATGAGTGCGGTGATTCAAAAGGTTCAGCTTGCTAAGAGCGGGCTGACCGAAGCCTGCAGCAGCCTTCTAACAGGCTTTGAGGTAAGAATTTTAAGATATGCAATATAATACCGCATAGACAGTAGCCCCTGATGCTCGGTTCGGTGTTCGGAAACAAAAGCCGGACTGAGGATCTAAAAAGATATACGCAGGAGTCTGAAAAAATGTGTCAATATGGGATTGCAGGCTGCGCTGCTGACCTCTGCCGCATTGACTGCGGAGGTCAGTACTTTGAAGGAAAGCCTCGAGCGGTCCGAGAGCGAGCTCGGCCGTGCCAAGAAGCAGCTCGAGGACAGGGAAGGTGAGTAACACCATGTGGAAATTGTACCTTACAGAAAAGGATTTTGTTGCAAGAGAAATAACAAGGATAATGGGGGTACTCCAGGGGCCACGAACGAGGTGGCGACCCTAAAGGAGGCGGTGTCCACGGCCAAACGCAATGCGGCCGTGGAGCGGGCCGAGCCAGAGAAGCAGGAGGCGCGGGTGGCGGAGGTACAGCAAGAGCTTCGGGCTCTCGTGGAAAAGCACGACGGTTGGGAGCGTGACTTGAAGGCTCGAGAGTCCGAGCTTGCGTCGGCTCTTGAGAGTGCCAAGGCCGCTAAGGCCGATGCCCACAAGGCCCTCCAGGAAATCGAGGATTTGAAGAAAATAGCGGCGGGTAAGGCATTCTTCATGCAAAGCAAGCATGTTAACGTGAATTACCTTTTACTTACCCGGATTCGGAGCTCTCCAGGGATGTTCGCAGATCTGCCCCGCAGCGTATCCGATGCTGCCGCATTTTACCGGTCCGAGGAGGGGAGCTCGACGGAGAAGGTCTTCTGGTCTCAGTATGCTGAGGCCGGACATCCGGTGCCCCTTAGCGACCAGCTGAAGCAGCTGGTCGAGCTCCACAAGGTGGCCGAACAGGCCATGAAGGGCCTCATAGTTCGGCTGTGGCCCAAGGAGGCCATGCCTGGGAGCTACTTCGGCCTGGTGCGGCGGCTGGTGGATGCGTGTCCCTGGGTTGAAGTCGTCAAGCACTCCGCCTGCATTGAAGGTGCCCGTCGAGCCCTTGCCCGTGCAAAGGTGCACTGGGGCAGGATAGACGCTGAGAAGCTTGTGACGAACGCGCCACCGGCGGGCAAGGAGTATCGTACACCCGAAATGTATTATAAGAGTGTCCTGAAGGGTGCCCGCATGATTGCGGGTGAGTGCTCCAAAGATGTAATATTTGAGTAAACTCGCATTTTGTTATCCTGTGCGCTGAAAACTTTGTTCATATGCGCGAAGCAACGTTTATTGATTTAAAATATTACCTTCTATGCGGCCGTTTATGAAATCTAAGAGATGGCAAGTCGTCGGCTTCAACCCCCACGCCTCGAGTGCTGGGGTGTTCAGGATAAATTTGAGTGCTCTTGTTCCCATTTTTGGGTCCGTCTAGGGAGGTGCTCAACACAACGAACAAGGCAACCGGACTTATAATGCTTGAACACTCTCACTTAGCCATAGAATTCTATAATTTTAAATTTCGGCGAAGCCCCTAGTGTTCGGAAGACCGAATTCGGGGCGCTATCCACGCTTGGGCCGGACAAAAGGCCGGTTCCTCGCTCTAAGCGGCATAAGTCTTTAAGGACTCGAAAGACCTCTCGAACAGCGACCAGTTCTCGCCTCATCATGACGGTCAGTTTTAGCTTTCTCCACTGAGGCGCTCGCCCAGCTCAACTGGGGCGCAATCGCAGTGGTTCTCCCAGTGCTACCTTAGCCGATAAAACGGAACGTAAGGTACCAAAACATGGGAGCCGGGCAAACCCAACTATTGACCCAAGACATGATTTGGAGCCGATGCATATAATGCTATAAGTTCGGGGTGCCGCACTTGTGAAAGTGTTCGGGCTTATCACACCATAGTGTGGGGAACTTAAGCCCCTGGTGTATTTAGCCGTACCAAAGTGTACGGATGCGACATGTCGTAAGTAAACATATGTATAAGAAAGAAATGCAATTATAAGCAAAAAGCGATGCATTGTTTATTCAAAAATGCTGCCATGAATGCAGAACGATACAGATGGTGCGGTAAGCAAGGGATGGGACTATTAAACATGTCGCCCTCCAGGGGTAGGCCGCGGAATGGTGTATAAAACAGATTTAATGCTCGTAATGGAGACCACCTGGATACTCGTCGTAGCCTTTCTCCTTCCCTGGCTGTTGCATCGTGAGTTCGGCAGGTCTACTGCCGGACAGGGCCTCTGGTGAACGGAGTCCTGCGGGTAAGAAAAAGGAAAAGGAAATAGAATGACACACTTGGGAGCCCCTGGTGTGGTTGAGCCGCACTCTGGGCCTGTTGTGGTCATGCCCCTTCCCCTATGCGCATGGTATCTCCAGAGCGTAATGATGTACGCGAAGGACCGGTCTTGCAATTTTGCAAAGGCTGGGGTTGGGGCCGCATTGCTACGCGTGCTCGGAATGTGCCAGGTGGTCTTGTTGTAGGTTACTCCGGGCGCGTTTAGCCGTATCCGGTCGCTTAACGACCGGACTCGAGAATTGCCTTAAGAGGCTGCTCTGTACTTCTGCCGCGAGAGCCGCTGTGTGTTCCTCTGTTCGGAGGGAGCGTTCAGTGTTTCCGTTGACCGTGATGACTCCTCGAGGGCCTGGCATCTTGAGCTTGAGGTATGCGTAGTGCGGCACCGCGTTGAACTTTGCAAACGCGGTCCATCCGAGCAAAGCATGATAGCCACTGCAGAACGGAACTATATCGAAGATTAACTCCTCGCTCCGGAAGTTATCCGGGGATCCGAAGACCACTTCAAGTGTGACTGAGCCTGTACAATTGGCCTCTACACCTGGTATGACGCCTTTAAAAGTCATCTTTGTAGGTTTAATCCTTGAGGGGTCTATGCCCATCTTGCGCACTGTATCCCGATAAAGCAGGTTCAGGCTGCTGCCGCCGTCCATCAGGACTCTGGTGAGGCGAAATCCATCGACGATTGGGTCTAAAACCAATGCGGCGAATCCGCCGTGGCGGATGCTGGTGGGGTGGTCCCTTCGATCGAAAGTGATCGGGCAGGAGGACCATGGGTTGAACTTCGGGGCGGCTGGCTCCATCGCGTATACGTCCCTGAGTGCACGCTTCTGCTCCCTCTTGGGTATGTGGGTTGCGTATATCATGTTCACCGTCCGCACCTGTGGGGGGAAACCTTTCTGTCCTCTATTGTTCGGCAGCCGGGTCTCTTCCTCGTCATCGCTATGCAGGCCCTTGTCATTATTTTCGGCAATTAACTTGCCTGCCTGCTTGAATACCCAACAATCCCTGTTGGTGTGATTAGCTGGCTTTTCGGGGTGCCGTGTATCTGGCATGAGCGGTCGAGTATTCGGTCCAAATTGGACGGACCCGGAGTGGTTCTTTTGAATGGCTTTTTCCGCTGACCGGGTTTGGAGCCTCTGAATCCGGCATTGACTGCCGTATCCTCAATATTGTCGCCGTTAACGCGGCGTTTGTTCTTGTTGCGACGCGACCTGCCATTGTGGTCCTTGGTATCCGGACTGCTAGAATTTTTGCTGAGGTTGTTGCTGCGAGCTAGCCAGATGTCCTCTCCCGCGCAGAAGCGGGTCATGAGTGATGCGAGGGCTGCCATGGATTTCGGCTTTTCCTGTCCTAGGTGCCGGGCGAGCCACTCATCGCGGATATTATGTTTGAAGGCTGCGAGGGCCTCTGCATCCGGACAGTCGACGATTTGATTTTTCTTTGTCAAGAACCGTGTCCAGAACTGTCTGGCCGATTCGTCTGGCTGCTGGATTATGTGGCTTAGGTCATCGGTGTCTGGGGTCGCACATATGTGCCCTGGAAGTTATCAAGGAATGCGGCTTCCAGGTCCTGCCAACACCCAATTGATTCTGCTGGCAAGCTGTTAAGCCAATTCCGAGCTGGTCCTTTAAGCTTGAGTGGGAGGTATTTGATGGCGTGGAGATCATCGCCGCGGGCCATATGGATGTGAAGGAGATAGTCCTCGATCCAAACCGCAGGGTCCGTTGTGCCATCATAGGATTCAATATTTATGGGTTTGAACCCTTCAGGGATTTGATGATCCATTACTTCATCTGTGAAGCATAGTGGGTGTGCGGCGCCTCTATATTGGGCTATATCACGACGTAGCTCGAGCGAGCTTTGTCTACTGTGTTCGGCCCGGCCGGAGTTGCTGTATTCGGCGCGACGGTAGTCGTCGCGCATCATGGGGCACCCACGCGATCCGTAGATCGATCTTGATTGTCTTGCCTTATCCTCCAATATGTCTCGCAAGTCCGGCGCATTCCCCCGCGGCTTCGTACTTTTCGAGCGGTGCCGGGGTACGGTTCTAGTGGAGGGCCTAGAGGCCTCTCTGTCGCGACCACGAGGTGGTCGGTCAGCCGTATTGTGCGCTTGTGATGCAGGTTTATATGCCTCCTCCTCTAATCGGGGGAGCAGCTTGCGTTTGGGGTAGCTTTTGGAGGGGCGTTCGAGTTCGTGCTCTTCGGCCGCAAGGACTTCAGTCCATCTGTCGGCTAGCAGATCTTGATCAGCTCTAAGCTGTTGCTGCTTTTTCTTGAGGCTATTTGCCGTGGCCATAAGCCTGCATTTAAAATGCTCTTGTTCGACGGGATCCTCATGCACGACGAATTTGTCGTCGTCGAGGCTTGCCTCGTCTCCGGAGGGAGGCATATAATTATCGTCCTCTACCTCTTTGTCTGCCGCTCTCTCGTGAGGGCTCGCTTCTCCATCCTCGTGTGCTGAATCTTGCTGGAGAGGGTTGTCTTCGGCACTATCTGGGGTGTTATTGTCTCCGGTGCTGGAATCTCCATTCTTGCTGTGGCGGGATTTAGAGCGGCGCCGCTGACGCCGGCGCTTAGGCTGCTTCTTGGAGGAGTCTTCCTCCGCTGCTTCCTCGCCATTCCCATCCATTGGGATGTCCACCATGTATATGCCATATGACGAGGTGGTCTTCCAGTGCCCCGTAGGCGCTGGTTCTTGGTCGTCTCCGGCATCGTCGTCCATACCGTCGATGTCTTCGGAGTCGAAGTCTAGCATGTCGGTTAGATCGTCGACAGTGGCTACAAAGTGGGTGGTGGGTGGGGTTTGAATTTCTTCGTTGTCCGCATCCCAACCGTCCTGACCGTAGTCCGGCCAGGTCTCTCCTGATAACGAGAGATATTTCAGCGAATTCAGGATGTCGCCGAAAGGTGAATGTTGAAAGATGTCCGCAGCGGTGAACTCCATGATCGGCGCCCAATCAGACTCGACTGGAGGGGGCGCGGGAGGTTCGGAGTCCGGCGAGGAGTCCGGCACCTTGGAGTCATGAGCTTCACGAGGGACAAGGTCAGTATTCGGTTCTATCACCGTAGATGTTGCAGCCCCCGAGGCAGTGTCTAGCCACCCGTCCTCGATCTGCGCAGTCGGCTCCAAATTAGGGATCGGGTGTCACAGCCCTAGAGTTTGCTTGTAACTAGTGGCATTGCATCTATGCATCATGTTTAAATTTCACGAAATTTGAAATGGGGATTGACAACTAGTGGCATTGCATCTATGCATCATGTTTAAATTTCATGAAATTTGAAATGGGGATTGACTAAACCCTAGCACCAAATGAATTCAACTAGGTTCAACTAAAATATTTTCTTTCAAAAATGTTCATCATTTCTGGAAAATGCTGGACACATAACCAGGGGTGTTGCACATTTTTCCATGACATATTTGGGCTCTGAATTAATTCTTATAGTATTTGCATTTGGGCATTTAAATGCTATAAAATATTTTAAATGCTCAAATAATCATAAACTTAAATGTTTGCTGTTGGATATTTTCCAAACAGTGGGCTTGAGCAAGTTTCATGATTTTTGGGATAGCATTAGTATTTTTAATAAAGCCCTAAAGATTACAGAGAAATAGAAAAACAAAAACAATAAATAAGAGAGAGACTTACCTGGACCTACCTTCTATGCAGCCCACCTGGCCGGCCCAGCTGGCAGCCCAGCCAACTGGCCCAGCCCACCACCACCTCCTTCCCTGTCGTCTTCCTCCTCTGCCAGGAGGACGCGCGTGTGGCCGATGCGCGCACCCACGCGCCCCGGCCACCTCCTGCTTGCCGCCCCCCCTCGATCGCCCTGGGCGCCTCTGGCGTTGCCACGCAGACCCCCTGGACCCCCCTCGACCGCTCCCCTCTCTCCCTGCCTCGCTCTCTCTCCCAAAGCCGAGCGGAGCCGTCACCGCCGCTCGTCGTTGCCGTGTCCACCGCCTCCCCCTCGCTTCCCCGACCAGTCCAGGAGCTCCGCCTCGTCGCCCTCGTCCTCTCAGCCGAGCCACGCGGCACCGGACGCCCTCGAACATCGTCACCGCAGTCGTCTTCTACCTCGGGCAACCGAGATCGCCGGCGCCCATCCGTCATCCACGCTGCCTCCCCGAGCCTGCTGATCCCTCCATTGGAATCCATGTGAGCTCCGCCGCCTTTCCCCCTTCTCCCCGTGCTCTATTTCCCTCTCTAGCCGCCGTTCCCATCGAGCCCGAGAGCTCGGCTCCGCCGGCCATGTCGCCGCCGTGGCCACTGTCACTTAGAGCTGCAACGGAGCACATAGCCGTGCTCAGCGCATCGCCAGGAACCCAACCCGCACCCCAACTCGCTCTCTCGAGCCCTGCAGCCGCGTCCCCGCACCCGGCCGAACTCTGGCCGCCGCGGAAATGCTCGTCGCCGTCAACTCCGGCCACCCCCGCTCCAGCCACCTCCACCACTGGATGCGCCACTCCGCCAGCTCCCCGTAGATGCTCCCCGCGCCCCAAACCGTGGCCTGTAGCGCAATCCCGACGCGGACGCCGCCGCGATCTGAGGTCGCCGGCGGTTAAACGCCGGCAGCTGACGTGGCGCCATTAGCTTAGGCGTTAAACTCGTTTAGTTAGTGTATGCACCGATGACATGTGGGTCCCCGAGCCCTGTCAGTTTAGTCTAACTCCTGTTTAGATTAGTGCTAATCTGTGTGGACCCCACATGCCAGCTTTGACTTTGGTCTAGTCAACGTTGACGGGTCCCACCTGTCATACACCCAAACAAGCCAGAGACACTAACATATGGGTCCCACAGGTCAGGTTTGACCTGGCCGACCCAGTTGACCTGCTGACGTCACACCTATGTCATGCTGACGCAGTAACTTATTTTCTGGATTTATTCTTATATAGGAAATTCCAGAAAATGTTGCAAACTTCAAAAATTCATAGAATATCAACCGTAGCTCCAAATCAAACAAGTTATATATGAAAAATGATCAGAAAAATTCAGTCTATCCATCTGTACTGATTTCATGCATGTTAGAACAATTTAACCTTGCTGTTTAGATGAAACAAGTTAATGCACTAATATGACTTCTTATAATGGGTTTGCATTTGAATCTTTGGTTCAAATGGACTCATTTCAACCTGTTCTAGCTTGCATTAGCCCAAAACACATTCATATTGCCATGCCATAGCATGCATCATATTGTGCATTGCATTGATCGTGTTTCTTCTCTGTTTGTCGGTGTTGTTCCCCCTCGGTAGACGTTGTACTGATGTTGTGATCGTTGACACTGATGAAGACTCAATGCTATCTTCAGAAGTGCCAGGCAAGCAAAACCCCCTTGTTCATTCCGATACAATCCCACTCTCTCGCCCTGCTCTCTTTCACTGCATTAGGACAACAATGATTCATCTGTTACTTGCTGCTGTAGCTGAACCCCTTTATCCTCTGCATGACCTGTCATTGCCACAGTAAATAGATGAAACCCACTAGCATGAGTAGGAGTTGTTTGAGCCCTGATGTGCCTACTCATTCATGCTTGTTTGTCATGCCTGCTATTGCTTAGAG
This sequence comes from Triticum timopheevii, assembly GCA_963921465.1. NCBI lineage: Eukaryota > Viridiplantae > Streptophyta > Magnoliopsida > Poales > Poaceae > Triticum > Triticum timopheevii. Next base: position 544,851,105 of record OY997270.1, read on the forward strand.
TTGTGTCAGGTCTGATTCATCCGGGATGAATCAGAGGTGTGTGAACATGTCCTACTATGTGTGAGCTAAGTGTGTGAACACGATTTGGTAAAGGTAGCGGTGAGAGGCCATGTAGGAGTACATGGTGGGTTGTCTCATTGAAGCCGTCCTTAGGAACTGAGTTCTGTGTTTGTGATCCATGATTCAGCTACTACCATGCATTGGGCCCTGAAATATGACCCCGCTCGACTTCTTAATCACCCTTGTCCTCTGTCCAGGAGTTGCAAGTAGTTTCTGGTGTTTGTAGTATGCTGGAGGCCGTGCGCAGCGCTGACCTGAGGGGTGGGCTGTGTTGCGGTAGGCACGTGGCCGGGTATACCGGGCACCCGTTTGGTGTCACGGAACCCTGTACACATCGTTTGGGGCTGTGAGCGAAACTCCGGCCGGATCTCCTCATGGATGGAATCCGAATAGGCAATAAACCTGGACTAGAGACTTGAGTGTTTAGGTAGGTCGTGGTCTACACCCACGTCGGCTTTCGCTTGAAGTCTGCCGAGCACATGTCGTGTGCAGACGCTAAGTGGTGGAAACATGTATGAAGAAGTACACCCCTGCAGGGTTAACATCATCTATTCGAATAGCCGTGTCCGCGGAAAAGGACTTCTGGGTTGCCTATACAGTTCATAGACAAGTGAAAGTGGATACTCTAAAATACGCAAGATAAGCGTGAGTGCTATGGATGGCGTTCTCGTAGGGAGACGGGAGCGGATCCATAGTGGTGCATTCATATGGTGAATATGTGGACTCGTGTGCGCCACCTCAAAAGAGTTACTTGCAATAGTAGATCAGGATAGCCACCGAGTCAAAGCTGGCTTGCTGCAGTTAAACCCCACCATCCCCTTTGTTGATAATGGTGCATATGTAGTTAGTTCTGATGTAAATCTTGCTGGGTACATTTGTACTCACGTTTGCCTATTTTATGTTTTTGCAGAGAGCCTTCAGTCTCGCTAGTAGTTTCGCTTGGACTTCGACGTTTAGCTTGTTACCTCAGCTACGATCTTGTGCCCTCGACAGGATCTGGTAGATAGTCAGGCTTCTCAGCCTTTTTCATTTGTAGATGTCTGTACTCAGACATGATAAGCTTCCGCATGTGCTTGATCTGTATGCTTTGAATGCTGGGTCGAGAGACCCATGTTTGTAATATCTCGCTCCTCGGAGCCTATTGAATAAAATACTTGAGTCGTAGAGTCATGTTGTGATGCCATGTTATATTTGCACATATTTAGCATATTGTGTGTATGTTATTGAAATGCTTGGTATGTGTGGGATCTGACTATCTAGTTGTTTATCCTTAGTAGCCTCTCTTACCGGGAAATGTCTCCTAGTGCTTCCACTGAGCCATGGTAGCTTGCTACTGCTCCGGGACACTTAGGCTGGCCGGCATGTGTCCTTCTTCGTTCCTATGTCTGTCCCTTCGGGGAAATGTCACGCGATGAATACCGGAGTCCTGTTAGCCCGCTACAGCCCGGTTCACCGGAGTCCTGCTAGCCCAGTGCTACAACCTGGATTCACTCGCTGATGACCGACACGTTCGATGCTGGGTCATGGATGCCTGTCCCTGTAAGTTTGTGCCACTTTGGGTTTACGACTAGCCATGTCAGCCCGGGCTCCTTATCATATGGATGCTAGCGACACTATCATATACGTGTGCCAAAAGGCGCAAACGGTCCCGGGCAAAGGTAAGGCGACACCCGTGGGAATACCGTGCGTGAGGCCGCAAAGTGATATGAGGTGTTACATGCTAGATCAATGTGGCATTGAGTCGGGGTCCTGACATCGGGGCGGACTTGTGTGCGGCCTCCAGGACTCTGTCCGGCAACAGAGCTAAATCGTGCCCATCGTGACAGTGCGGCGTGCTTGGTTGTGGCTCGAATCCATCGAAAATCAAGTCTCCGCGGATGTCAGCCGTGAAGTTTAGACTTCCAAATCTGATCTGACGGCCAGGGGCGTAGCTTTCGATCTGCTCCAGATGGCCAAGCGAATTGGCCCGCACTGCAAAGCCGCCGAATACGAAGATCTGTCTGGGGAGAAAAGTCTCACCCTGGACCGCGTCGTTGCTGACGATCGAAGGGGCCATCGAGCCTATTGGGGACGACACAGAGGAACTCTCAATGAAAGCACCAATGTCGGTGTCAAAACCGGCGGATCTCGGGTAGGGGGTCCCGAACTGTGCGTCTAGGCGGATGGTAACAGGAGACAAGGGACACGATGTTTTTACCCAGGTTCGGGCCCTCTCGATGGAGGTAAAACCCTACTCCTGCTTGATTGATATTGATGATATGGGTAGTACAAGAGTGGATCTACCACGAGATCAAGGAGGCTAAACCCTAGAAGCTAGCCTATGGTATGATTGTTGTTATTGTTGTTGTGTCCTACGGACTAAAACCCTCCGGTTTATATAGACACGGAGAGGGCTAGGGTTACACAGAGTCGGTTACAATGGTAGGAGATCTACATATCCGTATCGCCAAGCTTGCCTTCCACGCCAAGGAAAGTCCCATCCGGACACGGGGCAAAGTCTTCAATCTTGTATCTTCATAGTCTTGGAGTCTGGCCAATGATGATAGTTCGGCTATCCGGACACCCCCTAGTCCAGGACTCCCTCAAGGGGCGCCTCTCCCTCCACGAGCTGCCTGCCGCGGACCCCGAAGATAAGAAGCCCAAGGCCAAGGACGTGAAGCGCAAGGGGGCTGTCGTACTCGCGGCCGAGCCAGACACCAAGCGGGGCAGAGGTCAGCCCGAATCCTCCAAGGGCAGTCGGTACTGCGTGTACCATGACCTCCACACCCACAACACTAATGAATGCCAAGAGCTCCGGGTTGTTCGTGAAGGAAGGGTCGGCAGACGTCCCGACCGCAGCGACCGGGGCTACGGCCGAGGAGGAGGAAGGAATGCAGGACGTTGGGAAGACCGCGGCCCGCGCCGAGGGTGGCGCGACCAACCTCGCGAGGATTGCTGGCAGGACCCGCCTCACGAGGGAGGCTGGAGGGATCAGCCTCGCGAGGATCGCCCGCAAGGGAACGCAGGCCTCCCTCCGCTGTCGCCACAGCCAAGGAGAAATGAAGACCGTCATCAGGACGAGGGGGCTAGGGGCTTCCAGGAACCACGCGCAATCGCCTGCATCCTGGGCGGAGCTCAAGCCCCAGCCTCTCAACGCATCTTCAAGTAGTTCACCCGCGAAGTGAATGCAGTCCTCCCCAAGCTCGAGGCCACGCACCCTCTCAGGTGGTCGGCATGCGCCATCACGTTCAGCTCAGGGGATCAGCTCAAGTGCGCGGTCACAGCCGGAGTCCTCCCGATGCTTTGTTCCCCAATCATTAGCAACGTGCTAGTCACCAAGACCCTCATCGACGGTGGGGCAGGGCTCAACGTCCTGTCCGTGGAAATGTTCAACAATCTTCAAGTGCCCTACAGTCAGCTTCAGCCAACCAAGCCCTTCTCTGGAGTCACCAGCGGCTCCACGATCCCGATAGGGCAGGTCCGCCTTCCTGTCACCTAGGGGCACGCGACAACTACCGCACCGAGCTCATCGACTTCGACGTCGCCCACATTTGCCTGCCGTACAACGCCATCCTCGGGTACCCGGCGCTGGCCAAGTTCATGGCCGTAACCCACCACGGCTACAACGTCCTCAAGATGCCAGGAAGCAGCGGGGTCATCACGGTGCCCTGCGAAGAGAGAGACGCAGTGTGCTCCCTAGAGCGAGCCTTTCAGGCCGCATCGCTGGAAGACCCAGACCGCAGTAGTAGGAGGCCTCCCGAGGCCGCCCCCAAGAAGAAGAAGACATCGTCCGGCCCGGCCCCTCAGGAGGCAGGTTCCTCAGGGCCCGCGCCTGCTCAGGGGGAGCCTCCCTCCATCGCATAGGGAAGCGTGCCCAGCACCCTCCTCAGGCAGGGCTCGGGGGCTCTCCCCTGGAGGGCCACCGACTCGCCAAGGTTACGAGGGAGGCGCTTGGGCACCACGTGGAGGCGTGCTTCGAAGCACATTTCCCTCAAGAAGGAGCAAGGCAAGGAGGGCCAAACCCTTAGGAGTTCGTCAGCAAGGCCATTCAGGAGTTACATGAGTCAAGGGTCATGAGAGGCAGCCATCGCCTACCCACCGTGGCCCCCCATCCAGGCGAGGATGGTGGGCTGCGCGTCTGCATCGACATACCGGGGCTCAACCGAGCCGCATCTCAAGAGCGCCTCTGGCCCTCGCGAGTGGGACGTTGCGAGGGTCCGCCCCACAGCTATGTGCGCATGCCTTACGGCTTGCCGAACGCGGCTTCTATGCACCAACGTCTCATGAGGGCCATCTTAGAGGCTCAAGAGGTCAGGCGTGCCGCAGCCCTGGTGGAGATGGAGATGGCCCGTGAGGAGCCACCATCACCTCCGGAGCCTCCTGAGGCCTCTGGGCCTGGGGGCTCGTGAGGATCGGCTCCCGCAGCCCACCGGGTCTACTACACCAACACCCCTTCGTCCCCAACATCATCAGGTGACATCTTTTAAGTTCAATTTCTGGCTGGGAGTGCCCTCAGGGCCGCATTATTCCCAGGCCGCGTGGGTCCGTCCCTGCGACGTGTATCCCTTTTATTTCATGTCCTTAGCTTACCTTATTGGGGGCGCCCCTCGGGCTGCATCATCCCCAAGCCGCTCGGGCATGTCCCAGCGGCATGTATCCTTCTTGCGTTTATCTTAGGGCTATGCTTTCGATCCACCATGCTTGTTATTTGGTACCTTTTTCTCCTGGGTGTCGGAATCTTGGGCGTTAAAGGGGGGGGGGGGGTGCCTGAGAATTGCGACTCAGGGCTCCTACCGGCTCTCCGGCCCTCACCCTCTGGTCTTGTCCATGGCATCGCGACCTGGCATGCCAGCGACGGCTGAGACCAGCCCGAGAGCCGGGACCCGAGGACGTAGAGTTTCATCATCTAACCCAGCTTGTGCGTTAAAGGGGGGGTGCCTGAGCATCGCGACTCAGGGCTCCTACCGGCTCTCCGGTCCTCACCCTCTGGTCTTGTCCATGGCATCACGACCTGGCATGCCAGCAACGGCTGAGACCAGCCCGAGAGCCAGGACCCGAGGACGTAGAGTTTCGTCATCTAACCCAGCTTGCGCGTTAAAGGGGGGGGGTGCCTGAGCATCGCGACTCCGGGCTCCTACCGGCTCTCCGACCCTCACCCTCTGGTCTTGTCCATGGCATCGCGACCTGGCATGCCAGCGACGGCTGAGACCAGCCCGAGAGCCGGGACCCGAAGATGTAGAGCACCGGCATCTGGCCAAATTTGCAGGAACACACTCGAAGATAAGGCCCAGAGCCAGGCGCAACCCGCCTTGAGGTAGGGCCCCGTGAGTCCCACTGTCGGTGTCAAAACCGGCGGATCTCGGGTAGGGGGTCCCGAACTGTGCGTCTAGGCGGATGGTAACAGGAGACAAGGGACACGATGTTTTTACCCAGGTTCGGGCCCTCTCGATGGAGGTAAAACCCTACTCCTGCGTGATTGATATTGATGATATGGGTAGTACAAGAGTGGATCTACGACGATATCAAGGAGGCTAAACCCTAGAAGCTAGCCTATGGTATGACTGTTGTAATGGTTGTTGTCCTACGGACTAAAACCCTCCGGTTTATATAGACACCGGAGAGGGCTAGGGTTACACAGAGTCGGTTACAATGGTAGGAGATCTACATATCTGTATCGCCAAGCTTGCCTTCCACACCAAGGAAAGTCCCATCCGGACATGGGACGAAGTGTTCAATCTTGTATCTTCATAGTCTTGGAGTCCGGCTTACAATGATAGTCCGGCTGTCCGGACACCCCCTAGTCCAGGACTCCCTCAGTAGCCCCCGAACTAGGCTTCAATGACGATAAGTCCAGCGCGTATGTAGTCTTCGGCGTTGCAAGGCGGGTTCTCCTTTAAGTTCCATGTACCTGCCGAATAGTGTCCGGCTTCCTTATCAATGTCGCGCTTCTTGGCTTCCACGCCCAATAATGGCCTTCTTCCACGCGTCGCACGAATGCGAAAAGCCAGGGTATCTTTTATGTTTTACCCCCTAACTGTGCAAATAATCTGCCTATAAGAGAGGCAAGAATCCAGATCCAAATCACACCATCTTCCTTCCGCGAGTACTCATCGGAGCGCTTCTGACCAAGAATCCATTCCATCATGGACCGTCGACGCGGCTCCTCTTCTCGCGCTCCCAGCCCTCTGCCAGGAGATTGGAGGAGATGTTCTGTCCCGCACAACGAGCTGGTGACGCTCCAAGCGGAGGAATATCTCCCTCCGACCTTCATGGTTCTGGTTCGAGCCGGGCTGGCCACCTACAAAGGTGGGAAGCAAGCGGAGGCTACCCCAAGTCCCAACAAAGGGGAGCGGGTATGCTTCGTCCCCTATCTGATAAGGGGGCTCGGATTTCCTATACATCCGTTCCTCCGCGGGCTCCTGGAGTTCTACAGACTCCAGCTCCATCACCTCACGCCCACTTCTATCCTGCATATCGCGGGTTACGTAGCTCTTTGCGAGCTATTTCTGGGCGTCGAGCCCCATTTTGTGTTGTGGAAGAGGTTGTTCTGCCTTGTGCCCCGCTCTCACGAGGGGTCCATATATCAAGTGGGCGGTGCCGAAATATGGCGCATCGCCGGGACCGGATATCCATTCGGAACCCCTAAGAAGGCGTCCGAAGACTGGCCTTCAGAATGGTTTTACGTAGAAGACGCTCCGCTGCCGGACCCTGTTCGGATCAGCCTCCCGGAGTTCAGTAATGCTCCTTTGAAGAAACGACTCAGCTGGCACCCACGGAGCCCCCAGCTGGAGGAAGACAAGAGCGTCCATTATTTGATGGGCCGGATAAGGTTACTGGCCCATTCCGGGTTGACCATGATTGGAGTCATGGCAGCGTGCATTATGCGGGGGGTGCAGCCGCTGCAATACAGGGGCCACCCTATGTGGGATTTCAACGGGGAGGACGATGCCACCCGTCATGGCCGCAAAGGGCCGGGATCGACCGAAGACCTGGCGAAGATCCTGTCAGACCTGTACAAGGGGGAGAAGGAGGATTTCCTCCAGATGAGCCCGTTGAATGGGTTCTCCATGAATAACCCTCGGCGTTGGGTAAGCGAACACTTTGTGTGCCCGACCCATGCTTTCAAAGTTTAAGTTTCTTATATTATGCTTTCGATGCAGGAGCTGCGTCGGGTTGTGGAGGGCATGCTTAGTCCAGCTCTGCAACCCGAGGATCCAAAGAGATCCTAGGATCCGGCCTCCGAAGAGGACCTGGACATAAAGGTGGAGCTAATCGACGGGGTGTTCCACCAGCTTAGCATGGATAACGCTTTAGTCGCCATTACGGCTGACTACCCCGGACTATATCCGGCTTCGCAGGTGATTGTGACCGAAGTCCTGACACCATTATTTCTTCCTTGCTCATTTCTGACCACCGTATATGATGGTGCTTTGCAGGAGGCGCCTTCAAGGCGGGAAGCCGAGCCCACGGCGGCTGACCAACAAGGGTCAGTCCGGCCCAGTAGGCGGAAGAGGAGCACGGCGCGGATTGAAACGCCGCCGCAAAGGTATAGCTCACGGTTCGTTATTTAGAGCAACGTTCCTAGGAAGCGTTTGAATGCTCATGACTTTTGTAGGAGAAAAAGCGCCCGCCGGACTGCGGGCATAGAGGTTGCCAACCCAACCTCTACCAGCCAGGCTCCAGCACCTGGTCTGGAGGGGGAGGCGAGCGCAAGGCGCGAGCCGGATACTCCTCCAACGGAGGATGCCGACAGACTGTCCACCACCAAGTCTGAGGTGGAGAGCGCCATGAACCACAGACGCCGCCGGACAGTTTTTCGTGACGCGTGCTTCTCCCTTGAGGCGTTGAATGCCTTTAACGCGGGGACGCGCACCTCCATGCTGCTCAAGATGGTTTGACCAGAGCCACGGAGCAGTATGTAAAAGACATACGGGTAAGAGAATTTAATAGTTGTATATGCCAGTAGCCCCCGAGACTTAAAGTAGTTATATTAACTGATTTAAGGATCATTTGAAACGCAGGATCTTACAGAGAAGAATACCCAACTGTCTCAGGAGCTGCAAGAGTGTAAGGCCCAACTCGAGGCCGCACTTGCTGCCGCAGGAGGAAACATAGAGACCCCTCCTGGTAACACATTATTTTAAAAAGATAAGTGGTGTGCGGCGTGCGCGCAAGTCTAATAATGACATTGCAGGTGCTGCCGGACAGGATCCGGACAGGCTAGAACTACTGCGCCAGCTGAAGGCCGGCGAGAGGGTGCTGACGACGGTGTAGCAGGAAAGGAACAAGCTTCAGGATGCCCACGCCCAGCTTGGAGAAGAGCTGAAAGGTGTACGGGCTGAGCTGTCTGGCTCCGTGAAGGAGAATCAGCGGCTTCGTCGCGGCATCTATAGTAAGTGCTTGAGCGAACTCCTTTGAAAAGAAGATTTCAGCGAGGAAGTCAATTGACAAAAATATATCTGTAGGTGTACTCACAGGTCGCCCTGCGGAGGAGATGCCCGTATAAACGGGTGATCAACTTCCCGAGCTGGTGCAGCTGCTCGAACGAGTTCGGCAGGCAATGAGCGGTGTCGTCCAGGCTTTATGGCCATCCCTTTCCCTGCCCGATGGCCTTGGAGAGCTTGCGGAGAAGCTTCAGGGAGTGCGGCAGCGCTTCATTTATGGAAGATTTCGGCCTGCCGCCAGGGTGCCAGGGAGGCCTGGGCCATGGTAAAGACGCGGTACAAGAAGGCGGATCCCAACCACATGGCCGAGGTCGGACCTGTGGGGCCTGATGGGAAGGAGATCCCTGTGAGTTTAGTATACGGCCAAGTAGAGTTGGCTGCTAAATTTTCCCAATGGGACTTTAAATTATACAACCTGTTAGACAGGATTGAGGAGGAATACAGTCAGTCGATTTGACAATGTATTTTAAAATGACATGTAAAATGCCTTCTAGATGGATTGTAGATCGTTTGTCTTTGCTGACATTTTCGCTTCAACCTCGGGACCCTAGAGTCCGAAGTGTGTCCGAATACCTTCTCAGTTAAGAAACAACCGGGGCATGCATGGAGACCAGGCGTAGGGGTCATTAGTGCTTTATCAGACAAGTACCCAACTAGTTATGTTATATTACATGGTTAGTAAGAAACATCTTCCAGGGAGAATAGTTCCGTTAAGGGTTCCTTTCCCTGGGAGGCATGCCCTAAAGTGCATGTCCGGACTGCGAAAAGAGCAGAAAAACATCTGGGGGCAGATAAATAAGTAGGTAAAAAAATCATCTTTCAAGTCACCGACCGAATATTCCCTTAAGAACGCTAGCTTTCGGCTTCACCCAGTCTAAGGTACACATCCGGCTGACCCGGCAGTAACAATCGCAGAGGTGCTCCCTTTACCTCCTAGCCGAACAATCGGGAACGTAGGGGTAAGCACAGGAGCCAGGCAACCCAGCTTGGCCAAAACTTAAGTCATATCGATGCATATAATGGTGAATAAAAGGTACATGTGGAAGTTTGACACATGTGATGGGCATGAAGCCCTTATAATTAAGCTTCTGGTAAAGAAGCCCCCAGGTATAATGAGTGCGGATGGCACGTCAAGTGTGTGCGAACAATGCGCAAGTAGGCCTTTAAGGGCTTTTTAGGAAAAGGGGTGAGAGAAGAAAGAGAAACAAAAGACAGCTGAAGTGTAAAAATTTGGACGGGGGAAGGGGACGAACTCTTAGTCCGGCGCTAGGCATAGAATCTTCGGAGGCGGGCTGCATTCCATGGGTTCGGCTTGAGTCGGTTGTCCGACGCATTTCGTAGACGGTACGCTCTGCCAGTCAAGACTTGATCGATAATGAAGGGGCCTTCCCATTTGGGCTTGAGCTTGTCCTTTTTCTTGTCCGGCAGGCGTAGAACTAGTTCGCCAACGTTGTAAGTCTTGGCCCGTACTTCTCTGCTTTGATATCTTCGAGCCTGCTGCTGATAGAATGCGGAACGAGCCTTGGCGACGTCACGTTCTTCCTCCAATGCGTCCAAGCTGTCCTGCCGATCCAGCTCGGCTTCTCTTTCTTCGTACATGCGCACTCGAGGTGAGTCATGAATGATGTCGCAGGGCAGAACTGCTTCTGCGCCATATACCATAAAAAATGGTGTGAATCCGGTAGTACGGTTGGGCGTTGTCCGCAGCCCCCAGAGTACGGAGTCGAGCTCCTCTACCTAGTGCGGGGTCAGATTTCATAAGTGACCGCACTAGTCTGGGTTTGATGCCGCTCATTATTAGACCATTTGCTCGTTCCACTTGACCGTTGGTTTGAGGATGATAGAATGAAGTGTAATCGAGCTTAATGCCCATATTTTTGCACCATGATTTAACCTCGTCGGCCGTGAAGTTCGTGTCGTTATCAGTGATGATTCTGTGAGGGACACCATAACGGTGTACTACCCCGGATATGAAGTCTATCACTGGTCCGGACTCTGCCGTTTTAACTGGCTTGGCCTCTATCCATTTGGTGAATTTATCCACCATGACCAATAGGTACCTTTGCTTGTGGGTTCCCCCTTTAAGGGGTCCAACCATGTCAAGCCCCCAGACCGCGAACGGCCCGGTAATGGGTATAGTTTTGAGGACGGTGGGTGGCATATGGCTCTGATTAGCAAAGAGCTGACAACCGACGCATCTTTGGACTAAGTCCTGAGCATCTGCCCGGGCCGTCGGCCAATAAAATCCTGTACAGAATGCCTTTCCTACAAGGGCCCGAGCTGCGGCGTGGTGTCCGCCTAGTCCGGCATGAATTTCAGCCAGAAGGTTTCGCCCTTCCTCTTCGGAGATACACCTTTGAAGGACTCCGGTTGTGCTTTTCTTATAGAGTTCTCCCTCATGGACCTTGTAGGCTTTGGATCGCCGAACTATGCAGCGGGCCTCATTTTGGTCTTCGGGAAGTTCCTGCCTAAGCAAGTAGGCTAGGAATGGCTTTGTCCACGGGGCGATTACTGCCATTATGTCATGGGCTGAAGGTGTTATTTCATGGGCTGAATCGCCGATTATGTCAGATTGCTCTGTGTCGGTTGGTGCGGCTGCTTCCGGTTTGTTATTTCCGGACTCCTCTTCCCATAGTACGGATGGCTTCAACAGCCGTTCCAGGAAGATGTTTGGAGGGACAGCGTCACGTTTTGCGCCGATGCGTGCCAATACGTCGGCCGCTTGGTTATTATCCCTGGCTACATGGTGGAATTCAAGTCCTTCGAACCGAGCTGACATTTTAAGGACATCGTTACGATAGGCTGCCATTTTCAGATCCTTGGCGTCAAAGTCTCCATTTACTTGGGATATTGCGAGGTTTGAGTTCCCGCGCACCTCTAGGCGTTGAATGCCCATGGAGATTGCCATCCGGAGGCCATGTAAGAGGGCCTCGTACTCGGCTGCGTTGTTGGAGTCCGTGTACATTATCTGAAGTATGTATTGGACCGTGTCCCCGGGTGGGGACGTCAATACGACGCCAGCCCCCAATCCGGCCAACGTTTTGGAGCCGTCGAAGTGCATAATCCAATTGGAGTATGCGCCGTACTCTTTAGGGAGTTCGGCTTCAGTCCACTCAGCGACAAAGTCAGCCAAAACTTGCGAGTTTATCGCTCACCGAGGTTTGTAAGTTATATCGAATGGTAAGAGCTCAATGGCCCATTTTGCAATCCTGCCCGTCGCGTCGCGGTTGTTTATAATGTCATTTAGGGGTACTTCAGAGGCCACTGTTATCGAACACTCTTGAAAGTAGTGTCGGAGCTTCTGGGATGCCATGAACACCGCATACGCTATCTTTTGATAGTGCGGGTAACGGGACTTGCAGGGAGTTAAAACAGTGGATACGTAGTACACTGGTTTTTGAAGAGGGAATTTATGCCCTTCTGTCTCTCGTTCTACGACGAGTACCGCGCTTACAACTTGATGTGTTGCCGCGATGTATAACAACATTGGTTCGCCCAGGTTAGGCGCAGCCAGGACCTGATTTGTTGCCAATATGGATTTTATTTCTTTGAGTCCGGCAGTGGCAGCATCCGTCCACTCGAAGTGTTTGGTGCGTCTGAGGAGGCTATAGAGGGGCAATGCCACGGGAGATAAAGCGGCTTAGAGCCGCCATGCATCCAGTCAATTTTTGTATCTGTTTGAGGTCTTTTGGAATATCTAGCTGTGACAGAGCTCGGATCTTGGCCGGGTTCGCTTCGATTCCTCGACCGGATACAATGAAGCCCAGGAGCTTTCCAGCTGGTACGCTAAAAACGCATTTCTCCGGATTCAGCTTGATGTCATATGCTCGGAGGTTGTCGAATGTGAGCCTCAAATCGTCTACTAGAGTTTCGACGTGTTTGGTTTTGACGACTACGTCGTCTACGTATGCCTCTACTGTTTTGCGGATCTGGGTGGCCAGACATGTCTGAATCATGTGCTGATATGTTGCGCCGGCATTTTTAAGTCTGAAGGGCATCGTGTTGAAGCAGAATGGTCCATATGGAGTAATGAATGCCGTTGCGGCTTGGTCCGCTTCCGCCATCTTGATTTGATGGTAGCCGGAGTATGCGTCCAGGAAGCACAATGAATCGTGCCCTGCGGTAGCATCGATTATTTGGTCAATGGGGGGAGGGGGAAGGGATCCTTTGGGCAGGCCTTGTTGAGGTCTTTAAAATCGACACATAGGCACCAGGATTTGTCCTTCTTTGGTACCATTACCAGGTTTGCTAGCCAATCCGGATGTTTGATGTCTCTGATGAATCCGGCTTCCAATAGTTTGGCTAGTTCTTCTCCCATTGCCTATCTTTTGGGTTCGGAAAATCGTCGAAGAGCCTGTTTGACTGGCTTGAACCCTTTTAGGATATTTAGGCTATGCTCTGCCAATCTGCGTGGGATTCCCGGTATATCTGAAGGGTGCCAGGCGAAAATGTCCCAATTCTCCCGGAGGAATTCTCGCAGTGTGGCGTCTACATCAGGGTTCAACTGTGCCCCGATGGAGGCCGTCTTTGTCGGGTCCGTTGGATGGACCTGGAATTTTACTATTTCGTCCGCTGGTTTGAAGGAGGTGGACTTGGATCTCTTATCGAGTATCACATCGTCCCTATTCACCGTAGAGCGCAGCGCGGTGAGTTCTTCTGCCGCTAGGGCTTCGGATAGTGCCTCCAGGGCTAATGCGGCTGTCTTGTTTTCGGCGCGGAGTGCTATGTCCGGATCACTAACGAGAGTGATTATTCCGCCGGGCCCAGGCATCTTAAGCTTCATGTACCCGTAATGGGGTACGGCTTGAAAAATTGTGAATGCCTCTCGTCCTAATATAGCGTGATATCCGCTGTTGAACGAGGCCACTTGGAACGTGACTTCTTCGGACCTGTAATTGTCCGGCATGCCGAACACCACATCGAGTGTGATTTTTCCGGTGCAGCGCGCTTCCCGGCTAGGGATTATTCCTCTGAAGGTTGTGCTGCTTCGCTCGATGCGGCTCCAGTCTATTTCCATTTTTTGAAGAGTTTCCTCGTAGATGAGGTTTAATCCGCTGCCGCCATCCATGAGTACCTTGGTAAGTCGAAAGCCGTCCACTATTGGACTAAGTACCAGTGCGGCTGGTGCTCGGGCTGTTCGGAATTTAGGTTCGTCGCTGGCGTTGAAGGTGATGGCTGTGTCGCTCCATGGATTTGTTGTTGCTACTTGGTGGACTTCGGCGAGGCTGCGGATTGTTCGTTTCCGCATATTATTTGATGTGAAAGTCTCGAAGGCTGTTGATACCGTACCGGTATTGTTGGAGTGGTTTTCCGGGGCTAGAAGCTCCTCGCCACTTTTGGCCACCTGTCGTAATATCCAACATGCTCGAAGGCTATGTGTTGGGGTGGCGCCCTCTGTACTGTGAATTTTATAGGGTCCGCTAAGCCATCCCTCCAGTACGGTTCCGTGCCCTTTATGGGGTTTTTGCTTTTTGGTTTTTGTACCTGGTGCCTGAGTGTAATGCAGCCTTTTGTTGCGGACTAGGGTTGTATTCGGGGCCGGATTGTCCCAAAACTTATTTTCGGTTTTCCGGAAACTCTCCATCGCTCAGTACTTTCGTACTATGGACGCCAGGTCGGCGAAGCGTGTAACTTCACGACGGCTGACGACGTTCAAGATTCCCTCGTCCATGCAATTATTGCAAAAGATTGAGATTGCGTTCTTCTCTCGGCAGTCCTTTATCCTGCCCATAACCAGGAGGAATCTGGCCCAGTAATGATGTACTGTTTCAGCGGGCTCTTGCCGGATTAGAGATAGATCGCACATGTCTGGGCGGGTGGGTGGAATTAAGTCCGGAACCCTACCCATCTCGAGGCTCAAGGGCCGAGGAGTTTCCAAATTTGGAAGCTTGGATTGCTGGATGTTGTCCAACGAGTCCGGTCCGATGCCTGACTTTAGGTTCAGTGCTTGATCGAAGTCCGCCCCTCCGCGGGAATCCGGCATGGGAGGTTCGAGAACCCGGACATGACTAGTTTTTAATACAAGAGAAGAGTCGCCGCGTTGTTCCTCTACCACTGCAACGTGGTGGGTGACCTGGGGAGAGTTAATCTTTCTCAGATCGGTTTTAAGCCCAATCTGATTGTAGTCTGTAGCGACTCCCAGGGCGGCGATGCGATCCAAGAGCTCGTTTACGGACGAGAGCTCTATCGGACCCAGCCACTCAGCGAATTCCGAGCTGACGTGAAGATTGCTTTTGACGACCTCAGAGGTCATTGTCGAAGCGGTGGCCGGACAGGCGGTCATGAGAAAACCACCTAGCCGGATAGTTTGGCCGACAGCCAAGGCTCCTTTGGCGAAGATACCATCCTTGAAGATGGGAAGAGGCATCCTTCCTATCGGTGACGGCACAGAGGAACTCTCAATGAAAGCACCAATGTCGGTGTCAAAACCGGCGGATCTCGGGTAGGGGGTCCCGAACTGTGCGTCTAGGCGGATGGTAACAGGAGACAAGGGACACGATGTTTTTACCCAGGTTCAGGCCCTCTCGATGGAGGTAAAACCCTACTCCTGCTTGATTGATATTGATGATTTGGGTAGTACAAGAGTGGATCTACCACAAGATCAAGGAGGCTAAACCCTAGAAGCTAGCCTATGGTATGATTGTTGTAATGGTTGTTGTCCTACGGACTAAAACCCTCCGGTTTATATAGACACCGGAGAGGGCTAGGGTTACACAGAGTTAGTTACAATGGTAGGAGATCTACATATCCGTATCGCCAAGCTTGCCTTCCACGCCAAGGAAAGTCCCATCCGGACATGGGACGAAGTCTTCAATCTTGTATCTTCATAGTCTTGGAGTCCGGCTGACGATGATAGTCCGGCTGTCCGGACACCCCCTAGTCCAGGACTCCCTCACCCACGCTGGCTCACGGGTGCCCAGATACACCTTGCCAAGCCCTACCGTGCTAGCCACGTGTCAGGGTGGGGCTGTATACGCCCCGGGGGCTCCTCCCGGAGTGGAGCCCCCTCCCACTTACCAGTGGAAGCACCATGCTCCGCGCTGGCTGACGACACTGCCGAGGAGCGGCTATGCCCGTGCGCATTTGGAAGCGCTATACTCCGCACTGGTGATAAACAACTGAGGGTGGCCCCCGGGCCGCATCAACCTCAGGGAGCCTGGAGCTCAGTGTCTGTCCTTGTCGCAACGCCTTCCCTCGGGAGTGCCGCGCGAAGGGGCTGGGCATGGGGGCTGTGCCTGCACGCCACCTGTCTAGGCCCCCCGGGCCTGGTTTGTTGCACGTCCCTCCCCGAGCGGAGCCAAGGTACGAAGGCCGTTTGAGCGTCAAGGGGGACTCCTGAGCATCGCGACTCAGGAGCCTAACTGGTCACGTAGCCCCTCACTCCTTAGTTCCGAAAGGCTATCGGCAGTTGAGGTATGCGTGGGGTCGGGCTCTGCAGACGTAGAATGGCAGATCCACCCGCATCTCACCTCCTTAAGGAGTCACCCCCACGTCTCACCTCCCTACTTGCTGTTCGAGCGCCAAGATGGACTCCTGAGCATCGCGACTCAGGAGCCTAACTTGTCACGTAGCCCCTCACTCCTTGGTCCCGTCCTGGTTTCCGGTCGGGGCCAATGGCGGCTGAGGTATGCGCGGGGCCGGGCTCTGCCGGCGTAGAACATAAGCAAGTAGGAAGGAATAATGCAAATTTCAGGGAATTCAAAAGCAAATATTACAGTCCATGCTGTTATCACAGCATCAAACATAAGTTTTAACGCCTCCCTGAGGCATGGTACATGCGCAGGAATTAAAAGCAGGACGGGAGCCACGACGGAGTCACTTGCCGGTGGGAGGGCTGCGCGGAGCAGGTTCGCCTTGTGGAGCAGCAGGGCTAGCAGCGCTCCGCTTTGGCTTGGTACTGAAGGCCCGAAACTTCCCCAGCAGAGCCTCCGCACGACCCTTCACGGCCTCAGCAGCGGCAGCGGCACGCTCGCCGCTCACTGGCTCCAGCAGGCTGTCGAGGTCGATGTTGGGGTCACGAAGATAGATGTGGGTGAAGACCCACGTCAGCGCTGCAGAAGACAAGATGCGTGCCTCGGCCTCAGCCGTCGGGCCAAGGCCAAGCGTGACGTCTTGAAGGGCGCGAACCAGGAAGGGAAGCAGCTTGGCGGGGCCATCCTCCTCGCCGGCCAGCGGGCTCTCAAGGCCGCTGTCATAAAGTGTCTTCAGCAAAGTGCGAGCTTTCTCTTCCATATCCGCGAAAGCCACGCGATCCTTGGCGAGAACCCGGGCCTTGCCGTCCAGCTCAACCTTCCTCGCCTCCAGCTCTTGCTCCAGCGCGCCTAGGCGGCCACGGCGCCTCTTGAGCTTGGCCTCCAGGTCCTTGAAGGCCGCCTCGCGAGCCTTCATGCTTTCCTCCTGCTCTTGGCGAAGGTGGGCCTCCTCGGCAAGCTGATCCTACAGGCCCTTCAGCTCGCTCTCCAGCGTCTCACAGCGACCTTGGACGCTAGCTGCCTCCCCAAGGGCAGCATCGCGGGCAACCTTCGCCTCAAGGACGGCCTGCTTCTCCTCGTCGCAATCCGTCGAGGCCTAGACCAGCGCCGCCCATATCGAAGCATCGGAGCGAATCCAGCCAGAAGCCAGCTCCAAGCGCCCGGCCACTAGACGAGGGTCGGCGCCCAGAAGATCCTGCCGCAGACGGTCCAGTCCGGCAACGGCGCGATCCAGAACAGTATTCGGGGAAGCAGCAGTCGGTGGAGTAGGAGGAGAAGACGGCAGCGTGACCACAGTATCCTGAGGCGGAACCAGCTGCGCCACGACGGCAGTGGAGGCAGAGTCAAGCAAGGGCACCTCGGGAGTCGCCAGGGTCAAGGGGGCTAAGCTCGCCCCAGCAGGCTCAGCCTGGCCTCGCAAGGATGCCCGGGCAGGAGAGGCCTGTGCATCATAGTCACCTTCTTTCTCGGGCAGAGGCACTGCCACGGATGGGGCCTCAGGAGCTCCCTTCGGCTTCTTTGTCGCGGGCCCCAGCCTGGCCGGAAGATACAAGCATCAAGTCTCGGCAACAGAACGATAATCAAGACAGGAATCGAGCACTTACAGGTCATCGCAGGTAGGCTCAAGCAGCCTCCGGCCGTACTTAAAGCCCGAGAGCCGGCTGCAAGGGTCAGCTTCAAGGGGCTCGGGAGCAGGAGGCGCGCCTGCGGATCGCCTCGGGGCCAGGGCAGACCCGCGGGGGATCAGCCCAGTCCGGTCCTTCTTTGGGATCGGAGGCAGGCTCCCGCCGCCCTGCTCATCCTCATCCTCGTCGTCGTCACTCTGGGGAAGGCGGAGAGTGCGTGACCTGCGCCGAAGGGGAGGAGCCCTTGACTCCGCCTCTGAGTCAAACCCCTCTTCCCGCTCCCCTTCTTCCATCTCTTTGCTGGAGTCATCGGAGGACACGTCCACCAGGTCCTCTAGAGCCTCTGCGGGCATGGGCCCGTCCCCGTTGAAGACGGGCATGGACCCCACTACCTGCTCCCAATCCTCGCGAAGGAACAGGGGCGTAGGGGCGCCCTCCAGCCTCGCCATGTCGCCCCCTACCAAGGACTGGAGGACCGCAGCCAGATCCTCGTCGGGCAAAACTACGGGGCTCGGGTGAGGCCTCCACATCGGAAGCGAGTACTGACGAAGCGGAGCCAGCTGATGCTCCAGGAACTCCCTCAGCAGCGACGCACCGGTCAGCTTCGCTGCCGCCATGCTGGCCGGCCTCAGATCTGCGTCCATCTTCTCCAACACCAGCTTCCCGCGGGCATCCAGAAGCTCCACTCGGGACCAGTCGTCGGAGCTCGCAGGGTGCTCTATGGGCAGGATCAGCCGAGGGTGGATGCGCCCAGCATCCACCAAGACCCACTTGCTCCTGAAGCCCTCAATCCTCTTCCCAGGGCTCGAAATGGCGATGGAGCCGCCGTACACGACGAAGCTCGCACACGCGGAGGCGGAACCACGGGAGGTCCGGAGGGAGAAGTAGTGGCGTAGCAAGGCCACCGAGGGTTTCACCCCTACGTGAGGCTCACAATAGTAGGCGAAGATCGCCAGAAGAAGGACGGAGTTGGGATGGAGGTGCAGAGCTTGAATATTGTAGTGGCGGAGGACAGAGAAAAAGAACTCAGAAAAGGGAGGCACCAGACCGGCGATGATGGCGCTCACGAAGAGCGGATAGAAGGTGCTCCCTCGGCCTTCAGGGACGGTAGAGCCGGCCTTGAACGCCTTCGTCCCGTCGATGCCCTGCACCGCCGCCATCTGGCGCACCCGGGCAAGGCTCGCCTCTGACACATTTGGCGAGTCCAAGGCAGGCGAATACTAAGCTCCGGCCGGGGCTTGGCGAGGCGCCATGACTGGCTAGGGCGCGCAGATGGAGTTGATCTGAAGACTTCGGAAGCAGGGAGGAGAGGCGCAAGAAAGGGGATCTGAGCAGCAGCTGGAGGAAGTAAAGGAGGCAAGGGAGATGCCGCTCCTTTATCAACTCGCGCGCTTGCAGAGGCGCCCACGTCCAATCAACTGCCACGCGGTGCCCATGGCCGCGGGCTGTTAGGGCCCGCGACGCTTCACACTTGCCCTTTCGCCTCTCTGCTCGGCCAAGTTCGGGCGCGCCATGGGCCCGGGGGCTACTGTCGCCGTTCTGGGAACGGGGGTCTCCAGACTTGCCTGCCTGCGGCCTGCGGCGTGGCTCAAAGGAGGCCCAGCACAACCCATCTCCATCAACACAAGCTCAAGACCCTTACGAGGGGCCAGCCTCGCGGGGCGGACGACAAGGAGCTTCCTCAGGCACGGCCTCGTCAGGCTGGCTCATGAGGAGGCGGAGATTTCAAGGCGGGGTACCTCGCGAGGTGCCCATGACGCAAGCCATGACGACCAAGGGCGCCAGTCGGGTGCCAGCCCGCGCAGTGTCCTCCTTTCCTCTTTGGTGCAAAGGGGGCAAGCGCAGGCGAGAGCATCAAGCAAAGGCGTCCATTTCGGTGCAACAAGACCAAGACCAGCCCAACGGCCGGAAGGAAGTCATTGTGGAGCCCAAGCAGGCGTCACCACCAGAGCCTTTGACAGGCGAGGACCAACTTTAGTCAGGATAAGTGTACCCGCTGTTCCCCTTCAAAATGGCCAATTGTTGGCGCCCTTCCCGCTAAATATTTGGGAAGAGGCCCAGGGCCTTTGCCTATAAATAGGACTAGCCACCCCCAGGGTAGAGCAATCTGAATCTGAATTTGAATCTGAACCTGGACCGGACCTAGCAATCTGGACCTGACCTAGCGATCGGGATCCTCACCAAGAAACCAGTAGATAGAGCGATTGAACTCCTCCCAGCAGTTCGTCGCACCAGCCAAGAGCAGACCCTCGCGAGGCTGTTCTGCCTTGTATTGTTCATCATCAAGCCCAAGAGGCAATCCACCACACCACACACTGGAGTAGGGTATTACACCACAATGGTGGCGTGAACCAGTATAAATCTTCTGTCTCTAGTGCTGTTCAGTTTGGTAGTTTAGGTCCTAGCGATTTGGCGAGGAGCGAGCCGGTAGAGGGTTGAATCTCTGCGTGCACCCCAGTGTTCGAACCTCAAGGGTCTGCCGGAACCCGAAATCCGACAGCATTCAGTGGCGCGTTGTCATGCCAGGGGCATGTCCAGAACCCGGCCCTTTGGCCGTCGCCGACGATGATCTTTGTTGCGGCAGTGAACAGCTTTCGGTCTGCGTCATCGCAAGGCAGGGGAAAAGCCGTCCAGGGCCTCATCGGGTGCTGCCAAGACGCCCAGAGCCAACGCAGCCTGAGGGCCGTGCCGAACCGGAGCAAGTCTGGCAGCCCTAAGCCACCCTTTTACGTTGGGGTGCACACCAATTTCCACGTCACCTTGCACTTTCCTCCCGTCAGAGCCTCATCTTGCGCCCATAGAAACCGATGGCGCGCCTTGTCAATCTCCCTGAGTATCTTCTTGGACACCTTGAGCACAGTCATGGCGAAAGTAGGCAGCACAGAGAGCACCGCCCGCACTAGGACGCGTCGACCTGCCAGCGACATCAACTTGCCTTTCCATCCCGCGAGACGCGACTTGATACTGTCGATTAGGAACTGGAAGTGCACTAAGCGCAGCCTCTTGGGGGAGAGGGGCAACCCCAGGTAGGTTGTGGGGAAGCTTGCAATTGATCCCCCAAAACCCTGCAAAATTTCAGGCAGCAGCAGGCCATCACAGTTCATTGGGATCACTGAGGATTTCTCCTGGTTTAACTTAAACCCTGTGGCTTCACCGAAGGAGTGCATCAGATTTAGCAAGTTGGTTACTTCCTCCTTGATTGGATTGGCGAAGATGATCGTGTCGTCCGCATATAGACTCACCCGCAAGCTAGCCCCATGCCCCGGCAGCGGTGCAATCAGTCCGCTCGTCGTGGCCGCATCCAACAGGCGAAACAAAGGGTCGATGGAGAGGATGAAGAGCAGCGGTGACAGTGGGTCTCCCTGCCTGAGACCACAGGCGTGGAAGAAGCTTTGCCCTGGTGACCCATTTAGCAGGCAGGAGAAGGAAGCAGATGAAACCAGCAGGGCCACTGTAGGACCTTGAAGTATGTCTAGAGGGGGGTGATTAGACTACTCGACCAATTAATAACTTAACCTTTTCCCAATTTTAGAGTTTGGCAGATTTTAGCTATCTTAGGACAAGTCAAGCAATCATCACACTATTCAAGCAAGCATGCAAATAGTATATAGGCAGCGGAAATTAAGGCATGCAACTTGCAAGAAAGTAAAGGGAAGGGTTTGGAGGATTCAAACGCAATTGGAGACACGGATGTTTTTGGCGTGGTTCCGATAGGTGGTGCTATCGTACATCCACGTTGATGGAGACTTCAACCCACTAAGGGTAACGGTTGCGCGAGTCCACGGAGGGCTCCACCCACGAAGGGTCCACGAAGAAGCAACCTTGTCTATCCCACCATGGCCGTCGCCCACGAAGGACTTGCCACACTAGCGGTAGATCTTCACGAAGATCTCCTTGCCCTTACAAACTCCTTGGTTCAACTCCACAATCTTGTCGGAGGCTCCCAAGTGACACCTAGCCAATCTAGGAGACACCACTCTCCAAGAAGTAACAAATGGTGCGTTGATCATGAACTCCTTGCTCTTGTGCTTCAAATGATAGTCTCCCCAACACTCAACTCTCTCTCATAGGATTTGGATCTGGTCGAAAGAAGATTTGAGTGGAAAGCAACTTGGGATGGCTAGAGATCAAGATTCATATGGTAGGAATGGAATATCTTGGCCTCAACACATGAGTAGGTAGTTCTCTCTCAGAAATGGTAAGTTGGAAGTGTAGGTTTAGTCTGATGGCTCTCTCCACAAATGAAGAGGAGGTGGAGGGGTATATATAGCCTCCACACAAAATCTAACCGTTACACACAATTTACCAAACTCGGTGGGACCGATTCAACAGACTCGGTCGAACCGATTTAGTAAACCTAGTGACCGTTAGTGATTTTCGGTGGGACTGACATGCAACTCGGTGAGACCGATTCGGTTAGGGTTAGGGCATAACGTAATCTCGGTAAGACCGACTACACAAACTCGGTGAGACCGATTTTTTTGGTAATAAGCTTTCTAGAGAGTTAGTCAGGTAAACTCGGTGGGACCGATTTGCTCTTTTCGGTGAGACCGAAATGTTACAAAAGGGAAACAGTTTACATTGCAATCTCGGTGGGACCGATCGCTCACTTTGGTTAGGCCGAAACGTTACGAAGGGAAATAGATAGATTACAATCCCATCTCGGTGAGACCGAGATCCCTATCGGTAGAACCGATTTGCTTAGGGTTTGCGGCAGTGGCTATGGCTTTTGAAATCGGTGGCTCCGGATAGAAAGAATCGGTGCGACCGATTTTGGCTTTGGGTTTAGGTCATTTGTGGATGTGAGAAAGTAGCTGAGGGTTTTGGAGCATATCACTAAGCACATGAAGCAAGAGGCTCATTAAGCAACACCTCATCCCTCCGTGATAGTATTGGCTTTTCCTATAGACTCAATGTGATCTTCGATCACCAAAATATAAAATGAAGAGTCTTGAGCTTTTGAGCTTGAGCCAATCCTTTGTCTTCAGTATTTTTGAGGGATCCACTTTCATCATCCATGCCATGCCATTCATTGAGCTTTCCTGAAATAATAGTCTTGGAATAGCATTAGCTCAATGAGCTATATGTTGTTATGAATTACCAAAACCACCTAGGGATAGTTGCACTTTCAATCTCCCCCTTTTTGGTAATTGATGACAACATATAGATCAAAGCTTCGACAAATGATAATAAGATTTAACAACATCGTCGCTTTGAGAAGTATGTGATAAGCAAGAGCCCCCCCCCCCCCCCCTAAAATTGTGCATAGTTTAAGATTTGCTTTGGACTGCAAATGCACAAGGAATTAGGCTCATGGGTTACTCTTCCATGTCACATACATCTTGGTGGAGCGCTCAAAATGATAAAGATTGAATACATGCACTCATCACCAAGGAAAGTGAATGATCACATAGGATAGATAAGATAATATCATCAAACATGCATAAGTGTAGCTTATGATCAAACATATGATCATCAATGTCTCACAAGAATAGCATGGTATCTCAAGCAATCAAAAGTAGACAAGTTTAACCACCAAATCAAGAGAGAATAAAAGCAACATTCTCTCTCTCGAAGCCTATGATCTATACATTTTTCTCCCCCTTTGGCAACAAGTTACCAAAAAGTTCATAGAAAATGCATAGTGCTAGATCGACTCTCAGGCTTGATCTTCAGGTGGTGGTGTCCGGATAACTCCAAGGACGAAGGCTTCTGTTGAAGTAGAGGGTGCTGGAGTTGATGCTGGAGCTGGTTGCACTGGAGCTGTAGGAGTTGTAGCTGGTGCAGATGTTGTGGCTCTGGTGTCTGTCACAGGCACTATATCTAACCTCTGAGCTCTAGGCACTCTGGCAAACACATTAGTGGTAGTCTTGCCCTGCCTCTCCTGCATGTCATCCGGAAGTTGCTCCACAATAGATTGAATCTCAGTTACTTTGACATCAAGATCATGAAATTTGAGTTCCATGATTCTCTCCAAGCTCTCCTGATTCTGAGTGAGGGTGGCCAATCCCTTCTCAATCCTCAGAGTTGATGCTATTAAGTAACCAAGCTGCTCCTGCTTGTTCTTCAAGAAATACTCAGATGCCTCCTCTTGAGTTGGCATCTTGGCAGCCTTCTCCTTCCTTGCCTTCTCCTTCTTCTCTTGAGCTTGAACTGATGATGGATCATTCTCATTCATGACAACCTCATTGTCCTCAATGTCTGGATAAAGTGGAAAATGTTCCTTATCCAATAGATATTTGCATGTGCCCATCTTTGAGTTAATCAACTCTTGAATCTGAGGGGCATATCCACAGCTCCTCTTCTGATCTGTTGCATCCCTCTTAATGGTCTCTATCATAAGGCTCATGACTTTGAACTTCTGTGGCACATCAAACAAATGCAACATGTTGATTGCATGCCCTCTGATCATGTTGTGGTCACCATACTTAGGCAACAGAGTATGCCTTAGGATCCAATTGATAGTTGGAAGCCCTGGCAGAAGGAAGTGGACTGATCCAAACTTATGTGTCTCAACAGCTTTGTCTGGGATCTCCTTGTACATGTGTGCCATGGAATTGTGGTCCATCTTCTTGGCATAAATGTCCAGGTCATCATCATCTTCCTTTGGGGCATTGATCAGTCTTGTCCATTCCTCAACAGTGGACTGGTACCTTGTACCTTCAGACATCCAAACTATCCTTCCATCTGGATAGAAGTGTGCTGTGGAGTAGAATTGCATGATAAGTTCATCATTCCAGTTGGTGAGCTTTTGCCCAACATAATCTGCAACTCCACAAGCAACAAAACTGTCTTGCACTCTAAGATAGTGCTCTTCATTGTCCTTTATGTAGGTCCAGTCGACCATACTATGGACTTCTTGTCCAACAAGATCGTATCATAGAAGTCCTGTTGTTCCTTTGTATGGAACCTGTAATCAACAGCAGTTCTTCTCCTTGTGGCATATGGATCTGACATCCTCCATATCCTCAACCCTGAGTCTTTCCTGATCCTCATGTCCTCAGCCACAGGATGGGCATCATTGTGGTCTGGTATCTTGGGCTTGAGCTTCCTTAGGACCTGTCCTTCTTCATCTTCCTCATCAGCAACATTAGGCACTGGGGCCTTGTTCTTCTCAGCTGCTGGAATACTCCTGGTATTCCTCTTTGGTGCAAGCTTGGCCTTGGGGGCAGCTTTGGGTGCTTCCTTGGGCTTAGATGTTGCAGCCCCTGGTCTAATAGCATCACCCATAAGCTTTGGTGCCTTGGGTGCTGGTGCAGCAACCTCTTCTTCTTCTTCAGAATCTTTTCTCATTGAGGGCTTTCCAAGGACCTGGGCAGTTCTGGTTCTTGCTCTCTTCTTCTTCTTGTCCTGAGCAGCTTCATCCTCTGATACAATGGTAAACTTCATAGTTTCTCCAGTAGGAACTTTCTTGGATTTGGAAGTTGTGACTTTCTTAGCAGGTGCCTCTTTGGATTCAGTCTGTTCTGGCACTTGAGTGGACTTTCTGACCTTGGGCATTGGTGTCCTCTTGGCAGGAACTTTCTTATTCAGTCCAGGCTTTGTGCTATGTGCAGACCCATACTCCTTTTTGAGCACTACTTTCTTGGAAGTAGCCTCATCTTCTTCTGCTCTATAGTCCTCATCTTCAGAGTCTGAAGTTCTCTTCTTCCTTTGCCTGGTAGCAGCTTTAGGCAGGTTACTAGGAGTGCTTCTGCTCCCTTCATCTGAAGTGCTTGAGGGACTAGTGCCCTCACTCATGTGAATCTGCTCTTCTGACTTGTTCTGGTTGTCACTCTGGTCTGACATGCTGCAAACACTGACTGCTGACCCTGTGAAGAGTTATAGATGAGATAGAATGGATGAGCATCACAAAATGCAGAGATTTTTGCAAAAGAATGATTCAAAAATTCAGTTTTAGTTTTCCACAGAAAGCATTCAGATCAACCGATTTTTAAACTCGATGATACCGAAGCAGTTTTGGAACCTAAACTGATGAACTCGGTTGGACCGAGTCACAGTTCGGTGGCACCGAGACTGCTAGGGTTTCACAAAGTCCTAAAATCGGTCGCACCAATTAGCAATTCTCGGTCAGACCGAGAGTTACTAGTGCAATGGCATAAGCCAAATTGGTGGGACCGAGTTTTTCAACTCGGTGGGTCCGAGATGGTTTCGGCGGAAACCTAACCCTAAAATTTTGAATCTCATCTAATCTACGGACTGCATTGACTGGATAAGAGTGTTTCAATCTTGGCAAGAATCAATAAGAACACAATGTGCTAGGAATCGGACGAGGATAGCACAGTGATCGAGTCCATACCCTAGCTTGGCGATGAACTCGCTACGGCGGCAACGGCGGGGTTGAAATCCGTTGACGGCGGCGGAGACCAGCGATGGGAGGCGGCTGGCAACGAGGAGACGATCCGGAGACCTTGGAGGCAGAGCGAGCTATTGCGCGGGCGAAGGGATTCAGAGGAATTTCCAAATTTTTGCCCGTGACTATATATAGCCCGACCCTGTCGGTGTGACCGAGTGGAACAACTTGGTGGCACCGAGATGCATAACTGTGTACAGTTACAGCAACTCGGTGTGACCGAAAAGTTCAAATCGGTTGCACCGAGATTGAAAACTCAGATCGACTTAATGATATCGGTAGGACCGAAATGGAGGAATCGGTCAGACCGAAAATCACAAAGAAGTTTTGGAAGTTTAAGTCTATGACGAATCGGGGACTCCGAGTGCTCCTCACACAGAGTGGTTCGAATCTGACTTGATCAAATTTTGTGATGTAGCATGAATAGAGTTTGAGATGAGAAAAGCATAGATAGCTAGAGAAGGTTCTTAGGCATTCTTGTCCATCCACTTGGCAAACAGAAAAGAAACCCAAACAATCAAAGCAACAAGTGGATGTCCTTGAATGAGTAAAATATGCACCAACATGCTCACACAATAAGATGGCAAATGAAATATGTGGCAAAACATGCACAACCAATTCTAGCATCTATCAAACAATTGGCGATGACTAGGTCATCTATATATGAGTATATTGACTTAGGAGTCAAATGAAAAACATTTGATCATAGATCATACTCATCGTTTAAGCTCAAGTGGGGTTACCACTTTTACATAATGCATTGATGTGTTCACACCATTAGAGTTTCTTTGAATCAATTCTTAGAGTTAAGCTCCCCCTAGATGTGAGATCCCCTTTTAGAGGGATGAACTAACCTTGGGTTTTGTCGATGATGACTTCATGTAGGTGTTGAAGATGTGGGTGCTCAATGTTGATGTAGATCATTTGGAGCAATCCTTTGGAGTGAGTTGCACTTTCAACTTACCTACATGGGTTAGTCCCACAAGGAACAAACAAGAATATCCATAGACATAGAGTGATGCACACACAAGATGATGTCCATGAAATCATTAGGTTACCTTGTCCCTTGCCTTACCAACATGAGGGTTTGTGACTCCTTGAACTAGTGCAAGATGTGGAAGTTGATTGCACTTGTTCTTGCCATAATGATATGAGTGAAGAATGTTGGCGGAGTCACCCTCAAGAACTCTCTAGTTCTTCTTCTTCGGGATCCACATCATCTTGATGGGAATCCTTGGAGTTGTAGTTGTACTTGATGAAGTAGAACTTGACGTAGTCTTGGGAACCCACTTGAACGAGGCCTTAGGTGCTTCTTCAAATGCATCAATCTCTTCTTGAAGCTTGTCCTTGCCTTTGTTCTTGTGGTCTTGTGGTGGAAGATCATCTTGTGCTTGTGTTCCCTTGAAGGAAGTAGGATCATACTTCTCTTGTTGAGGAACAAACTTCGTCTTGGGGTATTGATCTTCTTCCCACTCAACTCCATTGGCATTGAACTTTCGTTCAAAACCAACACCTTGATTCTTCCGGTGCCTTCCTTGCTTGCGTAAAATTTCCTCGAATTGCTTACTCCCGGCAAGGCTCTTGTAAACACCTTTCTCTATAGTTCCCTTCAATAAGCTATTTTCTTACTCAAATGTAACTTGGCTAAGAGAATCATTAGTGGAATCAAGAGAACTACTAGAAGCAACAATATTGGATTTGACATTGTTATTGTTACTACTAGAGGAAGGATCTTTCTTGTACTTGTTACTAGACTTGACTTGAGGCATGTAAGTGGATAAGAGTAAACGCTTGGCAATGTAAGAAGAACTTTTCTTACGGAGGTCATCATTGATTGCTTTTAAGAACTCATGCTCTTGCTCAAGATTGAGCTTTTCAAAGCGTAACTTCTCATGATCCCTTAAAAGTTCTCGATGATCTTCGAAGATAGTTTCATGAGCCAACTTAAGAGTGTTTAGTTCTTTAGTTAGAAGCTCAATCTTCTCCTTATCATTGTCATTCGTTTTATCTTGATTAGCATGTTTAATTGACGTTTCATCATAGTATTCATCACTAGAGTTGTCAACAAGTAAATCATCATCCACAAGCAAGTCATCTTCATCACTATCGAAATCAACATACTCAGGATGTGTTACCTTTGGACCTTTGGCCATGAAGCATCTTCCAATTCCTTCATTTGGTGAATCAAATATGTCGTAGGAGTTGGTTGACACAAGTGCTAGACCGGCAACACCTTCATCTTGAGTATATTCGGAGTCGGAGTGATAGCTTCTCTCGGAGTGATTGTCGGAGTCAGAGCCGGATACCCATTCACCAACATGAGCTTGAAGTCTTCGTTTCGTGTAGCTCCTTGATGACTTGTCCTTCCTTTCCGAATCCTTGCTTCTCCGTGGGGGTCTTTGTTCATAACGATCATCTCTACTCCACCTCTCTCTCGGTGGTGATTCTTCTCTTTTGCTTCTTCTTCTAGGAGAATCTTCTCTTCTTTTGTAGGGTGCCGTGCACTCATTGGAATAGTGTCCGGGTCTCCCACAATTGTAGCAATTGTGCTCTCGGCTAGAAGATCTTTTGTCATGGTAAGATCTTGACTTGGAGCTTCTTTCTTTGCTTCTACTCTTGTAGAATTTGTTGAAGTTCTTCACCATTAAGCTCAATTCTTCATTGAAGGTTTGTTTCTCACTTGATGATGTGGGGGCTTCACTTGAGGCTTTGTAAGCACCACTTGACTTGTTGTGAAGTTCCTCCTTATCCTTGAGTGACATCTCATGAGCAACAATTCTTCCAATGACTTCCGTTGGCTTGAGATCTTTGTAGTTTGGCATCATTTGAATTAATGTGCACACGGTATCATACTTTCCATCCAATGCTCTTAGGATCTTCTTGATGATGAATTTGTCGATCATCTCTTCACTCCCTAAGCCGGCAATCTCATTTGTGATAAGAGCAAGCCTAGAGTACATTTCAGCGACACCTTCACCACCCTTCATTTTTAACTTGTCAAGCTGACTTTGGAGCACATCCAACTTGGATTCCTTGACGGATTCGGTACCTTCATGCATATCAATCAAAGTATCCCAAATTTCCTTTGCATTCTCAAGACGGCTGATTTTGTTGAATTCTTCGGGGCACAATCCGTTGAAGATGATATCACAAGCTTGAGCATTGTATTGCAGCATCTTCAATTCTTCCGCATTAGCTTCACGGATCAGCTCTCTCCCATCAAAGAATTCACCTTGCAAGCCAATACAAATAATTGCCCAAACGGCGGGGTTATGTCCAAGAATATCCATTTTCATCATATGCTTCCAACTAGCAAAATTAGTACCATCAAAGTAAGGACCTCTACGGTGATAATTTCCCTCGCTAGATGCCATACTCTCCTAGGTTGTGAAACCAAGGCTATGACCACCAAAAGCTATGGAAATCAAAGCAAATGGAGACGAAAGCTATGATACCACTTGTAGGACCTTGAAGTATGTCTAGAGGGGGGGGGGTGATTAGACTACTCGACCAATTAAAAACTTAACCTTTTCCCAATTTTAGAGTTTGGCAGATATTAGCTATCTTAGGACAAGTCAAGCAATCATCACACTATTCAAACAATCATGCAAATAGTATATAGGCAGCAGAAATTAAGGCATGCAACTTGCAAGAAAGTAAAGGGAAGGGTTTGGAGGATTCAAACGCAATTGGAGACACGGATGTTTTGGCGTGGTTCCGATAGGTGGTGCTATCGTACATCCACGTTGATGGAGACTTCAACCCACGAAGGGTAACGGTTGCGCGAGTCCACGGAGGGCTCCACCCACGAAGGGTCCACGAAGAAGCAACCTTGTCTATCCCACCATGGTCGTCGCCCACGAAGGACTTGCCTCACTAGCGGTAGATCCTCACGAAGTAGGCGATCTCCTTGCCCTTACAAACTCCTTGGTTCAACTCCACAATCTTGTCGGAGGCTCCCTAGTGACACCTAGCCAATCTAGGAGACACCACTCTCCAAGAAGTAACAAATGGTGCATTGATGATGAACTCCTTGCTCTTGTGCTTCAAATGATAGTCTCCCCAACACTCAACTCTCTCTCATAGGATTTGGATCTGGTGGAAAGAAGATTTGAGTGGAAAGCAACTTGGGAAGGCTAGAGATCAAGATTCATATGGTAGGAATGGAATATCTTGGCCTCAACACATGAGTAGGTAGTTCTCTCTCAGAAATGGTAAGTTGGAAGTGTAGGTTTAGTCTGATGGCTCTCTCCACGAATGAAGAGGAGGTGGAGGGGTATATATAGCCTCCACACAAAATCTAACCGTTACACACAATTTACCAAACTCGGTGGGACCGATTCAACAGACTCGGTCGAACCGATTTAGTAAACCTAGTGACCGTTAGTGATTTTCGGTGGGACTGACATGCAACTCGGTGAGACCGATTCGGTTAGGGTTAGGGCATAACGTAATCTCGGTAAGGCCGACTACACAAACTCTGTGAGACCGATTTTGGTAATGAGCTTTCCAGAGAGTTAGTCAGGTAAACTCGGTGGGACCGATTTGCTCTTTTCGGTGAGACCGAAATGTTACAAAAGGGAAACAGAGAATTTACATTGCAATCTCGGTGGGACCGATCGCTCACTTCGGTTAGGCCGAAATGTTACAAAGGGAAACAGAGAGATTACAATCCCATCTCGGTGAGACCAAGATCCCTATCGGTAGAACCGATTTGCTTAGGGTTTGTGGCAGTGGCTATGACTTTTGAAATCGGTGGCGCTGGATAGAAAGAATCAATGTGACCAATTTTGGCTTTGGGTTTAGGTCATTTGTGGATGTGAGAAAGTAGCTGAGGGTTTTGGAGCATATCACTAAGCACATGAAGCAAGAGGCTCATTAAGCAACACCTCATCCCTCCTTGATAGTATTGGCTTTTGCTATAGACTCAATGTGATCTTGGATCACTAACATATAAAATGAAGAGTCTTGAGCTTTTGAGCTTGAGCCAATCCTTTGTCTTTAGTATTTTTGAGGGATCCACTTTCATCATCCATGCCATGTCATTCATTGAGCTTTCCTGAAATAATAGTCTTGGAATAGCATTAGCTCAATGAGCTATATGTTGTTATGAATTACCAAAACCACCTAGGGATAGTTGCACTTTCAGCCACCCAGTTTCTCCATCGCTGAGAAAAGCCCATGTGTTGCATCAGCTCAATCAGATAGGCCCAAGAAATCGAGTCGAACGCACGGGCAAAATCAAGCTTGAACAGGAACGCCTGCTTTTTCTCTCGGTGCAACATTCGGACGCAACCCTGGACATATTGAAAGCTGTTATGTATGCATTTCCCTTTCTGAAAGGCCGTTTGCACCGACAAGATTAGGCCACTTAGAGCCGAGGACAAGCGTAGGGCAAGTACTTTGGAGATTAGCTTGGCCATTGAGTGAATCAAGCTTATTGGCCTGAAGTGGCCTAGTTCAGAGGCGCCCTCCTTCTTCGGCAGCAGGGCAATCAGGGTTGAGCTCCGCAAAATTGTTTCCAGCCATCCGATAAAACTTGCTGAAGACAGCCATGACTTCATCCTTGACGATCGGCCAGCATTATCGAAAAAACTGCCCTGTGAAGCCGTCAGGGCCCGGCGCTTTTTCTGAGGGGGACGACAGTATTGCTGCCCACACCTCAGCCATGGAGAAAGGCCCATCCAGCTCTGATAAAGCCACCACCGGAAGGTTTAAGTGATCCCAGTTGAGAGTGCAGACCCGCTGCTTGCTGCGGCCTAGCACCTCCGAGAAGTGGTCGAGGATGATCTGTTCCTTCTCTCCATGATCCACCACAGTCCTGCCATTGCTGCAGATGGCATGCATGTAGTTTTTTCTGTGGCGCGATTGCATCTTTGCATGGAAGAACCGCGTGCTCGCATCCCCCGCGCGCAGCCAGCTAACTCTAGAGGCCTGTTTCTTCCTTGCCCGATCAATTTCCGCAAGGCCAAGGGTTTTAAACTTCAGAGCTTTTCTCAGATGCCGCTGTGCAGCCGTGAGGGCACGGTGCTCCTACGCCATATCTAACTGAAGGATCACCTCATTAGCGATGTGAAGTTGCTGCCTGACCTTGCCGAAAGTCGACCTACTCCAAATCGTGAGATCAGCGGCAACTCTTGCCAGCCTTCTTTTCATCCTCACGAAAGGGCAGTCATGAGCAACAGGCCGTTGCCAAGCCCGCAGAACCGTCTCGTGGAATCGGGGGAACGTCGGCCAAAAACTTTCAAACCTGAACCTTGCTTTTCTGGCGGGAGAGAAGGCCTTTGCGAGGACGAGCGGGCAGTGATCTAAGAAGGAGGTAGATGCTGCCATTAGCATGTGATCATGATGCGCTACATCCCAGGAATCGTTGCAGAAAAACTTGTCAATACTGCTGAGTGTGGGGATTTCCCTTTCGTTGCTCCATGTGAACTTTCTGTTCCTGCACTTTATCTCCTTCAGCCCCGCCCAGTGCATAGCTCTTCTGAATTTGCCCATCATTCTTCTGTTGATATTGCTATTGCTCTTGTGGCACGCTTGGTAGATCATGTGGAAATCTCAATTTATCATCCAGGGCTCTCCAGCCGGAGGCGCAGCGGCAGCTAGCTCAGCCAGGAATCCTTCATTTTGCGCTTCGTCAGTTGGCCCATAGACCGTGGTGAGCCAGAAAGGGTCACCAGCTACCTTGGGCTCTACTCTAACCGTAATGGAGAAACTACCTAGGCGATGCGAAACTACGTCGACTACTAGCTTGTCCCAGAAGATCGCTGTGCCACCTCTCGTCCCGTGCGCCGGCAAAACTACACAACCCTGCAGACTCGCACCACCAAGCTCCGTCGCCACGGCAGAAGACCAAAGTTCTACCTTCGTTTCCTGCAGTGCTAAGAAAGAGACACGATGAACCTGAACTACATCCCTGACGGCTGTGCGCTTCGCCGGGCAATTCAGACCGCCGACATTCCAAGACATGAAGATTAGATCGTTGTCACTCATCAGGACACCATGTAGTTCTCCGTCGATCGCTTGTACTAAACATGGAAGGAACAAACACCATACAACCTGCCGGGGGGCGACGACGGCCACCAACAGGCCCAAAACCCCGTCGTCGTCGAGCACACCACTTACACAGAGTACTACATATGGAAACTAGCCCTAACTCAAGCTGGTTTAAGACCAGCTGCCTACGGAGACTAATCGAAGACCTAACTAACATGATCAGACATGGAGGGACTCCTCGGCGCCGGCCATCCCGGCCATGCCCACTGCAATCGAGAGAGCCGCCTGATCCATCCCATTGAGCTTGGCGATTGCAGCGATGTCGCCGTCGGACAGAGGCTCCTGGAAGCGCTTCATGAGCAGGGCTGCCGCCTTCGGGGTCATCCTGTCCTTTGGCCCGAGCGCACCCAGCTCTTGCACCAGGCGAAGCACAACCCGCTGAGCCACCGGGGTTGTGTTTGCCGCAGCAGCCTGACGGGCACTGCGACGGGACGGGGTGGAGGCGGCTCTTGAACGTGGTGGAGCAGAGTGACGGGGCCTAGCCGGAGGGTCACTGATGACCGGCGGAGGGAAGGAAGCGAATAGCTCAGAGCGCGCATCGCCGTTCGCCTCCCCAATCTGGATGGTGCCCACCTGCTCCGTGATTGCTGTCAGCTAGAAGCCAACAATGGCCACCACTGGGGATGCGATGCAGGGCAGCAGGCAGGGCAGCATCTCAGGGTTGTCCAGCTACGCGCGGGGATGGGAGCGGGCGGGGCGGGGAGCGGCCGCCGTCTTCAAACGCTAGCGGTGTCTACAGTGCCTCCATCATGTCGTTTTCAATCTCCAGTTGCATGCAGTCAGTACGCGGTGGCGGGGAGAGCGCACGAGCCGAGCCTGCTTGGGTGAAGAAGTGCACGACGGGGTCTTTGGAGTTGATGCAGGTGCTGGCGGAGCCTGGCGAAGGGGAAGCGGAGGGGTGGCCCGGAGCACCGTAGAGCCAGCTGCGCCGGGGATCTCCTCGGATGGCACGCGCCCGTGCTGCTGGCTGACCGGCGTGCGGCTGCGGCGGCGGAGAGCCCCCGCGACAACATCCACGTCGCTGCCCTTGGCGTGGCAGCCGCGACCGAGCAAGCGGTCCCTCCAAGACCGGCTGGAGCCACCTGAGTTGTCGCCGTCGTCTTGGTCACGCTCGTGGTGCCCGGAGATGGGGCCACCGCATCCCGTAGCATGGCCGCGGGAGGCGGAGCGGCGGCCCGGGCCTTGGCCATCTTCGACATGGGCCACCCACGTGCCCGGCTCAATGCGCGGCAACGGGCGGTCGTCATCGTCCGAGGAGGAGGGCAGGCCGCTCTGCCCGGAGCGCGACGAGCGCGGCGAGTACGGCGTCCAGTCCTCGACTAGGTCGACGTGCACGAGGAGGTCGAAGCGAAGCGCGCCAGGTGGTGGGGGGACGCGGCGGTCGAGAGGAGTGAAGCCGAGCACCTCATCGGCGCGGCCGACGCCGCGCTTGAGCACCCAGAGCGCGCGCTTCGTCGGGATGTGGGCCACATCCCACACCCACAGCCAGCAGGCGAAGGTCTTGGTATGGCCCCTCTCCAGCGTGCGCGAGTCGAGGCGGTCAACGCGGCCGAAATCTCCCAGGGCCTCCTCCACCCCGGCGAGTGAGCAGAACTGCATGGGCAGGTCCTCGATGACGACGCGAACGTGCAGGTTGTAATTGACGATCGCCGCGTGGTCGACTTCATTCCAGGCCTTGATGAAGAACTTGCAGCCGTCGACTTTGAGCACATCGCGCCTCACCGCGTTGTCGCGGTGCGCCGGGAGGTCGAAGTGGACGAGGAAGGCCTCCGGGTGGTGCGCCGTGACGCGGAGCTGGTGAGGAGGGGTGCAAAGCTGCTCGTGGATGGCTTTGCCCACCGCCATCGGGTTGGAGGAGTGGCGGCGGTCAGCAGCGGTGAGGGTGACGGCGTGCTGCCGCAGGATGAACTCGGCATGCTCATGGTCGGGGGACGCGACGACGACCTTGTTGCTGGAGCGAGGGCGTCGTGCGGGGTCGCAGTGCAGGCGGAGATCCATCGGCGCCGAGGCTTGCATCGGTGGGGAGCACAGGCGGTCGCGCACCGGCGCTCTGGGAGGCAGCGGCCCCAACCTGTCGCGGGCCGCCCCTCCTGGACCCCCGTTCCTAGGATTTTGCGGGCACTCTTTACCAAAGTGACCCACTTGTTTGCAGATGATGCACCGGAGCGGGTCTCTGCAGTCGATTCGGTGGTGGAGCTCACTCAGGCAGCGGAAGCACTTGCCCCGGAATAGGCTTAAGAAGGCCGCGCGGCTGGCAGACGCATTGAAGCCACGGCTCCGGTCCGAGCGCTGCCTCCGGGGGCGCCTGCCGGCACCCACCAATGAAGAGGCGGCTCTCCTATTCTTCCGCGAGGTGACCACCGTCCACGCCCCGCCATCCCCCGCGGTCTGGCCCAAAAAGGAAGGGGCGACCGAGGGGGGGAGGGAAAGACACGACGGATTTGAGTCGGCCGTCCTGCAACCAGGAGGAGCCGCGCAGATCCGGCCGTCCGGAGCCCTCCCCCGCCCATAACTGCCCCCCATGCTGCAGAAAACGCGGCGTCGAGGCCGGATCTGACGCAGAGGCCGTTGACGCAGCCGAGATCGGAGAGGGGCACCTAGACGGACCGCGGGTCACTGCATCGCAGCAGGCGGACGGGGAGCAGCTCCGGGCAGGGGGGGCCCGGCCGGGAGCAGCTGGCGGAAGAGCGGGCCATGCGGCGCAGTGGGTGGCCGCCGCGACCGGAGTGGCCAGCGGCAGGAGCGGGAGCAGGGGCGTGGCTAGCTAGTGGAGTTATCAGCGAGTATCCTTGATTTAAGATTCGTACACAAAAATTACTTTTGGTTTTCTTTTTTTTTTCTTACATACTATCACTTGACTCAGACTTGGTATAAAATACGGAGTAGTAAAAATCGAGCACACGGAAAGCCCCGGCGACGAAAGACTCGAACGTGGACGTGCGTACGTTCGGGTCGCCGTCGCACCGAGCCAGTGTCGTGGTGCGTCGGCCGTAAAGCGACCCCGCCGCCGCCGCCAAGGCGAAGGCGAACACCGTTCCTATTCCTACGCGCCAGCATCGACAAGTGTGTGGAGCAGAGCCAGTCAGTAGCGAGCAGCGCTGCTGCGCTGCTGCCGCCGCCGCAGCTAGGCAGATCTGACAGAGCCCGACGCCACGGCCAGGGTCCCCCTCCAAAGCCTGCCGCCGCCACTGTTCCCCCGCTGCCGCAAGACCCAGCTGCCGCGTGCGGAGAGAGAAGAGAAGCCAGCGCGTGCGAGCGAGCGAGCTCAGCTGCTGCATCGGGGGCGAGAAAAAAAGGGCGGCGCCAACGATCAGGCAGGAGTGCAGCTGTGGTAGCTCGTAGGGGCAGTATCGTAAAAGACAGACGCGCCGGCTGGGCGGGGCAAATCTGCTTGCCGGAAAAGGCCGAGCCGCGAGCCGTTGTTGGCGTTGCCACTCTAGCCAGCTCCAGCCCTGACACGCGCACAGCGCAGCCGAAACGGCTGCTCCCCGTCCCGAGCGCAATAAAAGGGGGCCTCGCTGGCTGTCGCCGCAGCGTATGTACGGGGCTGGATGGAGTCGGCCGACGCAGCGGGAGGGGCGCCCGGGGGCGGGGCGCCGCCGGGCCGCGGCTCCTCGGCCAAGCGCATGCGCGGCGTGATTGGCAGCGGCGGCGGCGACGGCATGGAGCTGGTGCCGTGGGGGTCGCCCCCGCAGCCGGGCCAGCAGCCGCCGCAGCTCCAGGGGTCGGCGTCGCGGATCTGCCGCGTGAGGGCGTCCGGGGGCAAGGACCGGCACAGCAAGGTGTACACGTCCAAGGGCATCCGCGACCGCCGGGTGCGGCTCTCCGTGCCCACGGCCATCCAGTTCTACGACCTGCAGGACCGCCTCGGCTTCGACCAGCCCAGCAAGGCCGTCGAGTGGCTCATCAACGCCGCCTCCGCCGCCATCGACGAGCTCCCCTCCCTCGACCCGGCCGCCTTCGCCAACATGCCGGCCGACCACCAGGCCGCGCCCCGCGCCGGCAAGCAGCAGCAGCAGCCACAGGGCAGCAGGTCCCTGTGCAGCAGCACCTCCGAGACCAGCAAGGGGTCCGAGCTCTCGCTCTCGCGCTCCGACGGCCGCGTCGGCGGCGGCTCCTCTCGGGACAAGGAGGTCACCGTCGCCAGCAACCCCTCCGCGCAGGCCGGGTCCTTCACCGAGCTGCTCACCGGGGCGGGGGCGGCGTCGGCCATTGCCTCCGCGGCTCCGCGCAGGCAGTCCTGGCAGCAACAGCCCGTTTCCACGGTCACCGCGGACCGCGTCGGCATCGCGCGCCCCGGTAAAGGCAGCGGCGCGCAGGTGGTGCCGACGTACCCCGGCTTCAGATTCGGCAATGCGCCCCCGTTCGGCATGCAACCGGCGCAGCCGTTCAACTTCGGCCCCTCCGCCCAGAACCAGATGACGCAGTTCTCGCTCGTCCAGGACGGGCTGGCGGCGGCTCCGGCTCCGGCTCAAGCCGGGGACTACAGCCTCGACTTCTCGATGAACTCCGGTTACATGGGTGCCACCAGGGGGCCCCTTCAGTCCAATTCGCCGCACTTCTCCAGCCACCACCACCACCAGCAGCGGCAGCTCCAGGACCTGGACGACGGTCCGAGCCCTCCCTTCCTGTACGCGAACGCCGCCGCCACCGCCCCGCACCTCGCGCCGGAGAACCACCTCACGGCGACCGCGGCGATGCAGCTGTGGAACGGGTTCACGCACGCCGGCATGAAGGAGAAGA
Organism: Triticum timopheevii; assembly: GCA_963921465.1. Lineage (NCBI taxonomy): Eukaryota > Viridiplantae > Streptophyta > Magnoliopsida > Poales > Poaceae > Triticum > Triticum timopheevii. The sequence goes on from OY997270.1 coordinate 544,888,837, forward strand.
GCAAGAACTGATCACCCCGATTCTCCAGCGGTAAGACTGTCTCGCCCCCTTATTACCATTGATTGATTGATTGATTCAAGATTAGATTCGTTATACTGGCATGGCTGCGAACTTTTTGGCACTGCTCGAGGTGTCCTCGTGTCCTTCAAAGTCCCACAGAGCACAAATCATGCTTGGTTACCAAGGACGGGTGTCGAAATCTTAGCGGCAGGTGTCTGCATTTAGCTGAATTTGCATGGTTTGAGCCAAACAGGTGTCGATTGCTTCCCTTCGGGAGGGGATTTTGCATCGCAGGAGACCGGCCAATCACATGGGCTGTGAATTGTGATTGCCCGGCATTTTGCATTGTCCCTGGTATAATACAGTAGTAGTATGATCATCACAGTAATTCATTCTCAAGGCCACAGTTGCTAGTTTTGGGCACAACCTTTATAACAACATTGTCAGCTTCATTTTAATGTAGTTACTGTTCATATTTATCTTTGCTACTCCCTCCGTCCGGAAATACTTGTCATTGAAATGGATGTATCTAGATGTATTTTAGTTTTAGATACATCCATTTTCATCCATTTTGATGACAAATAATTCCGGACGGAGGGAGTACCACACTGATATTTATCGTCATACAACTATCACAACGGACATCCTGGGGTGCTTTAGCAAAACTGTTATTGACCATGACAGGTCTTACATTTGTCGTGTTTTTTCCATGCACTGGGCTGCAGTCACCTACTCCCTCTTCCTAAGAATTTGTCTTTTTAGAGATTTCAAATGAACTATCACATATGGATGTATATAGACATATTTTAGAGTGTAGATTCACTCATTTTGCTCCGTATATAGTCACTTGTTGAAATCACTAAAAGGACAAATATTTAGGAAATGAGGGAGTAGACAATTACCCACTCAGCCTTATTGGTTTAACGTAGCTTGCTTCAGATGTCGGCAAAGTGGTTCCTGGTTGGTTGGTTGGGGATCTAAGTGACTAAGTCTACATGCGCAAAAAAAAAACATTTTAGATTAAAAAAAGCATACTACCTATAAAAACATAGTTTCAGATATGCTCCACCACATAAGCCTGCTGGTTTTTATTTTCTACCTTAATTAGGCACCCTGAATCATCTTCCTGCTTTCAAAATTTTCTATCCAATCAACACTAGGATGTGCATTCCATCAGTAGGTACAAAAGCAGTAGACAGGTGAATGTTTCTGTTCATTGTGCATCGTTTAAAGCTTTCCGCGTGCAAATTATACTGTCATTGTGCACTGCATTGACAGAGGTGTCAAGTAGTAGTAGTATCAGACAGCCTCCAGATGCCACTGTGTCGGTCTCCAGCATCTCTTTAGCGCTCTGATGATCTCGGGACATAGGGCAGCGCCCCTAAAGCCACCACATTTTCTGCTCCACCATGGTTTGGCAGGAACTGCTTTACTGTCGCCTGCATCTTCTTTATACACATGCATTGCCTCTTGAATCAAAAGCTGTCTTACCATTCTGGTACAAGCTCTAGCATCCCAATGATCCCCATTTCTGTCCACCTGCAGGAACCAAAGGCGTCAACATTTTTTTCGGCTTCGGCAATAATTCATCTCGTGGAGCTGCTGCCTCAGGGGTGTACCGGATCGTCATCGATCGTTCGTCCGAGCCTGCTTCGTCCGGCATGAACGAACCCTGCTGCCATTTACTCAGGCAACCATGTGCTGTTTTTTTTTCTCCTCTGAGATGAGGCTGGTGTACAAGTTTTGGGGGAGTTTTTTTAGACAAAGACTGGCAAAGCAAGCGCCCTGCTGTGCGGGCTCGAATCTGTTGTTGTTGTTGTTTTAGAAACTATATGTTTTTTTTTTGTTTGGGATCATTTGGAACCAGTGTCGTGTAGGGTGGGTGGAGGATTCATGTGCCCCGCCTTCTGGGCCAGGCTATTCTCAGGTTTGGAGAAACAAGTCCCCCATAGACTTTTCTATTTTTCATTCCAAAACGTTGTTCTCTCCTCTGCCTCGCAGTTGGCTCACATGGGTAGGACTGGATTAAAGAGCTGCTTGGAGTCCGTGCTAAAACCCGCGATTGGCTCTGTTCATTAAAAAGCGAGCTTCGAGCATAACGAGCTGAGCTATCGAGCAATGGGCTCCGTTCATTAAGCCTACGAGCTTTTGGTCCAGCCCTACACATGGGGTTGTGAAACAAATAACGTCGAGATTTATTCTTTTTGGAAAAGGAGTTGTTTATTACTTAAGTAATATCGTCGTTACAATCGCGGAAGATCGAATCCAGCACGCAGGATGGAACTAATCTGTGCAACATCCCACCACACGACTCTCTGCGACCATTTGACACCTTGTCTTGGCCATTCCTATTCGAGGTTCTTCGTGCCAAGGGATTTTCGGACATTTGGCTGTCCTGGATTGCGATCTTGCTCTCTACGGCCAGCTCACGAGTGGTGGTCAATGGGCACGCGGGAACAAAATTCGCTCATGCTCAAGGGCTACGGCAAGGCGATCCGGTCTCGCTGTTGCTTTTTGTAATTTCCATGGATGTCCTCACATCGCTTGTCACGAGAGCTCAGGAGAGTGGAGTCTTGAGTATGATGCCGGGTTGCACCCCCATGCAAAGACTTTCCATCTACGCGGATGATGTGGTTCTATTTATTAGACCTACCATCCCGGATCTTAGATTTGTCAAGGAGGCCTTGCATATATTTGGGATTGCTTCGGGACTGAACATAAATTACTCTAAGTCCACGGCCATCATGATTAGGGACGATGAAGGTGACAAGGAGTTGGTGGCGGGCGCCATGCCCTGGAGCATGGACTCTTTTCCTTGTAAGTACCTGGGGCTGCAGCTGTCCATATGGCAATTGACACGCTCGGAATGGCAACCAATTGTGGATAGTGTGCTCAATTTCATGCCAGGTTGGCAAAAAGGGATGATCACTAGGGCTGGGAGGTCAGTGCTGGTACATGACGTAGTGATGGCGCGCCCCACTCACCATCTTATCATAGCGGATGCTCCTAAATGGGCAATTGAGCAAGTAAATAAACGGTGCAGAGCTTTCTTTTGGGAAGGATCGGAAGTGATTCATGGAGGAAAATGCCTTGTGGCTTGGCAAAGGGTTTGCAGGCCTAAAGAACTAGGTGGCCTCGGACTGATTGATTTATACTGTCAAGGCCTGGCTCTAAGGTTGCGTTGGGAGTGGCTCAGACGTACTGACCCTAGCCGACCATGGCATGGCCTCCCGATGGCGAGCGACCCTCAGGTGCAGAGGGTGTTTGACAGCCTTGTGCATTGGAAACTTGGTGATGGCAACAGGGTGCTATTTTGGAAGGATAGATGGATGGATGGTGGAACTGCTAAGGAGATTGCTCCGGGCATATGGAGCAAGGTTCGCACTCAGACGGTGAACAAGCGGACAGTGTATGATGGACTGATGAACTACCGCTGGGCCGCGGATATCTTAGGAGATCTTACCACCGATGATCTAGTCCAGTTAATCAAGCTTTGGGAGATTGCTATTGCAACACATATTGACCCTACCCAAAGAGACGAGGCGATATGGCCCTGGAACTCCAAGCAAGTCTATACCTCGGCCTCAGCTTATCAAATGCTATTTAAAGGTGCAATCAGTGTGGCCTACGCGCGTTGGGTTTGGAAATGCTGGGCACCCCTCACCTGCAAAATCTTCTTGTGGCTTGCAATACAACATAGAATTTGGACTTCGGACCGGAGGCTTCGGCATGGACTACATGATGACCCCTCCGCCTGCTATCTATGTGATCAGGAGGAGGACAACGTGGAGCATCTTCTCATCCAATGCGTCTACTCACGGCAGGTATGGAACATGATCTTGTCCAGCGTAAGGATTGCGCCAACCCTAGCGTCGGTGGTGAATGATAACTTGGAATCGTGGTGGGGTAGCACCCGTAAACTGATTCGCAAGGAGTCTCGTAGTGCTTTTGATAGCCTGGTGATTTTGGTGTGTTGGCATTTATGGAAGCAACGAAATGCTCGAGTCTTCCATCCGGCGACTCCATCTATTACCGCCTCTGAATTAGTTTCTAGAATTCTTGATGAGCTGCGCATGTGGGCGACAGCGGGTAGGTGTGGAGTTGACATCATTGTGTGAGGAGTTAGCATAGTGTGTGGAGTTGGAGTTGGCCATGGCCTCAATCGGCTTGTGACTGATGGCTATGCTTGTAACACTCTTGTACATTTCTTTCACTCCTCTATAAAGCTAAGGTACGCAATTTGCGTACTCTCGAAAAAAAAAGACTCTCTTCGACCTAGCTGAGATAAATTATGGGCATTCATGTTTGTATCTCTGCTAACCTTGCACACCTTGGCAATTCTGCCATCCGGGATCTTGTGAAAAACTCCTTTGCAATTTGACCTAGAGTAGACCAGCCATTTGGCTCTGGTTGGAATGCCTTAACAACAAGCTACAATCTGTTACGTTCAGCAAGCTACAATTTGTTTTTGTTCAGCAGTGGGCTCGGTGAGTAGTTTAGACCCAACCTCAATGCAAGCCATAGCCCCCTCCACGTTTGCACTTGGGCATCGAGTAACATGACCCCAGGCAGCTGCAAGTGTACAGCCCCACCTTGTGCTTTTTAAAAATAAAATAAAAAAGGAGGATGACCCCCTGCCTCTGCATCTAGGAGATGCATACAGCCACTTTATAAATTATTCTCGAGGACCTTACAAAGTATTACAAACAATATACCTGAATCCACCATCTTGGCAACATATGCCGCTACTCCTATCCATATGATGAAGGGATGCTAGCTGGGCCACTACCCAAACCACTCACCTAAACCTAACATCAAAAGCCAGAAGCCCCAACCGAGCCACATACCGGGTCTGGGGCACAATCCGGTCAGACACACTCTTGTGTCGTCGTAGCCATCTTTCACAGGTCCATCTTCAGATTATATTGAGTCTTCTACCTTGTCTGGCCACTCTGCCATCGACGTCACCATGACGCCAGACAACTACCTCCTCCTGCGCGAGTCCATCTCCGCGCATCGGACGCCGAGCCTCCACAGCGCCATGCCGCCGATCTCCGCAGCCATCAATGAGTGAGATGAAGTACCGCTCCACCACAGCATGTACAAGGTGAGGAAGGGCGATGTCCCCATCAGAGACACGGACGGAAGAGGAGCACCGCAGCCACGAGACATAACTGCCCGGAGCTGCGACGCGGTAGATCAGACGGGCCGCCACCAGGAACCAGACAAACTCGCCATGCATGCCCAACATCCCCATGCCCAAGTCGGCGCCTTCAAGAAGGTGACGACGCTGTGGCGCCGCCGCCGCTTAGCCACCGGGGCTAGGGTTTTCACCTGGGCGCAGGGGAAGGGGCGAGGCAGGGAAGGTTGAGCCTCGGCGCCGCCACCAAGGAGGGAATGGCGTCCGGGACGCCATCGACGCCGTGACCGCCACCGGCGGCCAAGGGTTTCCCCTGGCCAAGCACCCTGCCGCCACCTCCGAACCAGCCACAACATCAGCAGGCGCGTGCACACCGGAGATCCAGGCCAGGTCATGCATCACGAGCGGACCAGAATGCCTCAGATCTGACGAGGGAAGCCCGGGGCCTCCCCGCGCCATGACCAGCGCCCACCGGGACCTCGCTGCCTGCGCAGCCGAGGGTACCCGGCCAACCTCATCGATGAGCACTCCCCGCCGCCGGAGGAGCGCCGTCCGCACCAGCGAGGCCGCCGCCTCAGATCCGGGCCCTCACCACCGAAAGGGAGCGGCCAGAGGCCTCGCCGCCGCCCTCACAGGCAGCCGCTCGGGGGCCCCAACGACCGCCTCCGGCAGTGGCGAGGAGGAGGGTAAGGGGGAGGTGGCGGCGCGAGGGAACCCTAAGTCGCCCCCGAGTCGCCCTCGGGAGAGCGACGCGGGGGGGGGGGGGGGGGGTGAGCCCCCCCTTTGTGCTAAATATTAATCCCAGGAGCTTGCTCGCAATGAGCTCATCGTTAAGGACAAATCCATCATTTTATCTTCTCACACCCAAAGCCTAGCAATTTGACCAGAAGAACGTTGGGTAGTCTTGAATAGAGTGCTTGGGGAGTTTCATTGGGGTTTATCAAAATAAAATTAATCTAATTATTGTCCATTTCATACTTTGATCTTTGAATGCTTGTGGTGCCTTGATTCACGAGACAAAGACAATCATGTAGTACATTGATGGACTTAATGAGAATCACTTAAGCCTATATCTCCTGACAAACCCTTTGAAGTAACCGAAAAGTGGTGGCATTGAGTTGTTCATCAATCACTTCACATGGGGACAAATTTCTTGGAACCCTAGGTTTGAATCCTCGTTTCGTGAGAGCATTTAGGATATGTGGTTCAATAGGAAACATCCAATGAACAAAATGTGTTCCGCCAAAGGTGAGTGTGGAGGACTGGTATAGTGAATATGAGGTGTGGAGGGTGGTGGTGGTGTGTAAGAGGGGCACCAGATGAATCAAAGGTCATCCATGATTTCTCTGCCACTTGAGAAGTGGAGGGGACACCACATGAAGAAAAACATATGAGGGCTTTGGTCGGTTTCTAATTATTGATTCTTCCATGGAAGCGTCTATTTTTACTTTGTAATCGACCATCATCTTATTTATCTTTGGTCGTATAGGGCAATTGTGAGTCAATGTAGACATCACCAACATCCATCTTTGGCCATATCACTCTTAAGATCATAAAGCCTAAAAGAGTCTTTGCTCTTATATCCATTGAAAGGATCAAGATGGTACTAGAGGGGGTGAATAGGCCTCTACAAATTTGAAGATTTTCATCATAAGTTTTAGGGGTATGGACAAATATGGTTCTTCTAAATGAAACTAAGTGAGGAGCAACCAATACAATGCTAATAAAGGGCAACAACAAGGAAACAAATATGACTGACAAAGATCTTGGATAGGAATAACCAAATTATTCAAAGTCAAAGATGTATCTGCATGTTCACTTCCTTGTGGGGAAACTAGTTACTATGGGAGGTGCATCTACCAAGAAGATCTCTGAATGCCACAATAACTAGCCTTCTTCTCCTTGAGCGTCCACCAAGAAGTAGGATCTCAAATCAACAGTAGTTGGCCTTGAGGTGACCACCAAGCCTTCACAACTGACTTCTTGGAGCCTCCACACCTCCGAATCTTCTGGAACGGAATCCTACCGCTTTAAAGTCTCCAAAACTCTAACAGTCACTACTGCAAATTGGTATAGCACTGACCGGCCAAATTATATCATCACAGACACGCGAGTGGCTGGTCAGTGTGTCAGGGTCAGTAATGATGTTGCCATTATAGAGGGGTCAGTTAACATGCCTGTGATAGTTGTCATCACAATCCACAGGATCCATCGGTGCTCCATAGTAGAAGGGCCCTAATGAGAGTCTTATCACTGACCATCCTTGGTCTAGAGGCCTGCCAATGATGTAAATTCTTTCTAGTAGAAAAAGGTTGCATTGCTAGGAGAGGTCATCCAGTCGGACTACTACTAGCAGTGCAGCCCCAGCTTCACAACCGTACAAATCACGACATCACATACACATATTTCCAATAATCCATTTCATATGCACATATACAAAATCTCTTACATTGCATTTCAAGCATGGGTTACACATACAAACAATCTCATACATTGCATATGGTAGCCCTACATACAAACAATTCTATATCATTATTATTGCATTGACACATTTTAACTTACATGATTGTGTATTTTTGTTGGTCTCAGCGTTGTAAAAGGAAAAACTATACTTAGCTAAGCAATAACGAAAGACAACAACAATTACTTTATGAGCCTAGAAAAAACACCCACCTAGCATTCTAGGTAACAAAATATAGCACCCTCTCCCTCACCTGGATTTTCCAAAAAATGATTGGCTGAGCAAAACAGAGCAGACCTTGTGGGTTTTGTCGATATTCCTCAATGGTCAAAACAAACAATTTGATCCTTTTGGGTAGTGCGACCAAAATAACAATATTTTTCAAGAGTGTGTCCACTTCAGATGAGATTTCAGCATACATCACAATGGCATAGCAACTGGAGTGTTGTGTGTGTAACTATTAGCAGAACACATTTTAACATACAACACAATGACATAGAAATTAGACATTATTCTTCTTGTAACTATTAGCATAATGGCATTATAACATATAATTTGCAACATGTTTCTATTTGAAATCACTGTATTGATGACATTAACACATACCAATTGCAACATAATGTTTATATAAATATTGGAACAATAACAATTTTACACAAAAAAAGAATATACCAACTGGCACCATCAAGATACATATAACCAATTTGTAATACAACATAACATAGAATTTATATGGGCCATTTGCATTTCTGCCCCTAACTCGAACCACCTACTCAGATTTGCCCCTAGTTTCAAAGCATGCTCAAATTTGCCCCTCTGCCATTAAGTCACTACTCAGAAATGCCCTTCCATCGAGTCAAAGGCCTTTGACCGTCAAAGGCCCATGTGTACTGTAGCAGACGGAAAGTGCTACAGTATTGGACGAAAAGTGCTACAGTACTGTACGGAAGAGCATTTCTGAGTAGTGACTTAACAGCGGAGGGGCAAATTTGAGCATGCTTCAAAATTAGGGGCAAATCTGAGTAGTGGGTTCGAGTTAGGGGCACAGATGTAAATGTCCCAATTTATATTGCGAAAAATATATACACAATCGTAAAAAAATTAGGCATGAATCCAAAAATTATGAGTGTATATCCAAGCTCACCATCGTAGACGATTCCGTTGCCGAAGAACATGGGAGCGATGTCGGGGCCTATGACCACCCATTGTGGCCCAGGAGACCCGACAACACCACACTAGCGCTTACATCGGTTGTCACACGCCCTCACCACGGGCACACGGTGGCACCAGCATGCCACACGCCTGCAGGGGCACCTACTGCATGGTGCATCGACGGGGAGGGTGCAACCAAAGGTAGCCTAGATCCGAATGGGGTGGTAGCGGGGGATAAGACAGGGACAATAGAGGATTGCGATTGGGTTAAGTGTTAAGGTGGACGGTTGCAGAGGGTTGGGATACGGTTAAGTACTAAGAGTGGGGGTATATACGCACTTGGATTCATCACCGACTGACCGCCAGAAATGGCCTGTCAGTGATGATAGTATAATACAGACCAGCTGGAAGATTTTCCCGTCAGTGTTCCTCTACCATAGAATTTTGGTTCTTCATTTCCTGTGCCAATCCCATTTTGACATTTTTAATGTGCCAGAGAATAATGTTGGCCAACTGGTGTCATGGGAAATGCACACTGAGAGTCGGCCAGTCCCCATCGTGGCAATCGTCGTCGGTTCAATGCATGCTCATTGGAAACCAAGGCACAGGTAGCTGAGTGATGGCACTGATGATTGCGGAGGCATGGGTGTGTAAAGACTCCATTTCACATGTTTCTCACTATAGGAAAGAGAGGTTGATGTTTGAATAGACAACAATGACCAACAACTAAAAGGGGAGTGGGCAAGTGATAAGTAATTGCACTGGCATGACATTTGAAATCCATTTGTGATAAAATTTTGACCTCGAAACGGTTGAGGGGGACATTATAACTGACCGACAAATTTTACTCATCTGTGTTAATAGTCTTGGAAGGCTTGCAGATGCTTATCACTGACGCACTTACACTGGCCCGTAGGTGATGACCCTTATCAGTGACACATGTCAGTGGCTGATCAGTGATGAGGGGCACTAGTGTGTCGATCTGTAGCAGTGAGTAACAAGTTTCATTAAGCGCAATGGGATCACTATTTGGCTTGATGGAATAGTAGATCTAACATTCCTCCTTGATTTCTCAAAGTTTGGTGAAGTTGTGCTGGAAGGGCGTGAGATTTTCCAAGATTAACAATGGGGGGGGGGGCAACCTTCAATTCAAGGATTAGGTCTAGAGGTATAAGAAGGGTCTATTTGATAGACTTCCCCCATTTACACTTGTTGCCACTCAAAGCATGTATAGCCTGGAAATTCGGGCTAATATCGAATATCCAGGCCCTGGAAACCCGAAATGTCCAGAGGCGCAATACATAGCCCAAAATTTAATTCAGGAAATCCAGTGTTGAAATCTGTGGTGTCCAGAGAGGAAGCACCTCACCCAATGCAATGTCTAGAAATCCGGACCTAGTAGCATTAAGACAGTCTAGAGAGCATGCAAAGGAGGGTAATGGGAGGTCTTTGTCGTGGAAGCTTGTGTTTGGCTCTTAGTACAGGATAGATGTGTATATCATGATCCAAACACTTGGACACCACCACAACCCCTCTATAAGTGTGGCTTCCCTACAACTCAAATAAATGAAAATCATCGGAAATTCTAATCGAGCCAACACCTTTACCCTTTTCGATTGGTGGGCTACTCACCTCCATCTGTTTGACAACTAGGGACTAATAATATGTTGATCACTCAATTTGAATATTATACCCAGTACTTACATTTCATCAATGCAAGAACCCAATTAGGGTATCGATGCACTTTGAACATCATTCCATGACAGCCAAGTCCTTAGGCCCTTCATAGCACAATACAGCATGACAATGTTGCAATAGTGTGGGTTGTGATACCAACCATGGAGATAACTGTGTGATCTTATTTACTATTTTACTTTTTGTTGAAACTATAATATATAAAACAAACATACATAATCCACATGATAACGGAACGAGAAGAACCTTGCAAAGATATGCACTAGTATCATCCGCATGAACAATCAGATTGGAAGCAAAAAAGGGATTGATATTTGTTGATATTATAAAAAACAATTATTTGTATATTTGTGTAGGTATGGATAGAAAGCTTGAGACTTGACCCAAGGGAGGTTGAGCAAGATGAGCTCACGCCTTCTTATCAAGCTCGTGAAGCTTAGCGAGCCGCCTGAAAGAAACTCACAAGCCGGCTCAGAGGCTCGTTATATAATAGATGCGGTAATAAAAGCAAAATATGCACCAAAAACAGCTGGGCTACCGCGTTATAGTTAGAATATGGAGTAAGCCAGCAAATAACTGTTTCAAGCTGGAAAACAACTAAGAAATTGATAATATTAAAAGCATTGGACCGTTATGATTGCTAATATAAGAATATATTAAAAAGTTGCTATAAAATTCACTGTTATACTTGCTGGACGATAAAGGGAAATCACTAGAGGATACGAAACCCACTCTTACCATATACACCGGTAGTTAATACAAGAGTAACCTTTTAGAGTTTCCTATTTTCTTTCCTCCCTTTAGGGGTATTTTGCGATTACGGGCCCTTTTGATCTTCATCGGCGAGTTCATTTAGTACCCAATGACTATTCATAGAATGGGCTTCGTGTTCATGTGTTGGGCCTAACTTCATGTTCTCATCCCATGGGGCCACGAGCTTGGCATTTGATTTTTTTTTTTACTTTCAGGACCTTCTAGGTCTTCAAATTAATTTTTGTGTGCTCCGGTGACTCACCCCGCTCTGTTCATCCATCGAGAACATATGGGGAGATTCTGGGATTGCGAGGTGAACCTATAAAAAGATGACTTTGAGGGGCCTTTTCGGCCTTAGAATTGTACTTAATAATAGATGTGTAGCACCATCTCTCTTCGAGCTTCAATGTTTAGATCACATAACTTGTCCTACATCATTGTGATCATTTCTACTCTCTATAGAGTTGTCGTGCTTCCCTGAAGAGGAAGGGTGAAGTAGTATAGTAGTAGATAGTATTTCCCTTAGTTAAGAACCAAGTTTTGTTGAACCAAAAGGATACAACACACAAACAACGTGAACAATACCTCATACACACAAAGCAAATGCTTGGACCGAATGAAGGAAAGAGGGTTGTCAATCCCCTTATTCTTGACAATTGCAAGGATTAAATCCTGTAGTGGTAGATAAACAAATAAAAAAAGTAAAAGGAAAATAAAGAGCAATTGTAGGATTATTAGTAATAATAGATAATGGACCCAGGGGTCATGGTTTAACTAGAGGCATCTCTCGCATAAACATAGCATCGGCATGTAAACAAATTACTGTTGGGAAATTGACTAAAGTGCGCATAGTTATGATTGTGATTCTTCATGGCACAATTCATATATAGGCATTACGTCTGTGACAAGTACACAGTTAAACTTACTAACGTCTACTACTATTACTCCACCCCAAGATCGCTATCCACCATGCATCTCAAAGTATTAAGTGCATGACAAATAGAGTAACACATTTAGCAAGATGACATAATGTGGACGAAGTAAGATCAAGCAATATGTTCAAACCCCATTGTTTTATCCTTAGTAGCAATAATACAATATGTGCCTTGCAACTCCTCCTATCACAAAGTAAGGACACAACAAGATTGAACCTACTACTATGCACCACTCCCTTTGAAGATCTACTCATCAAATTGGCTAAAGAAGACTCATAGATCGAAAAGCATATGTATCTATAAAAATCACACATAAATAAATCTCAAGAGGCTCAAATAGTTTCAATGAATAATCGGATCATAAACCTACAATTCATTGGATCCCACCGAATAGGCCATGAGAATTACATCGAATAATCTCAAAGGAGATCATTGTATTGAAGATTGAAAGCACATTTGCTCCCTTGGTGGTTTTGGTAATTCATGTCAACATACATGTTGTTGGACTAACACTTTCACCTGGTATATTTCAGGAAAAGTTCAATGTTGGCTTGGCAAGGACATGTGGATGTGGACCCTTGAAAATGCTATGGAAACATATTGTCACAAAGCTCCAAGTATCTTCATTTTTGGTTAAGTGATCCAGGATCACATTGAGTCCATAGGATGAGGTTTTGATCATGTCTTAGTTCCTCAAGTGCATGAAGATATTTCTCCATAACACTCAACCACTTTCCCACACCCAAATCTATCCAAAACCTAAGTGTCAAACTCGGTCCCACCGATATACCCACTTTCGGACCCATCGAGTTTAACTTAGACAGAGCCGCAGCCAAAACCTAGAAACTCGGTTCTACCGAGATGACATTCGGTCCCATCAAAGTGTTGTGACCAAGTTTTTGTAACCCTTCCATTCCATTTCGGAATTACTGGGTTGGTTGATCGGAATTACCGAAACGAGGTTTCACTTAGGTCATCACATATCAGTCCCGACGAGTTGATTCGTTCGGTCTCACCGAGATGCCTAATGTTCATCTTTTACACAGGTTGGTCTCACCGAGATTTGTTTTGGTGTCACCGAGTTGAGTCAAAAGGTTGTAATAGTTGGATTCTTGGTGAAGGCTAAAAATACCTCTCCACCCCCACTCACTCTCAAAGAGAGCCATCAGAACGAAACTACACTTCCACCACTCATTTTTTGAGAGAGAACCACCTACTCATGTGTTGATATAAAGGCATTCCAATCCAACCATTTGAACCTTGATTTCTAGCCTCCCCAATTTGCTTTCCACTCAAATCCTTCTCCTACCCAAGCCAAATCTGTGTGAGAGTGATTGAGTGTTGAGGAGACTATCTTTTGAAGAACAAGAGCAAGGAGTTCATCATGAACACACCATCTATTACCTTTTGGAGATGGTGTCTCCTAGATTGGTAAGGTGTCACTTGGGAGCCTCCAAGATCATGTGGAGTTGGACCAAGGAGTTTGTAAGGGTAAGGAGATCGCCTACTCATGAAGATCCACCCCGAGTGACGCTAGTCCTTCGTGGGCGTAAGCCATGGTGCAATATACAGGGTTGCTTCTTCGTGGACCCTTCGTGGGTGGATCCCTTCATGGATTCACGCAATCGTTACCCTATGTGGGTTGAAGTCTCCATCAATGTGCATGTATGAAAGCACCACCTATCAGAACCACACCAAAAACCACCATGTCTTCATTGCATTTGATCTTCCCATATCTACCCTATTTGCTTTCCGCACACTTGCATGTTGTACTATTTCCGCAGACCTATCTCTAGATATGCATGTCCATAAAGTACTGATTATAACTTAACTTGTGCCAAAATTTGCCTAATCTTCAAGTAAACTAAAAACTTCACCTTTGGTTGGTTAAGTGTCTATTAACCCCCCCTCTAGACTCTATCTTATCGATCCTACGAAGATCAAGAACATGATTGCTAAGACTCTATCTTATCGATCCTAGAAATGCAGGATGAACTTCTATATTTATTTCCGTAGAACTTATTATGTTTTCCCTCCAAACTACAAGAACATGATTCGTTTACTTACCCACAATTTTTTTATTCAAATACTTTTTGTTTTTTTATAAGCAAACTGATGGAAATCTCGACGATGCACTTCTGTATTTTATTCAAGGTGAACTGATGTACTTGCAAAGTTAACTCATTGTGTTCCTTTTTTTCATATTGAACTGATGTAGCCTCTATACAATGTAAAATGGAGATTGTTGTGATTACCTACATGGCTGAACTAGTTAATATATTTGCTTTTTCGTTGTGTATTTCTGTTTAATTAGAAAAATGGTTGATTGGTGGTATTACCACCATAATTTTCACTATATACACATTACTGATCTGAACGCGACAATAATAATAGGCTGCCAATTTTTTCTGTAAAGTCGCATGCCTAAAATGTAGAGATTAGGGAAGTACCAGGACACAAACTAATTTATTTAGGAAGTAATTAGAATAAAGAGCTTTTTAGGAGTACTTAGGGAGAGAATGCAAGCGGTGTACTTAGGGAGAGAATGCAAGTTTTGTTTTAGTATAAAGGCTAAACCAGAAAATGTGTTTCTTTTTTTGTTTAACTAACTGATGTAATTTATTGTACTGAACTGCTACCACGGTGCACACATATACAACTGAATTAATACTTATTTCAATTAATATTGAACTAACACAAATATTTTTTTGCTACCAAAACTTGATCCTCATTGTTCCCTAGCACACAGTCACACCAGAGTTATACTTTACACGAGATAAAACCAACATTTCTACACTTGTGCCACAACACGGGCACCGCATTACCTTTCACTGCTATGTAGTCACTCGAAGGCCATCAGAACAACCTGCAGATTCACAAAGGAAATTTTCAACACCTATCTCAAATCAAAACAGGTAGCTTTCTCCACAGATATAGAGAGAACTATAGTAGTTCTAGATCACCTCCCGGAAGTGTGGGATCAATGTCAGTAGTATCCTCGTCATGCCCTAACCACAACAAATCATAATTTACAAACACAGGCAGTCTGTGAGGAATCTCCAGCATGATCCAGCCGAATACTGCAGAAAGAAGATAGGAAAGTGAACATGCAACAAAATTTCAGAGAAGAGAACAAATTCTTAGCGCTACAGTTCGAACAGTGGTGAACATTCAGTTGAGTACACACCACCACACGATGGGCGAGCAATCACCTGCGAGGAGTTGCAGAGATGGATAGGGTAAGCAGAACAGGGGCAGAGCACCGCTGGCTATGCCAACAAACATAGGAGGGGCAACAGAGGGAGGTGGTTAATCGCTTCGGGTGGTGGCATTGAACGGCCTGGAGTGGTGGCTGTGAACGGACTGGGCGCTTCGGCGGCGGAGCCCCACCGGAAGATGGCATTGTTCTGTGGGCAGTGCGAGATGCGGGAGGTTGGAGGAAGGGAGGTGGCCGAAGAAGCACGAAGAAGCTGCCAGCGATGGGGAGAAGGCCTGGAGGCGGCGCGCTCAGGGAGAAGGCCAGCCAACGCGGCGTGGTTGGGAGAAGGCCTGGCGGCGGCGCGGTGGGGGAGAGGCCGGCTGTAGGCGCGCTTGGAGGAGGCCGGCTGGCGGCGCGGTGGGGAGGAGGCCGAGCGGCGGTGTTGGAAATATGCCCTAGAGGTAATAATAAATTAGTTATTATTATTATATTTCCTTGTTCATGATAATCGTTTATTATCCATGCTATAATTGTATTGATAGGAAACTCAGATACATGTGTGGATACATAGACAACACCATGTCCCTAGTAAGCCTCTAGTAGACTAGCTCGTTGATCAATAGATGGTTACGGTTTCCTGACCATGGACATTGGATGTCGTTGATAACGGGATCACATCATTAGGAGAATGATGTGATGGACAAGACCCAATCCTAAGCCTAGCACAAAGATCGTGTAGTTCGTATGCTAAAGCTTTTCTAATGTCAAGTATTATTTCCTTAGACCATGAGATTGTGCAACTCACGGATACCGTAGGAATGCTTTGGGTGTACCAAACGTCACAACGTAACTGGGTGGCTATAAAGGTGCACTACGGGTATCTCCGAAACTGTCTGTTGGGTTGGCACGAATCGAGACAGGGATTTTTCACTCCGTGTGACGGAGAGGTATCTCTGGGCCCACTCGGTAGGACATCATCATAATGTGCACAATGTGACCAAGGGGTTGATCACGGGATGATGTGTTACAGAACGAGTAAAGAGACTTGCCGGTAACGAGATTGAACAAGGTATCGGGATACCGACGATCGAATCTCGGGCAAGTACTATACTGCTAGACAAAGGGAATTGAATATGGGATTGATTGAATCCTCGACATCGTGGTTCATCCGATGAGATCATCGTGGAACATGTGGGAGCCAACATGGGTATCCAGATCCTGCTGTTGGTTATTGGCCGGAGAGTTGTCTCGGTCATGTCTACGTGTCTCTCGAACCCGTAGAGTCTACACACTTAAGGTTCAATGACGCTAGGGTTATAGGGAATAGATGTACGTGGTTACCAAATGTTGTTCGGAGTCCCGGATGAGATCCCGAACGTCATGAGGAGTTCCGGAATGGTCCGGAGGTAAAGATTTATATATGGGAAGTCCTACTTTGGTCACCGAGAAAGTTTCGGGTGATATCGGTAATGTACCGGGACCACCGAGAGGGTCCCGGTGGTCCACCAGGTGGGGCCACAAGCCCCAGAAGGTTGCGTGGGCCAAGTGTGGGAGGGGACCAGCTCCAGGTGGGCTGGTGCCCCCCCCCACCAAGGCCCAAGGCGCAGGGAAGAGTGGGAGGGGGCAAACCCTAGGGCAGATGGGCCCTAAGGCCCACCCCAGGTGCGCCTCCCCCTCTCCCCCCTTTGGCCGCCACCCTAGATGGGATCTGGGGCTGCCGCACCCCTTGGGATGGGAACCCTAGAGGGGACGCAGCCCCCTCCCCTCCCCCTATGTATAGTTGAGGTCTAGGGGCTACCCAACACACGAGTTTCTCTCCCTCTTGGCGCAGCCCTACCTCTCTCCCTCCTCGTCTCTTGCGGTGCTTGGTGAAGCCCTGCAGGATTGCCACGCTCCTCCACCACCACCACGCCGTCGTGCTGCTTCTGGACGGAGTCTTCCCCAACCTCTCCCTCTCTCCTTGCTGGATCAAGGCATGGGAGACGTCACCGGGCTGCATGTGTGTTGAACGCGGAGGTGCCGTCCGTTCAGCACTAGGATCATCGATGATTTGGATCACGACGAGTACGACTCCATCAACCCCGTTCACTTGAACGCTTCCGCTTAGCGATCTACAAGGGTATGTAGATGCACTCTCCTTCCCCTCGTTGCTAGATTACTCCATAGATTGATCTTGATTTTGTGTAGAAAATTTTGAATTTCTGCTATGTTCCCCAACAGTGGTATCAGAGCTAGGTTTATGTGTAGTTTCTATGCACGAGTAGAACACAAGTTGTTGTGGGCGTTGATGTTTGTTCAATATGCTTACGGTTACTAGTCCAATCTTGTTTCGACGGTATTGTGGGATGAAGCGGCCCGGACTGACCTTACACGTACACTTACGTGGGACAGGTTCCACCGACTGACATGCACTCGTTGCATAAGGTGGCTAGCGGGTGCCAGTCTCTCCCACTTTAGTCGGATCGGATTCGATAAAAAAGGGTCCTTATGAAGGGTAAATAGCAATTGGCATATCACGTTGTGGTTTTTGCGTAGGTAAGAAACGTTCTTGCTAGAAACACATAGCAGCCACGTAAAACATGCAAACAACAATTACAGGACGTCTAATTTGTTTTTGCAGGGTATGCTATGTGATGTGATATGGCCAAAAAGAATGTGATGAATGATATGTGATGTATGAGATTGATCATGTTCTTGTAATAGGAATCACGACTTGCATGTCGATGAGTATGACAACCGGCAGGAGCCATAGGAGTTGTTTTAATTTATTGTATGACCTGCGTGTCATTGAACAACGCCATGTAATCACTTTACTTTATTGCTAAACCTTTAGCCATAGTAGTAGAAGTAATAGTTGGCGAGACAACTTCATGGAGACACGATGATGGAGATCATGATGATGGAGATCATGGTGTCATGCCGGTGACGATGATGATCATGGAGCCCCAAAGATGGAGATCAAAAGGAGCAAAATGATATTGGCCATATCATGTCACTTTTGATTGCATGTGATGTTTATCATGTTTATGCATCTTATTTGCTTAGAACAACGGTAGCTTAAATAAGATGATCCCTCGCAATAATTTCAAGAAAAGTGTTCCCCCTAACTGTGCACCGTTGTGAAGGTTCGTTGTTTTGAAGCACCACGTGATGATTGGGTGTGATAGATTCTAACATTCGAATACAACGGGTGTAAGCCAGATTTACACACGCAATACACTTAGGTTGACTTGACGAGCCTAGCATGTACAGACATGGCCTTGGAACACGGAAGACCG
Source organism: Triticum timopheevii (assembly GCA_963921465.1). NCBI lineage: Eukaryota > Viridiplantae > Streptophyta > Magnoliopsida > Poales > Poaceae > Triticum > Triticum timopheevii. Next base: position 544,907,450 of record OY997270.1, read on the forward strand.
AAAGGTCGAGCATGAGTCATATAGAAGATACGATCAACATGAAGATGTTCACCGACGTTGACCAGTCCGTCTCACGTGATGATCGGACACGGCCTAGTTGACTCGGATCATGTAATCCCTTAGATGACTAGAGGGATGTCTATCTGAGTGGGAGTTCATAAGATGAACTTAATTATCCTGAACATAGTCAAAAGATCTTTGCAAATTATGTCGTAAGCTCGCGCTTTAGTTCTACTATTTAGATATGTTCCTAGAGAAAATTTAGTTGAAAGTTGATAGTAGCGATTATGCGGACTAGGTCCGTAAAATGAGGATTGTCCTCATTGCTGCGTAGAAGGCTTATCTCCTTACTGCACCGCTCGGTGTGCTGAACCTCAAACATCATCTGTGGATGTTGCGAACATCTGACATACACGTTTTGATAACTACGTGATAGTTCAGTAATGCAAAACGGTTTAGAGTTGAGGCACCAAAGACGATTTTGAAACATCGCGAAACATATGAGATGTTTCGAGTGCTGAAATTGGGATTTCAGGCTCGTGCCCACGTCAAGAGGTATAAGACCTCCGACGAGTCTCTTAGCCTCCAAACTAACAGAGAAAAGCTCAATTGTTGAGCTTGTGCTTAGATTGTCTGAGTACAACAATCACTTGAATCGAGTGGGAGTTGATCTTCCAGATGAGATAGTGATGTCTCTCCAAAGTCATTCCCACCAAGCTGCTGGAGCTTCGTGATGAACTATAACATATCAGGGATAGATATGATGATCCTTGAAATATTCACGATGTTTGACACCGCAAAAGTAGAAATCAAGAAGGAGCATCAATTGTTGATGGTTAGTGAAACCACTAGTTTCAAGAAGGGCAAGGGCAAGAAGGGATACTTCATGAAACGGCAAATCAGCTGCTGCTCTAGTGAAGAAACCCAAGGTTGAACCCAAACCCGAGACTAAGTGCTTCTGTGATAAGGGGAACAGTCACTAGAGCGGAATTACCCTAGATACTTGGTAGATGAGAAGGCTGGCATGGTCGATAGAAGTATATTGGATATACATTATGTTAATGTGTACTTTACTAGTACTCCTAGTAGCACCAGGGTATTAGATACCAGTTCGGTTGCTAAATGTTAGTAACTCGAAATAAAAGCTATGCAATAAACGAAGACTAGCTAAAGGTGAGCTGACGATATGTGTTGGAAGTGTTTCCAAGGTTGATGTGATCAAGCATCGCACGCTCCCTCTACTATCGAGATTGGTGTTAAACCTAAATAATTGTTATTTGGTGTTTGCGTTGAGCATAGACATGATTGGATTATGTTTATCGCAACACGGTTATTCATTTAAGGAGAATAATGGTTACTCTGTTTATGTGAATAATACCTTCAATGGTCTTGCACCTAAAGTGAATGGTTTATTGAATCCCGATCATAGTGATACACATGTTCATGCCAAAACATATAAGATAGCAATGATAGTGCCACCTACTTGTGGCACTGCCATGTAAGTTATATTGGTATAAAACGCATGAAGAAGCTCCATGTTGATGGATCTTTGGACTCACTCGTTTTTGAAAAGTTTGAGACATGCAAACCATGTCTATTGGTGTATATGCATGAAGAAACTCCATGCAAATGGACCGTTTGGACTCACTTGATTTTGAATCACTTGAGACATGTAAATCATACCACATGGGCAAGATGATTGAAAAGCCTCGGTTTCAGTAAGATGGAACAAGAAAGCAACTTGTTGGAAGTAATTCATTTTGATGTGTGCAGTCTAATGAGTGTTGAGGCATGCAGTGGATATCGTTATGTTCTTACTTCACAGATGATTTGAGTAGATTCTGAGTATGTTTACTTGATGAAACACAAATCTGAATTGTTGAAAGGTTCAAGTAATTTTAGAGTGAAGTTGAAGATCGTCGTGACAAGAGGATAAAATGTCTATGATATGATCACAGAGATGAGTATCTGAGTTATGAGTTTGGTATGCAATTGAGACATTGTGGAAATCGTTTCACAACTAATACCGCCTGGAACACCATAGTGTGATGGTGTGTCCGAACATCATAGATGCACCCTATTGGATATGGGGCATACCATGATGTCTCTTATCAAATTACCACTATCGTTCATGGGTTAGGCATTAGAGACAACCGCATTCACTTTAGATAGGGCACCATGTAATTCCTTTGAGGTGACATGTATGAACTATGGTTTAGAGAAACCTAAGTTGTCGTTTCTTAAAAGTTTGGGGCTGCGACGCTTATGTGGAAAAGTTTCAGGTTGATAAGCTCGAACCCAAAGCGGATAAAATGCATCTTCATAGGACACCCAAAACAGTTGGGTATACCTCCTAATTCAGATCTAAAAGCAATAGGGATTGTTTCTTGAATAGGGTCCTTTCTCGAGGAAAAGTTTGTCTCGGAAAGTTGAGTGGGAGGATGGTGGAGACTTGATGAGGTTATTGAATCGTCACTTCAACTAGTGTGTAGCAGGGCACAGGAAGTTGTTTCTGTGGCGCCTACACCAATTGAAGTAGAAGCTTATGATAGTGATCATGAAGTTTTGGATCAAGTCACTACCGTACCACGTAGGGTGACAAGGATGCGTACTACTTCAGAGTGGTATAGTAATCTTGTCTTGAAGGTCATGTTTCTAGACAACAATGAACCTACGAGCTATGGAGAAGTGATGGTGGGCCCATATTCCGAAAAATGGTTAGAAGCCATGAAATCCGAGATAGGATCCATGTATCAGAACAAAGCATGGACTTTGGTGCACTTGCCCGATGATCGGCAAGCCATTGAGATAAATGGATCTTTAAGAAGAAGACGGACGTGGATGGTAATGTCACCGTCTATGAAGCTCGACTTGTGGCGAAGAGTTTTTCACAAGTTCAAGGAGTTGACTACGATGAGATTTTCTCATCCGTAGCGATGCTTAAGTCCGTCGGAATCATGTTAGCATTAGCTGCATTTATGAAAACTGGCAGATGGATGTCAAAACGAGTTTCCTTACCAGTTTTCGTGAGGAAAGGTTGTATGTGATACAATCAGAAAGGTTTTGTCGACCCTAAGGATGCTAAAGGTATGCTAGCTCCAGTGATCCTTCCATGGACTAGAGCAAGCATCTCGGAGTCAGAATATACACTTTGATGAGATGATCAAAGATTTTGGGTTTATATAAAGTTTATGAGAAACTTGTATTTCCAAAGAAGTGAGTGGGAGCACTATAGAATTTCTGATGAGTATATGTTGTTGACTATTGTTGATCAGAAATGATGTAGAGTTTCTGGAAAGCATATAGGGTTATTTGGAAAGTGTTTTTCAATAGTAAACCTGGATTAAGCTACTTGAACATTGAGCATCAAGATCTATAAGGATAGATCAAAAACACTTAATGATACTTTCAAATGAGCACATAGCTTGACATGATCTTGAAGGTGTTCAAGATGGATCAGTCAAAGAAGGAGTTCTTGCCTGAGTTGTAAGGTATGAAGTTAAGACTTAAAGCTCGACCATGGCAGAAGAGAGAGAAAGGACGAAGGTCGTCCCCTATGCTTAGACGTAGGCTCCATAGTATGCTATGCTGTGTACTGCACCTGATGTGTGCCTTGCCACATGTCTGGCAAGAGGGTACAAAGGTGATCAAGGAGTGGATCACCAGACAGCAGTCAAAATTATCCTTGGAGAAAAATAAGGACATGTTTCTCGATTATGGAGGTGATAAAGAGTTCGACGTAAAGGGTTACATTGATGCAAGCTTTAAACACCTATCCGAATGACTCTGAGTAGCAAACCGGATACGTATAGTGGAGCAACCATTTGGAATAGCTTCAAGTGGAGCGTGGAAGCAGCATTTACAATATGACCTAGAGATTTGCGAAGTACATACGGGTCTGAATGTTGCAGACCCGTTGACTAAAACCTCTCTCACAAGCAAAACATGATCAAACCCCAGAACTCATTGAGTCTTAATCACATGATGATGTGAACTAGTTTGGTGACACTAGTAAACTCTTTGGATGTTGGTCACATGGCGATGTGACCTGTGAGTGTTAATCACATGGCGATGTGAACTAGATTATTGACTCTAGTGCAAGTGGGAGACTATTGGAAATATGCCCTAGAGGCAATAATAAATTAGTTATTATTATTATATTTCCTTGTTCATGATAATCGTTTATTATCCATGCTATAATTGTATTGATAGGAAACTCAGATACATGTGTGGATACATAGACAACACCATGTCCCTAGTAAGCCTCTAGTAGACTAGCTTGTTGATCAATAGATGGTTACGGTTTCCTCACCATGGACATTGGATGTTGTTGATAACGGGATCACATCATTAGGAGAATGATGTGATGGACAAGACCCAATCCTAATCCGAGCACAAAGATTGTGTAGTTCGTATTCTAAAGCTTCTCTAATGTCAAGTATTATTTCTTTAGACCATGAGATTGTGCAACTCCCGGATACCGTAGGAATGCTTTGGGTGTACCAAACGTCCCAACGTAACTGGGTGGCTATAAAGGTGCACTACGGGTATCTCTGAAAGTGTCTGTTGGGTTGGCCCGAATCGAGACTGGGATTTGTCACTCCGTGTGACGGAGAGGTATCTCTGGGCCCACTCGGTAGGACATCATCATAATGTGCACAATGTGACCAAGGGGTTGATCACGGGATGATGTGTTATGGAATGAGTAAAGAGACTTGCCGGTAACGAGATTGAACAAGGTATCGGGATACCGACGATCGAATCTCGGGAAAGTACTATACCGCTAGACAAAGGGATTCGAATACGGGATTGATTGAATCCTCGAAATCATGGTTCATCGATGAGATCATCGTGGAACATGTGGGAGCCAACATGGGTATCCAGATCCCGCTGTTGGTTATTGGCCGGAGAGTTTTCTCGTTCATGTCTACGTGTCTCCCGAACCCGTAGGGTCAACACACTTAAGGTTCGATGACGCTAGGGTTATAGGGATTAGATGTACGTGGTTACCGAATGTTGTTCGGAGTCCCGGATGCGATCCTGGACATCACGAGGAGTTCCGGAATGGTCCGGAGGTAAAGATTTATATATGGGAAGTCCTACTTTGGTCACCGAGAAAGTTTCGGGTGATATCGGTAATGTATAGGGACCACCGGGAGGGTTCCGGGGGTCCACCAGGTGGGGCCACAAGCCCCAGAAGGCTGCGTGGGCCAAGTGTGGGAGGGGGCCAGCTCCAGGTGGGCTGGTGCGCCCCCCCACCAAGGCCCAAGGCGCAGGGAGGAGTGGGAGGGGGCAAACCCTAGGGCAGATTGGCCCTAAGGCCCACCCCAGGTGCGCCTCCCCCTCTCCCCCCTTTGGCCGCCACCCTAGATGGGATCTGGGGCTGCCGCACCCCTTGGGGTGGGAACCCTAGAGGGGGCGCAGCCCCCTCCCCTCCCCCTATATATAGGGGCTGCCCAACACACGAGTTTCTCTCCCTCTTGGCGCAACCCTACCTCTCTCCCTCCTCATCTCTTGCGGTGCTTGATGAAGCCCTGCAGGATTGCCACGCTCATCCACCACCACCATGCCATCGTACTGCTGCTGGACGGAGTCTTCCCCAACCTCTCCCTCTCTCCTTGCTGGATCAAGGCATGGGAGACGTCACCGGGCTGCATGTGTGTTGAACGCGGAGGTGCCGTCCGTTCGGCACTAGGATCATCGGTGATTTGGATCACGATGAGTACGACTCCATCAACCCCGTTCACTTGAACGCCTCCGCTTGGCGATCTACAAGGGTATGTAGATGCACTCTCCTTCCCCTCGTTGCTAGATTACTCCATAGATTGATCTTGGTGTTGCGTAGAAAATTTTGAATTTCTGCTACGTTCCCCAACAGGCGGCGCGGTGGGAAGGAGGCCCGTCGGCGGCGCTCTCGGGGAAGAGGCCGGGAGGCGACACGCTCGGGGAGAGGCTGGCCGGAGGCGCGCTGGAAGGAGGCCGGTTGGTGGCTCGGAAGCGAGGGCGGCCCGGCGGCGCACGGGAGGGACGCGAGGTCGGGATGATTTGCGGGAGGTAGGGTTCACGGGGTGGGCTTACTTTTTCTTTTCTTCTTGTGCATACCAGTTAGGCCTCGGGGAATCTATCGATCGGGCCTATATAGGACAGAGGGTAACAGAATAATATTCTGTTACTAGTAACAAAATAGCTCCTATATATATATATAGGGTGGGTCTATTATGCTAACACCCCTTAAGACCTTATTCTGCACACCAAAACACCTTATTCTGCACACCACCCAGATCGCGCCGCCGCCCCTCCCCTCCCGACCTTCTACCGCGGCAGTGGCCTGGGCTAGCCACCGCCCTTCCCTCCCGGCCTTCTTCCGCGGCGGCGGCATGGGAGAGATGCCGCCCTTCCCCTCCCCGCTTTCTCCCGTGGCGGCGGCCTGGGAGCGCCGCCGCCCCTCCCCTCCCAGCCTTCTTCCGTGGCAGCGGCCGGCAGTGACGCCGCCCCTCCCCTCCCGGCCTTCTTCCGCGGCGGCGGCCAGGCAGCGATGCCGCCCGTCGCCTCTCGGCCTTCTTCCGCGGCAGGCACCGAGCAACACCAGCCTATCGGCCTTCTTCCACGGCAGTAGCTCGGTAGCGCCGCCACTGAACTCCTCGGGTCCTGCAATTAGCTGTAATTCATCAGATGTGGATTGGTGCTGCCTCGACATCAAACCAAGTCGAGCAAGGAGGAGTGTGCGCAAGGTTGCTTCATCCACTGTAGCTTCTTGGAATAAGTCTGCATCAACCTTCAGAGCAAATCCTCCTTCCCCGTTCACATTGAGCAACGTCCAGACAGCCCATGAACTTCTGAAGGGCAAGTGGACTGCACGGGCGAACGTGAAAGTTGTGCAGGCGGACGAGAAGGGAACTTCCTCCTGTAAACGCAAGAAATCACTGCATCACGAGGTAAGCAGTACACTTCCTATACCATCTCAGTGTAGTTATCATACACAAATCAGTACAAGCAGTACAGCGCGTGATTATGCAGTACAAAACTTATGCAGTGCGGTTGCTTCAGTTCGTTGTGGGGGAAAATGCAGTACGCTTGTATAGGTTCATTACGTATAACGATGCAGTGCGGTTGCTTCAGTTCCCCTTGAGGGGTGATGCAGTCAACTTGCAATGCTTCAGCAGTACCATTTTGAACACATTGCAGTTCGCATGATTCAGTTCATTTAACCTGACAATGCAGCTCGGTCATTTTGTGTGCAGGAGATGACATTCAGCAGATACAAAATGCCGCGCATAGTTGACAGCACTGAGAACAACAACTTTCAGAAGAGTGGATATTCTTCTGACAGAGATACTGGCTGGGTTACCCCTGAGATTCCTCATGGATTCTTCACGACAACAAACAGGGTGCAGTACTCTCCACAAGAAGATTTTTCCCAGGAAGAAGATGTAGTTGAAGATGACGATGATGTCACATTCGTTTGGGAAGGCACTCACCAACGCGATGATGAAGACGATGACAATGAAGATGAGCCGATAACAGTTCTCAACCCAGAGTATAAGGACGAGTTCACTACATTTGGACAGCATGTCCATTCAGATAACATTGCAGTGCACACTGATATTTCTTGTGAGCTTTGGCTAGGAACATTGCAAATGCTTTATTAAACTCATATGCACTCCTCGTATTCAAAAAATAGAACATAACAAATTTTGTCATATAGCATTTCGATTAATGCAGGATAAAAACATGCTGCTCAACCTCGTACCTGCTGCTGGAATGAAGTTCACCACGTACGAAAAGGCATGGGACTTTTACAACAATTATGCAAGATGTGCAGGGTTTGGTATACGCAAGAGGGCAAAACACAGGACAAATGCCTACATTGTCTGCTCAAGAGAAGGGGTCCACAAGCAGGCTGTGTCAGATTATCACCGGGTACGTCAGAAGACATAAAAAAGGATTGGCTGCAATGCAAAGATTAGAGTCAAAAAAAGGAAGGATGGAAAATTTGTGATAGAAATGGTTCAACTCAACCACAATCACAAGATGCTGGAAAGCCCCGGGATGCTTTTGCACATGCGATCGCACAAAAAAGACGATCCTTTGATAGACCAGTTAGTGAAAGACATGCAACTGGACAACCACACACATGCTCAGATGATGTCGACGCTGTCGCGTATGTCCGGTGGTCTACAGTACATGGGACATACTAGCCGCGACTGGGTAAACAGGTAAGCACGTAACAGAGCATATCTCTTGAGCATTATGTCTGTAATTATTCCCTGTTTTGGTGAGATAAGTATGAATTGTCTATGAAAATGCAGGAAACAGAAGTTTGCCAGAGAAGAGTCTGAAGATGATGTCAAGAAACTTCTGAATTTCTTCGAGAAAATGCAAAAGATAAACCCAGAGTTCTTCTATTATTATGACGTTGATGCAGATAACCGTGTAAGAAACGTCTTTTGGGCGAACACAAGTTGCAGAGGATCGTATGAAGATTTTGGAGACTGCGTTACATTTGACACGACGTATAAAACTAACAAATTCCACATGCCGCTGGGAGTGTTTGTGGGGGTGAACCATCATCTACAAAGCACCATATTTTCTGTTGCACTCATGTGAGATGAAACAATACCATCATTTGAGTGGGTTTTCAAAACCTTTCTGAGGTGTATGAACAACAAGCCGCCAATCTGCATGCTCACAGGTACAAAAAATAAAAAACACCTGCATACTTACGTTTTGTTTTGTTTTGTGCACTTACATTTCTTCCATCTATCTTGCAAACACACAAACAACTTAATAAAAAACACTGTTTGTCTCTTCTCAGACCAGTGTTCTTCGATGAAGACAACATTAAAAACTATCCTCCCAAAAACTCTGCATAAGCTGTGTCGGTGGCATATCATGAAGAAGTACAAGGACCACCTCGCCTTGCTGTATAAGGCGCACGAGAAGCTCAAGGACGAACTCAATGCAGTGCTGAACCACCCACTAATGCCGTCAGAATTTGAACGAGCATGGAAGAACCTCATTCAGAGGTACAACTTGCAAGACGACGAAGTGATGAATTCACTGTGGGATGACAGGCACGAGTGGATCTCAGCTTACTACAAGGAAATTTTCTGTGCTCGGATGACTTCCACACAGAGAAGCGAGAGCATGAACCGCATACTGAAGAAAAATTTTGTCAGGGAGAAGCATGATCTCCATCTGTTTGCTCAGCAGGTGGACAAGTGCATTCAGACCAGGAAGGCCGTCGATCACGCAGAGACAGTAGCAAATGAGGTAAACAAAATGTCAATCAAAAACTGCTTAAAAAATATGAATAAAAAAACAAACAATTTTTTCATTTCTCTGGATCGTAACAGTGCATTTGTGATCATGCAGTCAGAGGTAAAAACAACAACAAAGTTTGGCTTCGAAGTTCAGCTATCAAAAGTGTATACAAGAGCAGTGTTTGTAGATTTCAAAGAAACGCTCTACCGTAGCACTGCATTCAGAGCATAACAGTGCCCTGAGAACCCGACAAAGTATCTAGTACACCACTACAACAGATCGGATGCATTTGACTGGGCAAGGCATAATTTCCAAGTGGTCGCCGATGAAGAGAAAGGTGTCTACGAATGTGAGTGCAAACTCTGGACACACACAGGTGAGACTCTTAACAAAAAAATTGTAGATTCTCATAGTCATGCACGAAAGCTAACTTACTAAAATTTAAAAGTACATATGCATGTGTAATTCACGAAACCAAATGAAGTTCACTTCTTTAAAAAATGAACAAATAATTTTACTAATTTCATGCAGTTCACTTACAGAACACAAAAAAATGTTTTTGTCTGCAGGCCTCTTCTGCATCCATGTCTTATGCATGCTTTCTCATTTGAGAGTACTCAACATTCCTGAGGTGTACATCATGAAGAGATACACCCGTAACGCAAGATCAGATGCAACATTTGACAGAAGAGACTACGAACAAATAGCACCAGATGAAACCTCGCTTTTTTGCCATAGAAAATTGCTGACAAAAACAGCAATGGACCTTGCAAACAGAGTGACAAGGTCAGACGCTGGGTGCCATAGAGCGTTGTCTAGTATGAGGGCGCTGATAGAGGAAGTTGACGTGCTCAACGAAGAAGAAGAAGAAGCAGCAAAACTAAAGCAAGCAGAGAAATACCAACATGACAATAAAGACGAGCAAGAAGAAAAAACTGAACACATTGGAACTGGTGCTATAAAAAAAGAAACAATTCTTCCACCTCCTGTTTCAAACACAAGAGGAAGAAAGAAAGGGGGAGACGCAAACCAGAAAAAGGTGGCATCCAAGGAGAAAAATGATGACAAAAACAGTAAGCCACAGCCTGAGCTAAACAGTGATGGTCGCCCACTGGGAGTAAGAATGTGCAGAACATGTAATGAAGTCAGCGGCCACAATTCCAGGACGTGTGAAAAAAGACATGAACAAGAAAAACGAGGACATGGAGATGCACAACAAAACAGAAATTCCACTCACAACACTAAGAAATGGACGAAACCGAGACGTTGTAGCATCTGCAAAAAGAGGAAGAGACACAATTCAAGAACCTGCCTCAAAAGAAAAAGAAAAAGATCAGAAAATGAGAAAGACGAAGAAGGTGAGATCAAAGAAGAATATGATGACACAACTGAAGAAGAAATGGCTTATGAAGAAGCAGATGGAGAAGAGGAGGAACAAGAAGAGAGTGAAGAGGACGAAGAACGTGAAGAAACTGAAGAAACAGTGGCTTATGAAGGTACAGATGATGAAGAGGAAGAAGAGAGTGAAGAGATTGAAGAGAGTGAAGAAGACGAAGAACATGAAGAAACAATATCAACAAGACCACCACGAGGAAATGCTTCAACCAGAGCGCGGGGATCAAAGAAGGATGCAGTTCTCAGCACTGGAAAACGAAAACCACCATCAACCAGCACGCGGGGATCAAAGAAGGATGTAGTTCTCACCACTGGAAAACGAAAGCAACCAACAACCAGCACGCGGGGAGCAAAGAAGGATGCAGTTAACAACACTAGAAAACAAAAGCAGACATCAACCAGCACGCGGGGAGCAAAGAAGGATGCAGTCCACATCGCTGAAAAACAAAACCAGCCATCAACCAGCGCGCGGGGAGCAAAGAAGGATGCAGTTCACAGTGCTGAAAAATGAAAGCAGCCATCAACCAGCACGCGAGGGGCTACAAACACAAAGGTGCAGAGACAAGAACCAGCAACACCGCCATGGAAAACAAAACAAAGTGCAACATTAGACACGCTCCAGTCACCGCGCAGAAGCAGCAGGCTAACGACCAAATAGATGAACAAACAATAAATTTATCGTATGCATAGCAATTTGCTTAACTCTATGACTTATGTATCAGTTTAAATTTTGTGTAAACCATGTAGCATGTCTAATGCTGTTAGCTCGTTGCAGTCTTGAGTAAAACATTGACACATTTTGATTCAAAAACCATGTAAAAAATGCTGTTAGCTAGTTGCAGTCCTACAAGTAGTACATATAAAAAGCATTTCAGTATGCAGTATGGAACTTGCAAAAATGCAGTACGCTTCGAACTATCATGCAGTACTGTAGACTAAATACATGTAGTACACACCATGCAAATTGGGAAAAAATGTGGAAACATGTAATGCTCAGCTGACATATAAGCAGTTCACATATTGTAACCATGCAAACAGAAATTTACCGTTGAATAATAATTGAAGCGGTTCAGATCACAAAAGTGCTTATTACAAAACACATCACAAAGATGAAAAGCGTTCAACATGCAGAAGTACTTATTATAAATCAACCTCATAACCTTAGCCAATCACGTCAAACCTGATTCTAACAGTACGATCCTCGAGTTCAAAGAAGTTGAGGACAACAACTTGCTCAGACTTCAGGCCGCTATCAATGACAAATTCCTTCCACCCTTTGTGCAAACACAGCCGCCCGTCAACGCTTACACTGTACTTGGCTGGTTTAAGGTATCCATTACCAAGAACAACTTCAAGAATTCCTTTCTTCTTGAGCCGCACATACCTAACAGCTCGCTGAGGAATTTTCTGTAAAAAATAATAAAACTATTTGAGAACGAAACTAGCAGTACAATTCTCATGTTTTGAATAGAGATAGATGAAGTGCACAACAGTCCAACAAGTAGTACATATAAAACATTTTCAATATGCAGTATGGAACTTACAAATATGCAGTTCTCTTCGAACAATCATGCAGTGCTATAGACTAGCTACATGTAGTACACACCATACAAAATTGGAAAGAATGTAGAAATATGAAGTGCTCAGCTAATATATAAGCAGTTCACATATTCTAACCTGTAAACTAAAACATAAGCTACATCCACACGAGGAAAAAAACAAGAAAATAAGAACACATTGCAGTACACTTCAGAAAACACAAAGAAAAAAGTGCATTCCTAAAATACTACAAGTTCAGGATACAACGGAATTATACAAAAAAACACTAAGAAAAAAAATCATATCTAACGAAACATACCATCTTGTAGTGAGTCTCCACATCTGTTGGCGTAAGTTGATGGACAAAAGGACTCGTGCAGCCAAGGCCACGGCGAAGCAGCACAGAATAGAACGCAGATACATTGATCTGGCCCATATCCAATCCTTCTGTGAATACTGTACCATATGCAAGCTGCTCGGCTCGCCCAGTTCAGCACAATACCTTCCCACCACGACGAGCATGACGGGCCTGCGAGCAAGCTAAACAATTGCAGTACGTCGGCACACCAAAACCATGGCCATAGCAGAAGAGATACGCACAGGGGCCTGGAGCCATCGCAACAAAAACCTAGAGAAAGGAGAGAACTTGCGGCTAGAGGAGAAAAATGAAATGCAAATGAAGGGTATAAGTTAGCCTTCATTTATACAAGAGGAATGCAAAAAGGTCAAAACTGAAAATTAAAGGGGACTTAATGGAAATTATGTTCCCAAGAATAAAGGACAATCAATGAAAGCTTATGTTACCAAAGAAAGAGGAACGGAAAAAGAAGGTGTACTTTGACTTCAGAAATTCCCATGAACAAAACCACGGGTCATTAAAAAATAATACTCTGAAAAATTATAATCCACGAACCATTTTATGTGTGCAGTTCTCCAAATTCGTACCAGGTAGTTCACTATATGTGTGCATGAAGTGCAGTACGTGCTTTTTGGCACAAAGAAGGATGCACGCAGTGCAAGATGTGTACACCTGCAACACAGAACTATGATGAATGCAGTGCACACCCGTACACTAAGAAAAAAGGATACGAAAGATGAAAAACAATAAAGAAAAATGATACCAATGCAGTGCACAAAAATGTAGCCGAGAAAATGTGCAGTACGGTATGCGTGCACATGCAGTACTGAAACTAAATGAATGTAGTGCACGCATGATTTACTAAAAAAATTGACCACCCAGGTGCTACAGGCCCCAGCCAGTCTCGTAATAGGTCTGCACCCACAGAAGGGGACTCGTTCTGAACCACAGTGCATGGGGCCGGTTGCACATGGGCCCACAGGTCATAGAGCATATAGCTACGAGCACCGTGTATAAGCACCCAGATAAGTATACGGAGGAGTTCGACCAGTATGCCTCGCCAACGCTTATAAACAGGTCGGGCGCGCCTTTCGCTAGTGATGTGGGACAACACATTAGGACACACACACAGCGAAACGGGAACCAAGCCGTGCTCACAGGCCGACTTGGACCCAAGTATGTATATAAACTAGCCGAACAAAGGCCCAACAAGGCCGACTAAGAAAAAACAATAAGCTAAAAAAAAGGGGGACCCCCCACCCCCACCCCCCCTTTCCCTACCCATCCTGTACCAGCGATTGCAGCAGGTACAAGCAAAAACAAGATGCAGTATGTAGCTGTAAACAATACAATGCACTACTTTACACGATGCAGTGCGGTATGGCAATCTAGTTCCCGATTACCCCTACATGTATAAATAAACTCAAAAAATAGTGAAGTACGCACATGTATACACAAGTGCAGTACTGAATTCTAGATGATGTAGTTCAGGACTATATTATAATGCAGTTCATTATCGCACAGGATGCATCTACAAAACGTAACAAAACGCCCATTCAAATAAAAAAAGGTGATGGTTACAAAAAAGTGCTGATCAAAAAAAACAAACCACCCTTAAAAAAAACCACGTTCGCATACATACACCCGATCGGAGCAGTTCCATCGCCACAAGCCCGCGATCACAGATGCAAAACCAACCCACGATCCACACAACCGCATCATCAGCGCGATCGTGCAGTTCATTCGACGAGGCCATCCCACCCCGCGCCCTCCCCTTAAATTCAGACCCCTGCCAAAGGCCTTCTCATCCACATCCACAACAACACAAGTATCCATTGCGCTCCCACCACCGGCGATGACGTTCACCGACGAGTACAAGGGCGACAACGCCGTGGAGGAGCACGACAATACCAAGTTGCACGTCATCTACACCAACGACAAGAAGCAGATGGCGATCACCCTCGCGTAGTACGAGCGCCACCTCAGCCTCCAGCGCCACAAGATTGTCGGCATTGATCTCGAGTACGACAACGACCCTGAAGCAACACAGAAACCCGCCCTCTGCCAGCTCTCCATCGGCAAGAATCACTCGGTGCTGCTCTTCCAAATGAGCGACACTGAAAGGTGCACCGTCTTCGACAACTTCCTCGCTGACCCCAGGTACACCTTTGCAGGCTTCTCCATCGACGGCGACAAAACCAGGCTGGAGCGCGTCAAACTGGAGGTCGCCAACTTCGTCGACATCCAGAAGGAGTGGAGGGTGCCCGACGCAACCAAGCCGTTGGACTCCCTCGGAGACGTCTCCGGCGTGCTCATCAACGACTACTATAGCAACATGAAGAAGAAGATCACTGACGCCGAGCACCAGCGCTGGGCCATCCTACCTCTGTCCAGGAGGCACATCGAGTACGCGGCAAAGGACGCCTACGCAGCGTACGAGATATGGAACCGCATCACCCTCACCGAGGCCGGCCTTCGCCGTGCAAAGCTGGAGAAGGAGGAGCCACCCAACAAGCGCGCCAGGAGCAGCTGGGGATGGGAAGAGCCTAACTGGTGAAGAAGAAGATGGTGCCGGACAGGAGCCAAGAATGCCAGCGTTCTTTTAGAATTATCATCAAATTTGCTTTGTGTTGTTTGCTTATGTATCGGTAGTTTGCTTGTGTGCTGAACCTAGTTTGCTTGCCATGCACAATCGCTTTGTAATGATGAACTCTGGTTATGTTAGTTTGCTTTCTGTTGAACTTACCTTGCTGGTGATGAAATTGTCGTACAGAATGCAAACAGGACGCATGCAGTGCAAGTTGCGCAAGAATGCAGTACACTGAATTTGTCGAATGAAGTCTTAACATACCCAACAAAGCAGTGCACGAACATAAATTTCAAAAAAGGAATACATAAGAGCAAATACAGTCCGGAAGTACACGAAAGTACAGCACAGAACCATAATGAGTGAAGTACAAGTATGATTTACAAAGCAGTGCACTCCCATACATTGGGAAAAAAGATTAACTGATAGCAAAAAGACGGAAACAAAAAAAAATGACAACTGTACATGCAGTACGCAATGCGTATACAATGCAGTACAGAACCCTGATCAAGTCAGTGCACACTCCAACATTGAAAAAAACACACACGGCAGAAATATTAAAAGTAAAAAAAAAATTGACCACCCAGGTGGCACCGGCCCCAGCCAGTCTCGTAATAGGTCTACGCCCACAGAAGGCGAGTCGTTCTGAGTCACAGTGCATGGGGCCGGTTGCACATGGGCCCACAGGTCATAGAGCATCTAGCTACGAGCGCCGTGTATAAGCGCGCAGATAAGTATACAGAGGAGTTCGACCGGTATGCCTCTCCAGCGCTTATAAACAAGTCGGGCGCGCCTTCCGCGGGCGAGGTGGGACTAAACATTAGGACGCACACACAGCGCACCGAGAACCAGCCGTGTGCTCACAGGCCGACCTGGGCCCAATTACATCTTCACTACCAGAACACATGGCCAACAAAGCCCACTAGGAAAAAACAATACGTTCAAAAATAAAACATTAAAAAGAAAAATGACAAACATTTTTTAAATGAATAACAACAAACAAAATAAAATGTGCGTCAGCACTGTAAGAATATTAATAAATAAAACACAGGAAGCCCAATGTCAACGTACAGATGCAGTCAGCGACGTACAACAACGCAGTTCTCCAAGTGGAAGCACATTTTTTTTTCTGAGTTGCAGTTATATTCGCTCTGCAATGCAATATGGCTGAAATAAGAATGCAACCCTGTTACTTAAACAAAACACTCCGACAACCCCTAGCCACATTACCCTCCATCCACACAAACGCTGTATTACCACAAAGATCAAGAAAAGAAAAGAAAGAACACCATCAAGAGAAGAAAAAAAGTACATCTGTGTGAATCAAACTGCAGTACACTACTTGGACCTGAGTAGTTCGTTTCTGATAGAAAAAGAATTGTACTGACTTGGACAATTGACCGAAAACACAATCATCACATTTTCTGACAGTTGCGTCAATACATAGATATAATCACGAAAAAAGAGGCAACGACGTTCCAGATTTCCAACGCACTAGCAAGAGCCTCCTCATAGCAGAACCTCTCGGCAGTTGCCACGTAAACTTAAAACAGAGCCCCACCACGGTACCGCCCCGCTCCACCTCTCCCACGTCCTGTCAAGCAGAGCAGAGGAGAAAACACAACTGCTTCGTCCCCCCAAAAAACCCAATTGCATCTTCTTCTCCGCTCATCCTTTCACTAACCTCTCTCTCTATAACAAACACCAGAGAACACACGAGAATCATGGCGGATGCACCTCTCTGCAACCAGCGCCGCAAGTACACCAGGGAGCTCCACGACGTCCACCTCCACGGCAATCACAAGCTCCACGTCCTTTGCACAAGCAAGGGCAAAGACGTGGACAAGATGCTGTCCACGTTCAGGAGGAAGCTCGGCGGAATGCCCGTCAAACTAGTCGGCGTTGATGTCGAGTACACACACTACAAGAAGCCACAGCGTGCAGCGGTACTACAGCTATGCGTAGAAAAAGAATGCCTTGTCTACCACATATCTGCAGCTAAAGACAGGTAAGAATAACTGTTGCTTGCCAATATTGATTTTAAATTTTCTTCACTGCAATTGCCATAATATTTAACCTTTGGTTCACATTCTTGAAAAAGCGTGGCATATGAATTTATTAACAGTTTTGATCTGGCTACATGTATGTCACTCATGTGTTCAATTCTTGAATTATATTATCTAGCAATACACGCAGTTTAATTATAGTTTCTTCACTGCAACATTACCATACAAAACATGTATGGAATTAGGTTCAGGAATACAAGCATACACAAAACATGCATTGTTTGTGCAATCTATTATCAGATTTAATAGTTATGCTGAACAAAGTATTAGCAACTGCTCAATGCAACAGATTCAGATATCCATATTGCAGTTCAGTTTCAGAAAAACACAAAAAAACATTGCTAGTTCTAAAGAAAAAAAATATATTCACTGTATACAAATAGATTGCAGGCCAATGGAACTACACAAATTCCTGATGAATGATGAGTACACCTTCGTCGGATTCGCTATTGAAGGAGACAAAAGCAAGCTGAAGGTATCTGGTTTGGAGATCAACTCCAACAACTACATTGATATGCAGGTGGAATGGAGAGACCCATACAACAAAAAGAAGTTTGACTCTTTGGCTGATGTTGCTGGCAGGATGATAGACATTCACTACAACGACATGAAGAAAAAAATTAACCGCAAGGAGGACCATACTCTATGGGGATTTTGCCCACTGCCAAACAAGCTTATCAACTATGCACCAATAGATGCATTCGCAACATATGAGTCATGGAGAATCATCTACGATGTCATAATGGGACTGGACAGGGCAAAAAGAGACAAAGAAGAAAAGAAGAAGAAGAACAAGGCTGTAATCCAATACAGCAACTAGAAAAAATCAGAGCTGTGTTTAGTCTCACTTTACTTTAAGCGTTGTGGTGTTCTTTGTTTCATGTATGCAAGAATATTTCTTTTATAAAAACAATGTAAGTTTGCTTGTGATCAATTGCTTTCACAGAAATTAGTTTGCATTAGAACCAAGTATATACACAACTTTGAAAAATTTAACGAGTGACACCAAAACATAATATGCACATACAAAACATAACAGTCCACAAAAAATAGTAATTATATAAAAATAAAAATTAATATTGATATATCTAAAAAAATATAATCCGTGTACATTTTTAAACAAACGTCAATACAGTTCACAGAACCAACATAAGGCAGTTCAACAAGTGTATCCGTGAAGTGCAGTACATGCATAAATGAAGAACGACAAGGGCCCCAACACACACACTTGCTACACGAAGTGCAGTACTCAACGTTGGTGAAAGCAGTACAAATGACAAGGGCCCCAACACATAAATGAAGGACGACAACAACCCCCTGCTCGGCCTCGCGCTAACGCACGCAGTGCGCTTGGTTGACAGGCGCAGTGCGGACATTCTGTTTTTTCCATCAAAGGGGACGCGCGCAAAACCACCACCACACCCCCAAACCCTAAGATAGACAGGGGGGCGACGGGGTATGACGGACTCGCCTACGCATGCGTCGCCGCGGCAAGCAGCGTCGCCGCCGGCTCTGGCTCGTTCCAGGCTCGGCCTCACAGGGGGATGTGGAGGGGGGTCACGACCCCCCCTCCCCACCCCCTGCTCGGCCTCGCGCTAACGCACGCAGTGTGCTTGGTTGACACGCGCAGTGCGGACATTCTATTTTTTCAATCAAAGGGGACGCGCGCAAAACCACCACCACCCCCCAAACCCTAAGATTGACAGGGGGAGACGGGGTATGACGGACTCGCCTACACATGCGGCGCCGCGGCAAGCCGCGTCGCCGCCTGCTCCGGCTCGTTCCAGGCTCGGCCTCGCAGGGGGATGTGGAGGGGGGTCACGACCCCCCCTCCCCACCCCCTGCTCGGCCTCGCGCTAACGCATGCAGTGCGCTTGGTTGACTGGCGCAGTGCGGACATTCTGTTTTTTCCATCAAAGGGGACGCGTGCAAAACCACCACCACCCCCCTAAACCCTAAGATAGACAGGGGGGCGACGGGGTATGACGGACTCGCGTACGCATGCGGCATCGCGGCAAGCCGCGTCGCCGCCTGCTCCGGCTCGTTCCAGGCTCGGACTCGCAGGGGGATGTGGAGGGGGGGTCATGACCCCCCCTCCCCACCCTCTGCTCGGCCTCGCGCTAACGCACGCAGTGCGCTTGGTTGACAGGCACAGTGCGGACATTCTGTTTTTTTCCATCAAAGGGGACGCGCGCAAAACCACCACCACCCCCAAACCCTAAGATAGACAGGGGGGCGACGGGGTATGAAGGACTCGCCTACGCATGCGGCGCCGCGGCAAGCCGCGTCGCCGCCTGCTCCAGCTCGTTCCAGGCTCGGCCTCGCAGGGGGATGTGGAGGGGGATCACGACCCCCCTCCCCACCCCATGCTCGGCCTCGCGTTAACGCACGAAGTGCGCTTGGTTGACAGGCGCAGTGCGGACATTCTGTTTTTTCCATCAAAGGGGACGCGCGCAAAACCACCACCCCCCAAACCCTAAGATAGACAGGGGGGCAACGGGGTATGACGGACTCGCCTACGCATGCGGTGCCGCGGGAAGCCGCGTCGCCGCCTGCTCGGGCTCATTCCAGGCTCAGCCTCGCAGGGGGATGTGGAGGGGGGTCACGACCCCCCCTCCCCACCCCTTGCCCGGCCTCGCGCTAACACACGCAGTGCGCTTGGTTGACAGGCGCAGTGCGGACATTCTGTTTTTTCCATCAGAGGGGACGCGCGCAAAACCACCACCACCCCCAAACCCTAAGATAGACAGGGGGGCGACGGGGTATGACGGACTCGCCTACGCATGCGGCGCCACGGCAAGCCGCGTTGCCGCCTGTTCCGGCTCGTTCCAGGCTCGGCCTCGCAGGGGGATGTGGAGGGGGGTCATGACCCCCCTACCCACCCCCTGCTCGGCCTCGCGCTAATGCACGCAGTGCGCTTGGTTGACAGGCGCAGTGCGGACATTCTGTTTTTTCCATCAAAGGGGACGCGCGCAAAACCACCACCACCCCCCAAACCCTAAGATAGACAGGGGGGCGACGGGGTATGATGGACTCGCCTACGCATGCGGCGCCGCGGCAAGCCGCGTCGCCACCTGCTCCGGCTCGTTCCAGGCTCGGCCTCACAGGGGGATGTGGAGGGGGGGTCATGACCCCCCCTCCCCACCCGCTGCTCGGCCTGGCGCTAACGCACGCAGTGCGCTTGGTTGACAGGCGCAGTGCGGACATTCTGTTTTTTCCATCAAAGGGGACGCGCGCAAAACCACCACCCCCAAACCCTAAGATAGACAGGGGGCGACGGGGTATGACGGACTCGCCTACGCATGCGGCGCCGCGGCAAGCCGCGTCACCGCCTACTCCGGCTCGTTCCAGGCTCGGCCTCGCAGGGGGATGTGGAGGGGGGTCACGACCCCCCCTCCCCACCCCCTGCTCGGCCTCGCGCTAACGCACGCAGTGCGCTTGGTTGACAGGCGCAGTGCGGACATTCTGTTTTTTCCATCAAAGGGGACGCGCGCAAAACCACCACCCCCCCAAACCCTAAGATAGACAGGGGGCGACGGGGTATGACGGACTCGCCTACGCATGCGGCACGGCGGCAAGCCGCGTCGCCGCCTGCTCGGGCTCGTTTCAGGATCGGCCTCGCAGGGGGATGTGGAGGGGGGTCACGACCCCCCCTCCCCACCCCCTGCTCAGCCTCGCGCTAACGCACGCAGTGTGCTTGGTTGACACGCGCAGTGCGGACATTCTGTTTTTTCCATCAAAGGGGACGCGCGCAAAACCACCACCACCACCCCAAACCTTAAGATTGACAGGGGGAGATGGGGTATGACGGACTCGCCTACGCATGCGGCACCGCGGCAAGCCGCGTCGCCGCCTGCTCCGGCTCGTTCTAGGCTCGGCCTCGCAGGGGGATGTGGAGGGGGGGTCACGACCCCCCCTCCCCACCCCCTGCTCGGCCTCGCGCTAACGCATGCAGTGCGCTTGGTTGACTGGCGCAGTGCGGACATTCTGTTTTTTCCATCAAAGGGGACAGGTGCAAAACCACCACCACCCCCCCAAACCCTAAGATAGACAGGGGGGCGACGGGGTATGACGGACTCGCCTACGCATGCGGCGTCGCGGCAAGCCGCGTCGCCGCCTGCTCCGGCTCGTTCCAATCTCGGCCTCGCAGGGTGATGTGGAGGGGGGTCATGACCCCTCCTCCCCACCCGCTGCTCCGCCTGGCGCTAATGCACGCAGTGCGCTTGGTTGACAGGCACAGTGCGGACATTCTGTTTTTTCCATCAAAGGGGACGCGCGCAAAACCACCACCCCCCCAAACCCTAAGATAGACAGGGGGCGATGGGGTATGACGGACTCGCCTACGCATGCGGCGCCGCGGCAAGCCGCGTCACCGCCTACTCCGGCTCGTTCCAGGCTCGGCCTCGCAGGGGGATGTGGAGGGGGGTCACGACCCCCCCTCCCCACCCCCTGCTCGGCCTCGCGCTAACGCACGCAGCGCGCTTGGTTGACAGGCGCAGTGCGGACATTCTGTTTTTTCCATCAAAGGGGACGCGCGCAAAACCACCACCCCCAAACCCTAAGATAGACAGGGGGCGACGGGGTATGACGGACTCGCCTACGCATGCGGCACCGCGGCAAGCCGCTTCGCCGCCTGCTCGGGCTCGTTTCTGGATCGGCCTTGCAGGGGGATGTGGAGGGGGGTCACGACCCCCCCTCCCCACCCCCTGCCCAGCCTCGCGCTAACGCACGCAGTGTGCTTGGTTGACACGCGCAGTGCGGACATTCTGTTTTTTCCATCAAAGGGGACGCGCGCAAAACCACCACCACCACCCCAAACCTTAAGATTGACAGGGGGAGACGGGGTATGACGGACTCGCCTACGCATGCGGCGCCGCGGCAAGCCGCGTCGTCGCCTGCTCCGGCTCGTTCTAGGCTCGGCCTCGCAGGGGGATGTGGAGGGGGGGTCACGACCCCCCCTCCCCACCCCCTGCTCGGCCTCGCGCTAACGCACGTAGTGCGCTTGGTTGACTGGCGCAGTGCGGACATTCTGTTTTTTCCATCAAAGGGGACGCGTGCAAAACCACCACCACCCCCCAAACCCTAAGATAGACAGGGGGGCGACGGGGTATGACGGACTCGCCTACGCATGCGGCGTCGCGGCAAGCCGCGTCGCCGCCTGCTCCGGCTCATTCCAATCTCGGCCTCGCAGGGTGATGTGGAGGGGGGTCATGACCCCCCCTCCCCACCCCCTGCTCGGCCTCGCGCTAACGCACGCAGTGCGCTTGGTTGACAGGCACAGTGCGGACATTCTGTTTTTTCCATCAAAGGGGACGCGCGCAAAACCACCACCACCCCCAAACCCTAAGATAGACAGGGGGGCGACGGGGTGTGAAGGACTCGCCTACGCATGCGGCGCCGCGGCAAGCCGCGTCGCCGCCTGCTCCAGCTCGTTCCAGGCTCGGCCTCGCAGGGGGATGTGGAGGGGGATCACGACCCCCCTCCCCAACCCCTGCTCGGCCTCGCGCTAACGCACGCAGTGCGCTTGGTTGACAGGCGCAGTGCGGACATTCTGTTTTTTCCATCAAAGGGGACGCGCGCAAAACCACCACCCCCCAAACCCTAAGATAGACAGGGGGGCGACGGGGTATAACGGACTCGCCTACGCATGCGGTGCCGCGGCAAGCCACGTCGTCGCCTGCTCGGGATCATTCCAGGCTCAGCCTCGCAGGGGGATGTGGAGGGGGGTCACGACCCCCCCTCCCCACCCCCTGCCCAGCCTCGCGCTAATGCACGCAGTGCGCTTGGTTGACAGGCGCAGTGTGGACATTCTATTTTTCCATCAGAGGGGACGCGCGCAAAACCACCACCACCCCCAAACCCTAAGATAGACAGGGGGGCGACGGGGTATGACGGACTCGCCTACGCATGCGGCGCCACGGCAAGCCGCGTTGCTGCCTGCTCCAGCTCGTTCCAATCTCAGCCTCGCAGGGTGATGTGGAGGGGGGTCATGACCCCCCCTCCCCACCCCCTGCTCGGCCTCGCGCTAACGCACGCAGTGCGCTTGGTTGACAGGCACAGTGCGGACATTCTGTTTTTTCCATCAAAGGGGACGCGCGCAAAACCACCACCACCCCCAAACCCTAAGATAGACAGGGGGGCGACGGGGTGTGAAGGACTCGCCTACGCATGCGGCGCCGCGGCAAGCCGCGTCGCCGCCTGCTCCAGCTCGTTCCAGGCTCGGCCTCGCAGGGGGATGTGGAGGGGGATCACGACCCCCCTCCCCACCCCCTGCTCGGCCTCGCGCTAACGCACGCAGTGCGCTTGGTTGACAGGCGCAGTGCGGACATTCTGTTTTTTCCATCAAAGGGGACGCGCGCAAAACCACCACCCCCCAAACCCTAAGATAGACAGGGGGGCGATGGGGTATAACGGACTCGCCTACGCATGCGGTGCCGCGGCAAGCCACGTCGTCGCCTGCTCGGGCTCATTCCAGGCTCAGCCTCGCAGGGGGATGTGGAGGGGGGTCACGACCCCCCCTCCCCACCCCCTGCCCAGCCTCGCGCTAATGCACGCAGTGCGCTTGGTTGACAGGCGCAGTGTGGACATTCTATTTTTCCATCAGAGGGGACGCGCGCAAAACCACCACCACCCCCAAACCCTAAGATAGACAGGGGGGCGACGGGGTATGACGGACTCGCCTACGCATGCGGCGCCACGGCAAGCCGCGTTGCTGCCTGCTCCGGCTCGTTCCAGGCTCGGCCTCGCAGGGGGATGTGGAGGGGGGGGGGGTCATGACCCCCCTCCCCACCCCCTGCTCGGCCTCGCGCTAACGCACGCAGTGCGCTTGGTTGACAGGCGCAGTGCGGACATTCTGTTTTTTCCATCAAAGGGGACGCGCGCAAAACC
Source organism: Triticum timopheevii (assembly GCA_963921465.1). NCBI lineage: Eukaryota > Viridiplantae > Streptophyta > Magnoliopsida > Poales > Poaceae > Triticum > Triticum timopheevii. The sequence continues at coordinate 544,931,547 of OY997270.1, forward strand.
ACCACCACCCCCAAACCCTAAGATAGAGAGGGGGGCGATGGGGTATGATGGACTCGCCTACGCATGCGGCGCCGCGCAAGCCGCGTCGCCGCCTGCTCCGGCTCGTTCCAGGCTCGGCCTCGCAGGGGGATGTGGAGGGGGGTCACGACCCCCCATCCCCACCCCCTGCTCGGCCTGGCGCTAATGCACGCAGTGCGCTTGGTTGGCAGGCGCAGTGCGGACATTCTGTTTTTTCCATCAAAGGGGACGCGCGCAAAACCACCACCCCCGAAACCCTAAGATAGACAGGGGGCGACGGGGTATGACGGACTCGCCTACGCATGCGGCGCCGCGGCAAGCCGCGTCGCCGCCTGCTCCGGCTCGTTCCAGGCTCGGCCACGCAGGGGGATGTGGAGGGGGGTCACGACCCCCCTCCCCACCCCCTGCTCGGCCTCGCGCTAACGCACGCAGTGTGCTTGGTTGACAGGCGTAGTGTGGACATTCTGTTTTTTCCATCAAAGGGGACGCGCGCAAAACCACCACCCCCCAAACCCTAAGATAGATAGGGGGCGACGGGGTATGACGGACTCGCCTACGCATGCGGCACCGCGGCAAGCCGCGTCGCCGCCTGCTCGGGCTCGTTTCAGGCTCGGCCTCGCAGGGGGATGTGGAGGGGGGTCACGACCCCCCCTCCCCACCCCCTGCTTGGCCTCGCGCTAACGCACGCAGTGCGTACAAGAACAATACAAAAAAAAATATAGACAACTAAAAAAATTTGGGGGGGGGGGGCTCCCAACCCCCCCCCAAACCCCCCCACCATGTACCTTAACGTACAAACAAATAAAAAACCAACTACAAAACGCAACTATAGGAAAAAAGTAATGCGTTTTTTGTTGTGACAAAAAAAAGCAGTTCAGTGTCATAAAGCAATGCAGTTTTGGCATGCACACACGTGCAGCACTTTGCTTGAATGCCAAAAAATAAATGCAGTTCTCTTATATTGGACAAAGAAGTTCGGCATCAAATGCGATACAGTTCATCAAACACGTATCATACATATAAGCGTGACAAAATGCCAGTTCGCACAGACCGTGGTCGTCAACAAAAAATAAAATTATACACTTATATATATTTTATTAGTTATTGATATAAAATACACATACATATACAAATTCATCCACATGCGCTGCCGCGTAAACGAACAAGAAGAAACACAACGACAAAAAAATGTCTTTTTCATACATAGTCAGCACACACAAACATAACACCAAAACCTAGCTATTGTCCACGCACAGCCTTTTGCACCCAGTAGAAAAATAGTGCCCCAACTGACTGTTACTACGTCTGCGACTGCATCCGCGATTGCGACAGGGAAGTGAGCCCGAGGTCCGCAATCAGTTCACGTAACTCAAGAGGCATGTCTTCATAACACAAAATGTTCAAAGGATTGAACAACAGCTGGAACATGTACTCCGCCTTCCAATCTTCAACAGCAGGCTGAAAAAAGAAAACAAATGCAAAAAGTGATTATAAAAAAAAGGTTGTCATAAAGAACAAAAAAGTAAAAAGAAAACTGAGAAGCTGTTACGTCGGATTTCAAAATTTTCTCAACTAGACATTGGCCGTCATACAACTACGCCATCCTCAGAACATAGATTTCACACTCATTTACTCCCTGCGCTGGCACGACCGGGTAAGATGGCTTCTCTGCCAATTTAACCCAGTCAGGAATGTTCCTCGATTTATACATTTTTTCACCATAAATCGCCTTCAGCAGCTGAGTCATCCTCCTCATCTGGCAAAAAAAGGAAGCACAAGGTAAGAATAACACACATCACGGATCAAAAAGTTGATATTCAAACGAGCCCAAAAAAAGTTGTTCTCAAACATCTAAACAATCTCTGTTTTAAGTGCACGTGAGAAAAATGCAGTTCTGTCGCGCATATGTTGAAGTTCACTACATAAACAATTGCAGTTTATAAAAAAATACAGTGGGAGAAACACAAAGAAAGCTTTCCGGTTGGCAAAGAAAAAATAACATACCACTTCAGTGCAATCTGCGTGGTAGTCAGTCCTGCGCCACCTTGTCGTGACATCAGGATGGCCAGTGTACTTCCTACTGTCGTGGATATCAAGGGTCTGGCGATGCTGGTTCATTGTGTATAAGGAATGATGACCATCCTTGAATCGCGGCATCATAATCTATTCGCATAAAAAATGAAATCAAAAGTTCTTTCGACACGTACCACCAGGACCACTGTTCCAAAAATAACTATAAAAAGAAATGTAACAAACCAGGAAAAATAAATGACAAAAAACAATGAATTTACCAGTTTTGCATCCAACAGGTTTGCGCCGTCGTTCACAAAAATTTTGAACTGATTAACTGCATCTTCTAAAACAAAAGAGCTATGCACAACTGGCAACATAGGATTTCCATCATTATCTCTCGCCACAGAGGTTTCCATTTGAAGAACGTACTATACACAAAAAAGAACAAAAAACAAAAGGACATGAAAAAAAAAGAAAAACAATGCAAGCAGGCATGGACATGAAAAAGCCAGTGCAGTAGGAAAGAATGACAGCAAACGTTTACCGTGATAAATAAAGGTGAAAGTAGCAAACGTTCACCGGATTGATAAGCTAAACCCAATTCAGGGTCTTGCTTCCAGTACTTGATAACAAAATCCATGATATACGAATCCATTAAAGCTCCTTTGCCAAATGTATCATAGATATAGTCGAAATTGTAAGTATCGACATCATCACCAAAAGGACCATGCACCATAAAGAACGCGTTCCTGCAGTAAACATACACAGATGGGATCAATAAAATTAGAACTAAAAATCAAAACACACAAAAAGCATGAAAGGGCACACGCATCACATAAAAAACTTACTCGCGGTTTTTGGTTACAAAATCTTTGCTGAGAACAAGATCCTTTATTTTAATCGCCTCATCCATATATCTGAACCTCGGAGGCTTCAATTTCTCTATAGAGCATCTCAACTTAAAAGCCCTCTCACCTGCCCTCTTGTTCGAAAATTCTTCAACCTCATCCAAATGAGGACGATTAATTGCTGCACTCCTAGTCCTAGTTACACGTGCACACGGTGTAACAAAATCATCATCATCAACATCATATACATCATGTGGAGAGCTAGGTCGAGAGACACTTCCACCATCAGGTCCAGACGCCACATTTGTGTTCAAACCAGAATTATCTGGAGAGATTTCAATGACACAATCCTCCATAACTACATCAGAACCCTGGGACTCAAACAGTGACGTACAGCCTTCATGAAGCCCCCAATCAAAACCTAAAAACGTGGAGAAAAAACATGGAAGCACTCAATACAAAACACAAGAACCTGAAAACATGTATAGAGAAAAAATAGAATGCAGCCCACTATTGTATACATCAATGCAGCCCACATATCTACAACAATGCGGCCCACATATAAAAATAACAATGCAGCCCACTTCTCTACATCAATGCAGCCCACACTTGTATAAAACAATGCAGCCCACATATAAAAATAACAATGCAGCCCACTTCTCTACATCAATGCAGCCCACACTTGTATAAAACAATGCAGCCCACATATAAAAATAACAATGTAGCCCACTCCTCTACATCAATGCAGCCCACTTATCTACAACAATGCAGCCCACATATAAAAATAACAATGCAGCCCACTTCTCTACATCAATGCAGCCCACACTTGTATAAAACAATGCAACCCACATATAAATAACAATGCAGCCCACTTCTCTACATCAATGCAGCCCACATATAGAAAATAATAATGCAGGCCGCACTTGTATACAGCAATGCAGCCCACATATAAAAATAACAATGCAACCCACTTGCCCATAAAGAAGCGGAACCAAGCAGTAGTAAAAAATAAAATAAAGCAAGGATGAAGAAGTTCAATAAAACAACCTTTATCTGCAAAAATTAGAAGTGATGTTAAATCAAGGCAACACTTCCTCGATGTTAGCCAGCTATAGAGCATGGCCTTTCTGATGTAGCCAATGTGCTCCACCCCAAACTTAGCAACTCGAACACCATCCCATGTCTGCAAGAATTGAAACATATAGAATCCACAATCATGCCTGCAATAAAAAGAATAAAAAACATTAGTTTCACAAAAATTAAGTGAAAAAAAAACTTGAACAGTATGACACAGAAGGGCTGTAAAGAACGCACCCATTTGGCTGCAATGGGACAATGACATGTTTCAACACAAATCCATCAAGTGTGGGAGGATTTACGGGCTCATCAGAACTCAAGCTACCTTCTTTCCATGCACGCTTGATATTTTTAACCATCCTCCTAAAAACCCTGACCGCATCAGGGCTGCCATGTTTGTTGAGCGAGTCAAGGAATTCAAACCGCCTTTCTTTCACATTTAACGCAACTACACAATAATGACCAACACCATCCCTCGTATCTGGCGGATCAAAAGTTGCAAAAAGGACCTGTTGGAAGCATGAAAAAATAAATAAAATTATTATAACAAGAAAAAACAGAATGATATAAAAAAACAGGCAAAATACACATAAAAAAGTCTCTCACCATATCCTTTTTATCAACACGCTCCTCGGCTTTTGAAGAGAACATCATTTTAACACTCCTGCCTACAGTACCACCATTCCAAATATTTGTCTGCCAAATCAAAACCAAAAATCAAATAAGCAAAACAAGTCGTCGCACGAAATCAGAAAAGAAAATGAAAAAAATAAAACAAAAATTTCTGCATTCTTACACAAATATGGTACGTGACAACGATTGTCTGAGATATCTTAAACTTATCTACCAGCAAAGAAACTCCAAGATCTACAAGCCTTGTAGTGAGCATCCCTTTATCCCAAAAGGATTGACCAACTTCGCCAATGCTAATATCACCCATCTCAGTTTTAACAGCAATCATGTCCCTGAATTTTTCATGAAAAACTCAAACATAAGATACTAAAAAAATAACAACAAATAAAAACGGGTAAATACAAAAATTAGATAATACATATGAACAAAACAATTTCTAAAAAACCATACTTCTTCTTCTTGTCCTTTCGAGCCCTTGTAACAGCAGCGTACAACTCATTGTATCTTTTCAGAAGAGCTGGATCAATGCTCAACAGTGTCACAACAGGGAGTTCATCATCTGCAATAAAAAAGATGAAGTTCACTTATCCAAACAATGACGTTTAAATATTAAGATAAGGGAATTCTGCTATTTTGAAAATCATAGACAAAAGATCAAAAGTTTCAATTATCATTTAACATCTAATACAGATACCATAGTAATTAAACAACATGAATGAGAAAAACATCAAACTGCACTGTTTAAAAAAAAATCTCTTGCCTTCAGTGTCAGAGTCTTCAGGCTGCTGTTCTTCAGAACTGAGCAAAATATTTTCTTGCATAGGTTGCGACGAATCCACCACAACCTCACTGGACTTTCCTTCTGCAGCAACATCAGCATTCTCTCGATTTACAACAGTCTGGTCAACAACAGCTTCCTTAGATACTTCAACTACATGAGGCTCCACTGTCAATACTTCCGGAACATCATTGGACACCAGAGACACAGGGGAAGAAACAACACTAGCAGCAGGGGCAACATTCTCCGGTGGCTTTTCAATGCCAACATCAGAATCTTCATGCCGACTGGCGGGAACAGCATCATGGGATCCTTGAGCTACAGAAGGATCTGCACACTCAACGGCAACCGATACAGAAGCATCAACACTGGCACAGTCATCAACAACACAACTGCCCTGATTCAGATCAACGTGGACTTCCACGTTTGGTTCTCCAACCTGTGGAAAGTTTAAAAAACACCCAGTAACACAAAAATAAGCATGGGGATAACTAACACAACAACACACAACACACTTATGTCAAAAAGACTGCTGGCAACATACACATAACAACTACAATCCACATATACAAAACAACACCAACACACGTGTGTCAAACACAACTACAACTGCAACCCACGTATACATAAAAAAAAAGAAATGCAGTTCGATTTGACAAATGCTGCAGTTCAGTTATGTTAAATACTGAAGGTCACTTATGTAAATAAGTATGGATCACGCATGCCAAAAAGAACTGCAGTTCACTTATGTCAAACAGTGAAGATCACACATGTAAAACTATTGTAGCTAACATACACAAATGAAAATGCATATGGATGAACATAACATCGTACATCAAGTTTATAACAGACAACAAAAAATTAGATTACAACCCACTAACAGAACAAGTAATACAACTATACCTTATCAGCGACAACGTCAAGAGGGGACGCTGCATCACCCAAGACCTCATCCTTCCCAGAGCCATCGTAAGTCTCTTTGTGCACATCATGAGAAGCGACACCAGTCTACAGCCATACAACAAACCAAAAAAGAGAAATAAGATGGTACCGACCGAAAAAGATAAAACTCCAACCATGCACAAGCAGTACACACTTCACAAGAGAGAAGTACACAAGAAAAATATGGGAACCAAACAAATGTAAGTTCAAAGAAAAAGGGAAGCATGGCAGAACAGACATGGCAGGAGTATTTATACCTGACCAACTCCATCGTCTCTAGTTCCATCGACACCAGAAGATTCCACTCCAGCCTATAACCAAAAAAAATAGTGAGGAGTAGTCAACATAATACACAAAAAAGAGGTCCAAAGCCACAAAAAACATAGAACATACATTATCAGCACCAACGCCAGCGTCTTGACGGATCATTTCATCCACAATATGCCCAGCATCCTTCTCATACCGACCGCATTTTTCTTCCTGTGAATGTCTCAATTGAGCATACGAAGAACGAACATTTGTCACTACAATCTTCAGGCTTTCAATCACACCACAATCAAAATTGTGAGCAGCAACAATATCTTCATCTCGTGGGCCATGGCCAACAGGGAAAAAACCAGCAACTATCCTCAACCTGTCACCAGAGGTTGGCAAATCTTCAGTCAGCTTCAAAACCTTCAGAAGAAGCTCATCAATCTCATCATGCTTTTTGCCGCCAACAAATGTCTGTTTATAAGAGCTTGTATTATCAAACATCTGTCGAGGCATGAAACCACGAGTATGCGGCACCTCATCATCACAACCAGGAAGCTGACTACAGATAGGCTCATAAAACCTATCATGAGTGCTAGGCCCCGCATCAGAGCTGCCATGTACAACTGCAACAGGACGGTTGTACACAATATCACCTGACGCCTTCCACTGCAAAAAAAGAGAACACGCAAAGAGAAGTACACATGTGAGTACTAGAATAGTTCACATTTATAATGACTGTACTTTTTTTAAAAAAAATCTGATATTAAAAAATCAGGTGCACTAACCGGCAGCTTCCCAAATTTGTAACATTCCAAGTAAATCTTTCCCTTCACAAGAACATCCTCATTGTACAACTTCATCAGGTCCTTGGTCATCAGGTATGACGCACGTGGCGTCAATGTGTGCATGACTGAAAATTCGCGAAGCTTCAGGGAGTCAAGATACATAATCAGGGGGACAATGGCACAACCCTCTGCACAATTCTGCTTGCTGCCTTCTGATTGCCACCTAACCACAGCTGCCTGCAACTCATCAACAACAAGCTGACAAAAGTCCATCTGAGCCATAGCCACATAATCCATGTTCTCTACCATCACAGCAACTCTACCCAAATGAACTGCAGGCCCCGGGCACAACAAATTCTGGTAAAGTATAAGGAAGAACACCTTCCCAGCAAGGTCAACACTCACATAATCATCTTCCTCCACCAACACCTTCAACTTCTCAAGCAAGTCCTTGACACCTATACTTTTTGAACGGTCAAAGCCAAGCTCATCCTTGAGGGCAGTCAACGATTCATCATGACCGCTGGAAGCAGGCATGGGTGCAGTGTGACTTCCCATAGGTAAATCAAAAATGTGATGAACTGCATCATGATTGATTCGAAGAACCCTGCCATTCCCAAAGTCCATAAACATAGTGGCAGGGTCAATCACTCCCATCAAATAGCACATAAGAATGCGCGACACATTTTTCTTTACTGTCAGATCAAAGACAACACCAAATCCAGCATCCCTAACACGGCTGCAATGCGCCTCTTTCAACAAAGAAGCAGCCTTGCAAACAGTGGGAAGCGACAAACACACAGTCTTGTTAAATCGAGAATCATCTCCCTCACCATCATCTTCAGTTGCATTGCTCTTACTAGACTTCTTCCTCCGTGTAAAGGGAAATGCAGTCCACATTAGAAGATTATGCATAAAAAAAAGAAAATACAGAAAGAATAACAAAATGAAGGAAACAAATGCAGTGCACTTCAACAAACCTTTGGAGCAGCATCCACCTCCTCGCCAGAATCACCACCAACATCTTCGTCGACATCATCATGGGCACGCTTGGGTACAGTCTTAGATGAACCACAGTCTTTGCGTCTAGAAGGATGAACACCCTTCACATAATCAGCAAGCACAAAGTCATCATCATCAGAATTGGGACCTTTAGTGACATGTAGTCGTTTGCGCTGAAGATCATCACTTCCACCAACTTCAGCGGGTCTCTTGCCAAGATTCTTCTTCATTCCAGCAACACGTGGACTCCGCCAAGGTGTGCCACCTTCCTCAGCAACAGTACTCAACCTCTTCTTCACCTTGCCAAATTTACCACCCTTGCCACCATCTGCAGATCTCCTATGCTTCTCCTTTTCAGCAAACTCTTTTGACTCAATTTCAAACCTCAACTTCTTCTTGCTTTGCTTCAACTCATATTGACGAACCTGTTCCGGGACCATCCAATCCTGTGTAACTTCCTCTGTACCATCAACAGACTACGACTGTGTTTCAGACAAGACATGATGTCTCTGATCAAAGCTCACACCAACATTACCCTCTGCAAAATAATGGTCAATCAATTGAGTAACCTCCTAAAACCCAGGCGCCCCAACATGGAAAACAAACACTGCGTCAAAATAAAGTTTGTCTATGCTCGTTAAAAATTGCACAAAAAGAACAAATGCAGTACAGTTAGACATATAAATGTAGTGCTCAACCATAAACTCAAATTAAAAAATAATGCATTGTACAAAAAACTTGAATAAAACGACAATGCAGTTCACAAGTACATACTCCGGAATTCACATACAAAAAATTAAAATGCAGTGCTGCATATAGTAAAATCACGGATATTCGCAATAAAAATGTTGAACTAGATAAAACAAAGCATACACAAAAATAAACAAATTAACCACATACCAGAAGGAGGGGTCACACTTATAGGAGAAGATTCAATCGGCGAATTCACTTGATGTCCTCCATCGACACCATGATCCTTACCACCAGGACAAGGAGAGACAATTGGTGTATCATTATGAGCACTGCAATCACCTGTTGGATTAAAAAAAACAAGAAAAAAGAAATTACAAAAACATCACATGACAAAATAATGCAAACGAACGCTGACAACTAACAGAGCATAACCCAATATGCAGGACGAATTAGGAAACTAGATAAACACCAAACAAAATAAACAAAGCCTAAGGAATAATCACTCCACATACCCTGAACTCCTTCTCCCTGCCTGCTCGGCGAAGACATAGCGTTTCCCTGCAACACAAAGGACGAAGTGACAGACATAAGCAACAAAATCGGCGAAAATCTCACGAAACCCTAGATCCGCATTGCTACACACAACTATCGACTTCAAAACAAGATAAAATCGACTGCCTACGAAAAATTACACAAGCAAAAAGAGCTACAACAACTACAAGAATCACAAAAACAAGGCGAGGGGACAATCAACACCGAGCCAAGCGAAACGTACCGAAGAAAAGTGTGCGGCGACGGCGGCGGGAAGGGGGAAGGCGGGGCGGGGAAGGGAAAGGGCTGCGGGAGCGCGGCGGCAAAGGCTCACAGAGCAGACAGCGACGCCGAATGCAGGAATAAGGACCTCTTGAGGGCGGCGGTTCTCCGAGCGACGGCCGTTGCTGCGCGCGATGGCGGTTTTCCTCGAGGGAGTGATGCCTCGGGAGAAACTGCAAGAGAGGAGAGGGGATTGTTCTCGGTCTCTTTCTCTGACAGCGGAGCCGTGGAATAGCGTGGAAACGACACGCAGGAGGCCCGCGTTTCGCAAAAAGGGTAACAAATAACGGGCCGGCCCAAAAATAGCCCGGACAAAATAAGCCACTCGACATCAAAACACACATATTACTAAAAAACAACAAAAAAAAACACATGATGCAGTTATCTGTGAAGAATCATGAAATTTAAAAACGGTAAAACAACAAACGAAATACATACAGTTCGTAAAAAAAGTTAAAATCAAAAACAAAACGCATGTTAAAATAACACATCCAGAAAAAAAATGTCTACCTTCAATTAAGTGTCACACAAAAAAATGTGCCCCCCCCACCATCCGCTCTCCCCTTAAACCTCCCGTACAGTGAAGTAAGCACAGGAAAAAAAAATGCAGTACGCACTGCTGGAAAAATGCAGTGCATTTCTATACGGGATGCAGTACGCCATTATGCATTTCTTTTCGGGATGAAGAAAAACACAAACGCGGAATAAGTTAACGCAGTGCGGAAGTACACGAACTTGCAGTACAGTATCATAAACAATGTAGTACAGTCGTAATTTGCTAAGCAGTGCAGTCCCATACATTCGAAAAAAAAAGATTACAAAAAAAGTAAAAACACGGGATAAAAAATGAGAACTGTACATGAAGTAAGGAATGAAGTTCACATCTAGTACATAACCATGATCAATGCACTGCACCGATGATTTACCAAAAAGCAGTGCACTCCACGTCATTAAAAAGCATACAAAGAATAAAAACTGATCACCCAAATGATACCGGCACCAGCCACCCAAAAATTGACAACGTACATGCGTCTCTGAAATACCCGAACACAGGCCCAACAAAACCGACCAAGAAAAAACAATAAGTTCGAAAAAAGTGGGGGGGGGGGCCCACCCCCCTCCCATTTCCTATCCGTCCCATGCCAGGGACTGCAATAAGTACCGGTAAAAACAAGATGCAGTACTGGTCGGTAGAAGTATGCAGTGCATTCCGGTGCGCAATGCAGACCACCGAAGCATATAGCAAGAGACACGCAAAAAACGATGAAGTACACACATGTATACAATGTTGCAGTTCTGATTTGTTCGCTACGCAGTGCTTAATTGTAAGCAATGCAGTTATGTTGTCACCCAGTATACATCTATAAAACATGACAAAATGCCCGTTCGAATAGAAAAAGGTTATGGTTAAAATAATGTGCTGATCAAAAAAAACAAACCCACATTAAAAAAAACCCACGTTCGCATACATACACCCGATCGGAGCAGTTCCATCGCCACAAGCCCACGATCACAGATGCAAAACCAACCCACGATCCGCACAACCGCATCATCAGCGCGATTGTGCAGTTCATCCGACGAGGCCATCCCACCCGCGCCCTCCCCTTAAATTCAGACCCCTGCCAAAGGCCTTCTCATCCACATCCACAACAACACAAGTATCCATTGCGCTCCCACCACCGGCGATGACGTTCACCGACGAGTACAAGGGCGACAACGCCGTGGAGGCGCACGGCAACACCAAGTTGCACGTCATCCACACCAACGACAACAAGCAGATGGTGACCACCCTCGCGCAGTACGAGCGCCACCTCAGCCTCCAGCGCCACAAGATCGTCGGCATTGCTCTCGAGTACGACAACGACCCTGAAGTGACGCAGAAACCCTCCCTCTGCCAGCTCTCCGTCGGCAAGAATCACCCGATGCTGCTCTTCCAAATGAGCGACACTGAAAGGTGCACCGTCTTCGACAACTTCCTCGCCGACCCCAGGTACACCTTTGCAGGCTTCTCCATCGACGGCGACAAAACCAGGCTGGAGCGCGTCAAACTGGAGGTCGCCAACTTCGTCGACATCCAGAAGGAGTGGAGGGTGCCCGACGCAACCAAGCCGTTGGACTCCCTCGGAGACGTCTCCGACATGCTCATCGACGACTACTATAGCAACATGAAGAAGAAGATCACCGACGCCGAGCACCAGCGCTGGGCCATCCTGCCTCTGTCCAGGAGGCACATCGAGTACGCGGCAAAGGACGCCTACGCAGCGTACGAGATATGGAGCCGCATCACCCTCACCGAGGCCGGCCTTCGCCGTGCAAAGCTGGAGAAGGAGGAGCCACCCAACAAGCGCGCCAGGAGCAGCTGGGGATGGGAAGAGCCTAACTGGTGAAGAAGAAGATGGTGCCGGCCAGGAGCCAAGAATGCCAACGTTCTTTTAGAATTATCATCAAATTTGCTTTGTGTTGTTTGCTTATGTATCGTTAGTTTGCTTGTGTGCTGAACCTAGTTTGCTTACCATGCACAATCGCTTTGTAATGATGAACTCTGATTATGTTAGTTTGCTTTCTGCTCAACTTAGTTTGCTGGTGATGAAATTGTCGTACAGAATATCTATGATAATTTGTTTTCTGTTGTCTGCTAATGTATCACTAGATTCGAGTAGTGCAGAAGACGAAAAATGAGTTGCAGTCTGCAAACCGAACGCATGCAGTGCAAGTTGTGTACGAATGCAGTACAGAATGCAGTATAGAATCTGTCCAACGAAGCATTAACATACCCAACAAAGCGGTGCACAAACCTAAATTTGAAAAAAGAATACATAAGAGCAAAACCAGAAAATGAAAAACGCAAACACGTAAATAATCAATGAAGTACAAAAATATATGAACGTACAGTACAGAACCATAATCAACGCATTACGCGTATGATTTACAAAGCAGTGCACTCCCATACATTGGGAAAAAAGATTAACTGATAGCAAAAAGACAGAAAAAAATGACAACTGTACATGCAGTACGCAATGCGTATACAATGCAGTACAGAACCCTGATCAATGCAGTGCACACTCCAACATTGAAAAAAAACACACAGGGCAGAAATATAAAAAGAAAAAAAAATTGACCACCCAGGTGGCACTGGCCCCAGCCAGTCTCGCAATAGGTCTACGCCCACAGAAGGCGAGTCGTTCTGAGTCACAGTGCATGGGGCCGGTTGCACATGGGCCCACAGGTCATAGAGCATATAGCAGCGAGCGCCGTGTATAAGCGCCCAGATAAGTATACAGAGGAGTTCGACCAGTATGCATCGCCAGCGCTTATAAACAAGTCGGGCGCGCCTTCCGCGGGCAAGGTGGGACTAAACATTAGGACACACACACAGCGCATCGGGAACCGGCCGTGTGCTCACAGGCCGACCTGGGCCCAATTCCGTCTTCACTACCAGAACACAGGGCCAACAAAAAAAAGAGAGGCCACTGAAAATTAAAAAAAAATTCTACATACCATACACAAACACAGGCCCAACCACGCGTTCGCAGTCCGTCGTGATATGACAATGCAATTCGCTATTCTCAAGTAAGCAGTACTGTTCCTTCTTGAATGCGTTTGTGTTCACTGAATCAGACCCAATCCACCACCTAACGCCAACCACAACATTTATTACTGCCATTGCTCGATTGGTTGCATAAAAACTTATCCATTCGTGCTACAGAATAACACAACTCCTCCCCCCGTTCCTCATTTTCCTCAAAACGTAGATCTAGGGTTCATCACATCCACAACTCTTCTCTGGAATTCCACTGAACCCGCCATGGACTGCAAGTGCGGGTGCTTGTCAAGGATGGCGTCGGTAGCGGACACATGCGTCTTCGCAGAAGGCCTATAGCTCACCAACACCGAGTGGCGCAGCATGCTCGGCTGCTTGATGATACCCAACAGGGGGTTTCGTGCGCCATTTCTTCATCGCCTCACAACTACAGATCTACAGGAAAGTTGGGTAAGTTTTCCACTCACAATTTTTGGACATAATCTAGACTGCAAATACACATCTGAATATATAGTTCAATCAATTTGTTCAGTAATATCAAAAAAAAATACAAAACAGAATTTGTATTGTTGTTCAGATCTGTTAGCTATTAAGACTAGATGCTTCCACCTATCTTTCTTCAGTACCACACCATGTATCGACATATGTACAAAAAAGGGGTCAGTAGATAAGCGTTGCAGTTATATTAATATGCTGGAGAAGTACACTGTTACTGACATTGCAGTGCACACATGTTGCAGTATAATATATATCCCAGTAAAACTAGGAGTCAATTGCGTATATAAGTTTGTTCATACATTGCAACTAGTTTACAAAATACAATCATATGTATGTAACTATTTAAGTAAACATAAACAAATCATGCTAAGTATAAAACAAAAACATTTGCTGTTTACTTATAAATTCTTTATCCACCCATTACAATATGCAGAAACTGCCATCCGCAATAAAAATTCATGCTCCGTGTTCAGGGAAGCTTACTTTGGAGACAGAACACAAAAATGGCTATGGAGACATGGAAGCTGACTACCACATCGACTATGAAGACTGCATCAACATAACTACTGGTTGGAAAGATTTTGTCTCCCAAAATGGCTTTGAGGCCGGAGAAGTGGCCATGGTCTTTTTCTACAAAGAAGAAGACTCAATCAAGTTTACAATATTTGCACTCTAGGCTGTCTAATATGAAGCAACCAATATTTCTAATGCTTTGCTTATGATGTATGCTTTTAAATTTATGTCCATAAGACAATTTGAACAATGCCTATTTAAAGTATGCAACCTCAACTACGTCATTTTATCATCCCTTTTAGACAAAGTTGCTGATTGCAGTAATGCAGTTCTCTCGAACACATAGTGTGGTACTAATAATAACGAAAGGCAGCCCTCCGAACAGTAACAAGGAAATGCAAATGGTCGAAACTTTGTAGTTAACAAATGATGTTCAAAAACAATTCTCATAGTATGTAGTTCAAAAAAATTCTTATAATAACTATTCAGCTAACACAAGCGCATCATGGACCATCCCTTCTAATAACAGAATAGATCATTAACAACACTGCTAATGCAGTACAGAAATGCATATTATGCAGTCATCTAGAACACATAATGTAGTAAACGCAGAATGTAGTTTATGAAAAGAAGAAATCTCATAAACAGCCATAACCACTGTAATAAAGCTACACGAAGTACGCTACCAAAGAAAATGCAGTGCACTACAACGTTTCCGCGAGTACAACAAATAAAATTAAAGCAGTAAAAGTACAAACAATGTGATAGACTGATAGAGGTGTCAATTTCACTCGCACTTCCATAACTCGCCTAAAAATTCTACAGCCACTAAACCATCGAACAATACACCCGCAAAAATTTACATGGAAGACATGGCAACTTGACGAACAACATCACCTTTCATTTAAAAAACGCGATTCAAAAAATGACAATTATACCCGCAATACAATGAATTCAAACCTACAGCAACAGTAATTACAATATTCAAACACGCATGGACGGGCAAAAATCAAAAAAATCAACAAGAACAGAGGAGCGGACGAAGCTCACCCGCCCGCACAACCAACATACCAAGAATTGAAAACTAACTCCTAAAAATCAACAAATTATAGAGTGAATGAACCGATTAAAACGAACGCAATCAAAGAATTCCTACTAAATAACAACATCTGAGCACAAAAAAATTGCATCTGACACGAACACGAACGAACAGAGAAAGCTCGTCCGCCAAATCCGTCAATTTGCAAGCACTATAGTATATTTTCCTACAAATCAGAAAGAATAAAGCTAAAATGAGATGCAGACACAAACTGAATCATCCCACGACACCCAATTCCACATAGAACGCGCGGGCGGAACACCGAAAAATGAAGCAGTTCTCCCATGAAGCATTGCAGTGCTCGTCATCAAGAAGATGCAGTGCACTTGCGTTCAGCGTGCAGTGCGGAAGTGGTGTGCAGAATAGTTATTCTGCTAATATTAGCATAATAGACCGTCTGTATATATATATATATATATATATATATATATATATATATATATATATATATATATATATATAAAGAGAGAGAGAGAGAGAGAAAGATCTAGCTACTGCTATGGACTCGTAAGTCATGAAGAAACTACTCCCACATCATCATGGAGGCAGCAAGGTCGATGAAGATTGCCTCCCCAATGGTTTGCCCTCAGGCAGAGTACCTGAAAAGGCCTCTAGATGGGATCTCCGATGCTTGGGAGATAAAATTGTTTTAGGTCTCTCCTCGGGAGTCTCTGGAATATTAGTGAATTTATAGGCAAGGAATTTGGTTAGACGAAGCCATGTGGGCCCCACAAGTGCTAATAGTGCCCCACACAAGGCGCGCGTGGTGAGCTTGTGGCTCCCTTGTGTGTCTTTTGGTCTCTTTCCGATGCTTCTAGGGTCTCTCGTAGTCTAGAAAAAATCACTGTTAAGTTTCATCGTGTTAACAAAGAAATATAGGCAAAAACAGAAATTGTCACTAGGCACTAAGTTAATAGGTTAGTCCACCAACATAATATAAAATTGAGTGTAACGCATACCAAAATGATAATATAATAGCATGAAACAACCAAAAATTGTAGATACGTTGGAGACGTATCAGCATCCGCAAGTAATTCTTCCTCGTCCTCGAGTAGGTAAATGATAAAAATAGAATTGTTGATATGAAATGCTACCTAGCATGTTTCTTTGATCATGTAATTCACTGCAGTATGAATATTGGGAAGTGAATGATTAAGGCAATACTCTATCAATTTGACATCAAAATAATAATACGCCTAAAAACTAGTAATCAATCATTGCCCTTCAAAATATAAGTGCTAAAGAATGTTATTCGTACTAATTTAATCATGTAAGCACGACATAGCTCGGTATTCCTAACACAAAGATATCTGTTATGAACACCTCGGTGCTAGACTAAGTAATTTGTTTAGTACTTTTTATTGCTTCAGCTTTTTCACCTTTCGCGCAATACTCGAGCATGAACCATGGACTTAGCACTTTGGGTGGCAAAGAGAATGATGATTTGGGTTTATAAGGGAAGAGAAAAGTATAAGAAAGTCTTGCATCAATGAGGCGGGTCATTAGGCAATGGAGAGGACTTACAATCAATGTCAATGTGAGGAGGAGGGATTACCATGCAATAGATGCACTAGAGCTATATGTGTATGAAAACTCTCTATACGAAACAAAGTGGATGTGCATCCAATTTGCTTGCTCATGAAGACCTCGAGCATTTGAGGAAGCTCTTCATAGGAATATACAAGCCATGTTCTATAATGTAAAAATCCCACCACTATATAAAAGTGCAAAATCATGGAGACTCTCTATATGAAGTACATGTTGCTACTCCGAAGCACAAGTGTTGTAAAAACATAGTAGAATTGCCCCTTATCTCTTTTTCTCTCATTTTCCTTTTTAATTTTAGAACAATCTCATGGACCTCATCCCCACTTGTTTTAGGACTCATAAGTCTTCACCATTCTTTTCCTCACTGGGACAATGCTCTATTAATAATGATCATCACAATTTAATTTACTTACAACTCAATAAACTGGAAAATACGACTACATATGAATGCCTCTGGCAGTGTAGGATGTGCAATGATCTAGCGTAACATGAATAACAATGATGAACAGGGTCTTTGCCACAAATATCATATCGGCTCTATATGATCATGCAAAGCAATATGACAATGAATGTTCAAGTCATGTGAATGGTAATAGTGGAAGTTGCATGTCAATATATCTCGAAACAGTTTTTGAAATGCTATAATAGGTAGGTATATAGTGACTATTTTGAGGAAGGATACATAAGGCTTATGTGTGATAGAGTGTATCATATCACGGGGTTTGGATGCACCTACAAAGTTAGCACCAAGTCTCAAGGTGAGAATGGGCAATCATGGTACCGAAGAGGCTAGCAAAATATGGATAGGTGGAAGTGCTTATTATCCAAAAAATCACATTAGTCCTAAAGAACTCAAGTACTTATTGCGGAGCTTATTAGCCCTCAAAGCAAAGAAAGACTTGCATACTGAAGGAAATATGCCCTAGAGGCAATAATAAAATTATTATTTATTTCCTCATATCATGATAAATGTTTATTATTCATGCTAGAATTGTATTACCCGGAAACATGATACATGTGTGAATACATAGACAAACATAATGTCACTAGTATGCCTCTACTTGACTAGCTCATTAATCAAAGATGGTTATGTTTCCTAACCATAGACATGTGTTGTCATTTGATTAACGGGATCACATCATTAGGAGAATGATGTGATTGACTTGACCCATTCCGTTAGCCTAGCACTTGATCGTTTAGTATGTTGCTATTGCTTTCTTCATGGCTTATTCAAAGTTCCTACAACTATGAGATTGTGCAACTCCCGTTTATCGGAGGAACACTTTGTGTGCTACCAAACGTCACAACGTAACTGGGTGATTATAAAGGAGCTCTACAGGTGTCTCCGAAGGTACATGTTGAGTTGGCGTATTTCGAGATTAGGATTTGTCACTCCGATTGTTAGAGAGGTATCTCTGGGCCCTCTCGGTAATGCACATCACTATAAGCCTTGCAAGCAATGTAGCTAATGAGTTAGTTATGGAATGATGCATTACGTAACGAGTAAAGAGACTTGCCGGTAACGATATTGAACTAGGTATTGGATACCGACGATCGAATCTCGGGCAAGTAACATACCGATGACAAAGGGAACAACATATGTTGTTATGCGGTTTGACCGATAAAGATCTTCGTAGAATATGTAGGAGCCAATATGAGCATCCAGGTTCTGCTATTGGTTATTGACCGGAAACAGTTCTAGGTCATGTCTACATAGTTCTCAAACCTGTAGGGTCCGCACGCTTAACGTTACGATGACAATTTTATTATGAGTTTATAAGTTTTGATGTACCAAAGGTTTTTCGGAGTCCCGGATATGATCACGGACATGACGAGTAGTCTCGAAATGGTCGAGACATAAAGATTTATATATTGGAAGCCTATATTTGGATATCAGAATTGTTCCGGGTGAAATTGGGATTTTATCGGAGTACCGGGGGGTTACCGGAACCCCCCCGGGGGTTAATGGGCCTACATGGGCCATGAGGGAGAAGAGGAGGGCTGGCCAGGGCAGGCCACGCGCCCCCCCCCTAGTCCGAATAGGACAAGGAAGGGGGGCGGTGCCCCCCTTTCCTCTTTCCCCTCCCCCCTTTCCTTCTCCAACAAGGCAAGAGGAGGGAGTCCTACTCCCGGTGGGAGTAGGACTCCTCCAGGCACACCCCTAGGGGGCCGGCCGCACCTCCCCCTCCCTCCTTTATATATGGGGGCAGGGGGGCACCCCAAGACACACAAGTTGATCTTCGTGATCATTCCTTAGCCGTGTGCGGTGCCACCCTCCACCATATTCCACCTCAGTCATATTGTTGCAGTGCTTAGGCGAAGCCCTGCGTTGGTAGAACATCACCATCATCACCACGCCGTCGTGCTGACGGAACTCATCCCCGACACCCTGCTGGATCGGAGTCCGGGGATCGTCATCGAGCTGAACGTGTGCTGAACTCGGAGGTGCCGTACGTTCGGTACTTGGATTGGTCGGATCGTGAAGACGTACGACTACATCAACCGCGTTGTCATAACGCTTCCGCTTACGGTCTACGAGGGTACGTTGACAACTCTCTCCCCTCTCGTTGCTATGCATCACCATGATCTTACGTGTGCGTAGGAATTTTTTTGAAATTACTGCGTTACCCAACAGTGGCATCCGAGCCTGGTTTTATGCGTAGATGTCATATGCACGAGTAGAACACAAGTGAGTTGTGGGTGATACATGTCATACTGCTTACCAGCATGTCATACTTTGGTTCAGCGGTATTGTGAGATGAAGCGGCCCGGACCGACATTACGCGTACGCTTACGCGAGACTGGTTTCACCGTTACGAGCACTCGGGCTTAAAGGTGACTGGCGGGTGTCTGTCTCTCTCACTTTAGTTGAACCGAGTGTGGCTACGCCCAGTCCTTGCGAAGGTTAAAACAGCACTAACTTGACGAACTATCATTGTGGTTTTGATGCGTAGGTAAGATCGGTTCTTGCTCAGCCCGTAGCAGCCACGTAAAATTTGCAACAACAAAGTAGAGGACGTCTAACTTATTTTTGCAGGGCATGTTGTGATGTGATATGGTCAAGACGTGATGCTATATTTTATTGTATGAGATGATCATGTTTTGTAAGCAAAGTTATCGGCAACTGGCAGGAGCCATATGGTTGTCGCTTTATTGTATGAAATGCAAACGCTCTGTAATTGCTTTACTTTATCACTAAGCGGTAGCGATAGTCATAGAAGCAATAGATGGCGTAACGACAATGATGCTACGATGGAGATCAAGGTGTCACGCCGGTGACGATGGTGATCACGATGGTGCTTCGGAGATGGAGATCACAAGCACAAGATGATGATGGTCATATCATATCACTTATATTGATTGCATGTGATGTTTATCCTTTATGCATCTTATCTTGCTTTGATTGACGGTAGCATTTAAAATGATCTCTCACTAAATTATCAAGAAGTGTTCTCCCTGAGTATGCACCGTTGCGAAAGTTCTTCATGCTGAGACACCACGTGATGATTGGATGTGATAGGCTCTACGTTCAAATACAACGGGTGCAAAACAGTTGCACACGCGGAATACTCAGGTTAAACTTGACGAGCCTGGCATATACAGATATGGCCTCGGAACACGGAGACCGAAAGGTCGAATGTGAATCATATAGTAGATATGATCAACATAGAGATGTTCACCATTGAAACTACTCCATCTCACGTGATGATCGGACATGGTTTAGTTGATTTGGATCACGTGATCACTTAGATGACTAGAGAGATGTCTGTCTAAGTGGGAGTTCTTAAGTAATATGATTAATTGGACTTAAATTTATCATGAACTTAGTACCTAATAGTATTTTGTTTGTCTATGTTTGTTGTAGATAGATAGCTCGTGCTGTTGTTCCATTGAATTTTAATGCGTTCCTTGAGAAAGCTAAGTTGAAAGATGATGGTAGCAATTACACGGACTAGGTCCGTAACCTGAGGATTATCCTCATTGCTGCACAGAAGAATTACGTCCTGGACGCACCGCTGGGTGCCAGGCCTGCTGCTGATGCAACTGACGACGTTAAGAACGTCTGGCAGAGCAAAGCTGATGACTACTCGATAGTTCAGTGTGCCATGCTTTAGGGCTTGGAACCGGGTTTTCAACGATGTTTTGAACGTCATGGAGCATATGAGATGTTCCAGGAGTTGAAGTTAATATTTCAAGCAAATGCCCGGATTGAGAGATATGAAGTCTCCAATAAGTTCTATAGCTGTAGGATGGAGGAGAATAGTTCTGTCAGTGAACACATACTCAAAATGTCTGGGTATAATAATCACTTGATTCAACTGGGAGTTAATCTTCCTGATGATAGTGTCATTGACAGAATTCTTCAATCACTGCCACCAAGCTACAAGAGCTTCGTGATGAACTATAATATGCAAGGGATGGACAAGACTATTCTCGAGCTCTTCGCAATGCTAAAAGCTGCGGAGGTAGAAATCAAGAAGGAGCATTAAGTGTTGATGGTCAACAAGACCACCAGTTTCAAGAAAAAGGGCAAAGGGAAGAAGAAGGGAAACTTCAAGAAGAACAGCAAACAAGTTGCTGCCCAAGAGAAGAAACCCAAGTCTGGACCTAAGCCTGAGACTGAGTGCTTCTACTGCAAGCAGACTGGACACTGGAAGCGGAACTGCCCCAAGTATTTGGCGGATAAGAAGGATGGCAAAGTGAACAAAGGTATATGTGATATACATGTTATTGATGTGTACCTTACTAATGCTCGCAGTAGTACCTGGGTATTTGATACTGGTTCTGTTGCTAATATTTGCAACTCGAAACAGGGACTACGGATTAAGCGAAGATCGGCTAAGGACGAGGTGACGATGCGCGTGGGAAATGGTTCCAAAGTCGATGTGATCGCGGTAAGCACGCTACCTCTACATCTACCATCGGGATTAGTTTTAGACCTCAATAATTGTTATTTTGTGCCAGCGTTGAGCATGAACCATTATATCTGGATCTTGTTTTATGCGAGACAGTTATTCATTTAAATCAGAGAATAATGGTTGTTCTATTTATATGAGTAATATCTTTTATGGTCATGCACCCTTGAAGAGTGGTCTATTTTTATTGAATCTTGATAGTAGTGATACACATACTCATAATGTTGAAGCCAAAAGATGCAGAGTTGATAATGATAGTGCAACTTATTTGTGGCACTGCCATTTAGGTCATATCGGTGTAAAGCGCATGAAGAAACTCCATACTGTTGGACTTTTGGAATCACTTGATTATGAATCACTTGGTACTTGCGAACCGTGCCTCATGGGCAAGATGACTAAAACGCCGTTCTCCGGAACTATTGAGCGAGCAACTGATTTATTGGAAGTCATACATACTGATGTATGTGGTCCAATGAATATTAAGGCTCGCGGCGGGTATCGTTATTTTCTCACCTTCACAGATGATTTGAGCAGATATGGGTATATCTACTTGATGAAACACAAGTCTGAAACATTTGAAAAGTTCAAAGAATTTCAGAGTGAAGTGGAAAATCATCGTAACAAGAAAATAAAATTTCTACAATCTGATCGTGGAAGAGAATATTTGAGTTACGAGTTTGGTTTACATTTGAAGCAATGCGGAATAGTTTCTCAACTCACGCCACCCAGAACACCACAACGAAATGGTGTGTCTGAACGTCGTAATCATACTTTACTAGATATGGTGGATCTATGATGTCTCTTACTGATTTACCGCTATCGTTTTGGGGTTATGCTTTAGAGACAGCCCACATTCACGTTAAATAGGGCACCATCAAAATCCATTGAGACGACGCCTTATGAACTGTGGTTTGGCAAGAAACCAAAGTTGTCGTTTCTCAAAGTTTTGGGCTGCGATTCTTATGTGAAGAAACTTCAACCAGATAAGCTCGAACCCAAATCGGAGAAATGTGTCTTCATAGGATACCCAAAAGAGACTATTGGGTACACCTTCTATCACAGATCTGAGGGCAAGATTTTTGTTGCTAAATTCGGATCCTTTCTAGAGAAGGAGTTTCTCTCGAAAGAAGTGAGTGAGAGTAAAGTAGAACTTGATGAGGTAATTGTACCTGCTCCCTTATTGGAAAGTAGTTCATCACAAGAACCAGTTCCTGTGACAACTACACCAATTACTGAGGAAGCTAATGGTATTTATCATGAAACTTCAGATCAAGTTTCTACTGAACCTCGTAGGTCTACCAGAGAAAGATCCACACCAGAGTGGTAAGGTAATCCTATTCTGGAAGTCATGTTACTTGACCATGGCGAACCTACGAACTATGAGGAAGCGATGATGAGCCCAGATTCCGCAAAATGGCTTGAAGCCATGAAATCTGAGATGGGATCCATGTATGAGAACAAAGTATGGACTTTGGTTGACTTGCCCGATGATCGGCAAGCCATTGAGAATAAATGGATCTTCAAGAAGAAGACTGGCGCTGATGGTAATGTAACTGTCTACAAAGCTTGACTTGTTGCAAAAGGTTTTCGACAAGTTCAAGGGGTTGACTACGATGAGACTTTTTCACCCGTAGCGATGCTTAAGTCTGTCTGAATCATGTTAGCAATTGCCGCATTTTATGATTATGAAATTTGGCAAATGGATGTCAAAACTGCATTCCTGAATGGATTTCTGGAAGAGGAGTTGTATATGATGCAACCGGAAGGTTTTATTGATCCAAAAGGTGCTAACAAAGTGTGCAAGCTCCAGCAATCCATCTATGGACTGGTGCAAGCATCTCGGAGTTGGAATAAATGCTTTGATAGTGTGATAAAAGCATATGGTTTTATACAGACTTTTGGAGAAGCCTGTATTTACAGACTTTTGGAGAAGACTTTGATAGTGTGAGTGGGAGCTCTGTAGCATTTCTGATATTATATGTAGATGACATATTGTTAATTGGAAATGATATAGAATTTCTGGATAGCATAAAGGGATACTTGAATAAAAGTTTTTCAATGAAAGACCTCGGTGAAGCTGCTTACATATTGGGCATCAAGATCTATAGAGATAGATCAAGATGCTTAATTGGACTTTCACAAACCACATACCTTGATAAAGTCTTGAAAAAGTTCAAAATGGATCAGGCAAAGAAAGGGTTCTTGCCTGTATTACAAGGTGTGAAGTTGAGTCAGACTCAATGCCCGACCACAGCAGAAGATAGAGAGAAAATGAAAGATGTTCCCTATGTTGGGGAACGTAGTAATTTCAAAAGTTTTCCTACGCACACACAAGATCATGGTGATGATATAGCAATGAGAGGGGAGAGTGTATGTCCACGTACCCTCGTAGACCGTAAGCGGAAGCGTTAGCACAACGCGGTTGATGTAGTCGTACATCTTCACGATCAACCGATCCAAGCACCGAACGTACGGAGCCTCCGAGTTCAGCACACGTTCAGCTCGATGACGTCCCTCGAACTCCGATCCATCCGAGTGTCAAGGAAGAGTTCCGTCAGCACGACGGCGTGGTGACGATCTTGATGTTCTACCGGCGCAGGGCTTCGCTTAAGCTTCGCGACGATATGACCGAGGTGGAATATGGTGGAAGGGGGCACCGCACACGGCTAAGGAACGATTCGTAGATCAACTTGTGTGTCTATGGGGTGCCCCCCGCCCCCGTATATAAAGGAGGGAGGGAGTAGGGGGCTGGCCTAAGGGGAGGCGCGCCCTAGGAGGGGAAAACCTACTCCAAGTAGGTTTCCCCCCTCCTTTTCCTAATCCAAGAGGGAGGGGGAAGGAAGGAGTAGGAGAGGGGGAAGGCAAGGGGGGCGCCGCCCCCCCCCCCCCTTCCTTGTCCTATTCGGACTCAAGGGGAGGGGGCGCGCCACTTGCCCTGGCCGGCCCCTCTCTTTCTCCACTAGGGCCCATCAAGGACCATTACTTCCTGGGGGGGTTCCGTAACCCTCCGGTACTCCGGTTTTCTCCAAAAACTCCCGGAACCTTTCCGGTGTCCGAATATAGTCGTCCAATATATCAATCTTTATGTCTTGACCATTCCGAGACTCCTCGTCATGTCCATGATCACATCCGGGACTCCGAACAAACTTCGGTACATCAAAACTTATAAACTCATAATAAAACTGTCATCGAAACGTTAAGCGTGCGGACCCTACGGGTTCGAGAACTATGTAGACATGACCTAAAACCATTCTCGGTCAATAACCAATAGCGGGACCTGGATGCCCATATTAGTTCCTACATATTCTATGAAGATCTTTATCGGTCAAAACGCATAACATCATACTTTGTTCCCTTTGTCATCGGTATGTTACTTGCCCGAGATTTGATCGTCGGTATCCAATACCTAGTTCAATCTCGTTACCGGCAAGTCTCTTTACTTGTTCCGTAATATGTCGTCTCATAACTAACTCATTAGTTACATGCTTGCAAGGCTTAGGTGATGAATATTACCGAGAGGGCCCAGAGATACCTCTCCGACGATCGGAGTGACAAATCCTAATCTCGAATTATGCCAACTCAACATGTACCTTCGGAAACACCTGTAGAGCACCTTTATAATCACCCAATTACGTTGTGATGTTTGGTAGCACACAAAGTGTTCTTCCGGTAAACGGGAGTTGCACAATCTCATAGTTGTAGGAACTTTGTATAAGTCATGAAGAAAGCAATAGCAGTATACTAAACGATCAAGTGCTAGGATAACGGAATGGGTCATGTCAATCACATCATTCTCCAAATGATGTGATCCCGTTAATCAAATGACAATTCTTTTGTCCATGGCTAGGAAACATAACCATCTTTGATAAACGAGCTAGTCAAGTAGAGGCATACTAGTGACACTATGTTTGTCTATGTATTCACACATGTATTATGTTTCCGGTTAATACAATTCTAGCATGAATAATAAACATTTATCATGAAATAAGGAAATAAATAATAACTTTATTATTGCCTCTAGGGCATATTTCCTTTAGTCTCCCACTTGCACTAGAGTCAATAATCTAGTTCACATCGCCATGTGATTTAACACCAATATTCATATCTGTATATGATTAACACCCATAGTTCACATCATCATGTGACCATCATCCAAAGGGTTTACTAGAGTCAATAATCTAGTTCACATCGCTATGTGATTAACACCCAAAGAGTACTAAGGTGTGATCATGTTTTGCTCGTGAGAGAAGCTTAGTCAATGGGTCTGTCACATTCAGAGCCGTATGTATTTTGCAAATATTTTATGTCCACAATGCTCTGCATGGAGCTACTCTAGCTAATTGCTCCCACTTTCAATATGTATCCAGGTTGAGACTTAGAGTCATCTGGATCAGTGTAAAATTTTGCATTGATGTAACTTTTACAACAAACTCTTTTATCACCTCCATAATCGAGAAACATCTCCTTAGTCCTTACTAAGGATATTCTTGACCAATGTCCAGTGATCTACTCCTAGATCACTATTGTACTCCCTTGCCAAATTCAGAGCAAGGTATACAATAGGTCTGGTACATAGCATAGCATACTTTATAGAACCTATGACTGAGGCATAGGGAATGACTTTTCATTCTCTTTCTATTTTCTGCTGTGGTCGGGATTTGAGTCTTACTCAATTTCATACCTTTGCAACACATGCAAGAACTCTTTCTTTGACTGTTCCATTTTGAACTATTTCAAAATCTTGCCAAGGTATGTACTCATTGAAAATCTTATCAAGCGTCTTGATCTATCTCAATAGATCTTGATGCTCAATATGTAAGTAGCTTTTACTAAGGTCTTTTCTTTTTAAAGAACTCCTTTAAAACACTCCTTTATGCTTTGCAGAAAAATTCTACATCATTTCTGATCAACAATATGTCACTCACATATACTAATCAGAAAGGCTGTAGTGCTCCCACTCACTTTATTGTAAATACAGGCTTCATCGTAAGTCCATATAAAACTATATGCTTTGATCAACTTATCAAAGCGTATATTCCAACTCCGAGATGCTTGCACCAGTCCATAGATGGATCGTTGGAGCTTGCACATTTTGTTAGCACTTTTAGGATTGACAAAACCTTCTAGTTGCATCATATACAACTCTTCTTTAATAAATCCATTAAGGAATGCAGTTTTGATATCCATTTGCCAGATTTCATAAAATGTGGCAATTGCTAACGTGATTCAGACAGACTTAAGCATCGATACGAGTGAGAAAATCTCATCGTATTCAACACCTTGAACTTGTTGAAAACCTTTCACAACAAGTCGAGCTTGGTAGATAGTAACACTACTATCAGTGTCCGTCTTCGTCTTGAAGATCCATTCTTTTAACATGGCTTGCTAATCATCGAGCAAGTCAATCAAAGTCCATACTTTGTTCTCATACATGGATCATATCTCAGATTTTATGGCCTCGAGCCATTTCACGGAATCTGGGCTCATCATCGCTTCCTCATAGTTCGTAGGTTCATCATGGTCTAGTAACATGACTTTCAGAACATGATTACTACACCACTCTGGTGCGGATCTTACTCTGGAAGACCTACGAGGTTCTGTAGTAACTTGATCTAAAGTTTCATGATCAATATCATTAGCTTCCTCACTAATTGGTGTATTTGTCACAGGAAATAATTTTTGTGATAAACTACTTTCCAATAAGGGAGCAGGTACAGTTACCTCATCAAGTTCTACTTTCCTCCCACTCACTTCTTTCGAGAGAAACTCCTTCTCTGGAAAGGATCCATTTTAGCAACGAATATCTTGCCTTTGGATCTGTGATAGAAGGTGTACCCAACAATTTCCTTTGGGTATTCTATGAAGACGCACTTCTCCGATTTGGGTTCGAGCTTATCAGGATGAAACTTTTTCACATAAGCATCGCAACCCCAAACTTTAAGAAACAACAGCTTAGGTTTACTGCTAAACCATAGTTCATACGGTGTCGTCTCAACGGATTTAGATGGTGCCCTATTTTAAACGTGAATGCAGCTGTCTCTAATGCATAACCCCAAAACGATAGTGGTAAACTGATAAGAGACATCATAGATCGCACCATATCAAATAAAGTGCGGTTACGACGTTCGGACACACCATAACGATGTGATGTTCCAGGTGGCGTGAGCTGTGAAACTATTCCACATTGTTTTAATTGAAGACCAAACTCGTAACTCAAATATTTCTCTCCGTGATCAGATCACAGAAACTTTATTTTCTTGTTACGATGATTTTCCACTTCACTCTGAAATTCTTTGAACCTTTCAACTATTTCAGACTTATGTTTCATCAAGTAGATATACCAATATCTGCTCAAATCATCTGTGAAGGTCAGAAAATAACGATACCCGCCGCGAGCCTCAACACTCATCGGATCGCATACATCAGTATGTATTATTTCCAATAAGTCAGTTGCTCGCTCCATTGTTCCGGAGAACGGAGTTTTAGTCATCTTGCCCAAAAGGCACGGTTCGCAAGCATCAAATGATTCATAACCAAGTGATTCCAAAAATCCATCTTTATGGAGTTTCTTCATGCGCTTTACACCGATATGACCCAAACGGCAGTGCCACAAATAAGTTGCACTATCATTATTAACTTTGCATCTTTTGGCATCAATATTATGAATATGTGTATCACTACGATCGAGATCCAACAAACTATGTTCATTGGGTGTATGACCATCGAAGGTCTTATTCATGTAAACAGAATAACAATTATTCTCTAACTTTAAATGAATAACCGTATCGCAATAAACATGATCAAATCATATTCATGCTCAACGCAAACGCCAAATAACATTTATTTAGGTTTAACACTAATCCCGAAAGTATAGGGAGTGTGCGATGATGATCATATCAATCTTGGAACTATTTCCAACTTTTATCGTCACTTCCCCTTCAACTAGTCTCTGTTTATTCTGTAACTCCTGTTTCGAGTTACTAATCTTAGCAACCGAACAAGTATCAAATACTCAGGGGCTACTATAAACACTAGTAAGGCACACATCAATAACCTGTATATCAAATATACACTTGTTCACTTTGCCATCCTTCTTACCCACCAAATATTCAGGACATTTCCGCTTCCACTGACCATTTCCTTTGCAGTGTAAGCACTCAGTTTCAGGCTTTGGTCCAGCTTTGGTCTTCTTCACGGGAGTGACAACTTGCTTGTCTTTCCACTTGAAGTTCCCTTTCTTTTCCCTTTGCCCTTTTCTTGAAACTAGTGATCTTGTTAACCATCAACACTTGATGCTCTTTCTTGATTTCTACCTTCGTTGATTTCAGCATCACGAAGAGCTTGGGAATCGTTTTCGTCATCCCTTGCATACTATAGTTCATCATGAAGTTCTAGTAACTTAGTGATGGTGACTAGAGAATTCTGTCAATCACTATCTTATCTGGAAGATTAACTCCCACTTGATTCAAGCGATTGAAGTACCCAGACAATCTGAGCACATGCTCACTAGTTGAGCGATTCTCCTCCATCTATAGAACTTGTTGGAGACTTCATATCTCTCAACTCGGGTATTTGCTTGAAATATTAACTTCAATTCCTGGAACATCTTATATGGTCCATGACGTTCAAAACGTCTTTGAAGTCCCGATTCTAAGCCGTTTAAGCATGGTGCACTAAACTATCAAGTAGTCATACTTTTGAGCTAGCCAAACGTTCATAACGTCTGCATCTGCTCCTGCAATAGGTTTGTCACCTAGTGGTGCATTAAAGACATAATGCTTTTGTGCAGCAATGAGGATAAACCTCAGATCACGGATCCAATCTGCATCATTGCTACTAACATCTTTCAACACAATTTTCTCTAGGAACATATCAAAATAAACATACGAAAGCAACAACGCAAGCTATTGATCTACAACATAATTTGCAAAATACTACCAGGACTAAGTTAATGATAAATTTAAGTTCAATTAATCATATTACTTAAGAACTCCCACTTAGACAGACATCTCTCTAGTCATCTAAGTGATCACGTGATCCAAATCAACTAAACCATGACCGATCATCACGTGAGATGGAGTAGTTTTCAATGGTGAACATCACTATGTTGATCATATCTACTATATGATTCACGCTCGACCTTTCGGTCTCTGTGTTCCGAGGCCATATCTGCATATGCTAGGCTCGTCAAGTTTAACCTGAGTATTCTGCATGTGCAAAACTGGCTTGCACCCGTTGTAGATGGACGTAGAGCTTATCACACCCGATCATCATGTGGTGTCTCGGCACGACGAACTTTGGCAACGGTGCATACTCAGGGAGAACACTTCTTGATAATTTTAGTGAGAGATCATCTTAAAATGCTACCGTCAATCAAAGCAAGATAAGATGCATAAAGGATAAACATCACATGCAATCAATATAAGTGATATGATATGGCCATCATCATCTTGTGCTTTGTGATCTCCATCTTCGAAGCACCGTCATGATCACCATCGTCACCGGCGCGACACCTTGATCTCCATCGTAGCATCGTTGTCGTTACGCCATCTATTGCTTCTACGACTATCGCTACCGCTTAGTGATAAAGTAAAGCAATTACAGGGCGTTTGCATTTCATACAATAAAGCGACAACCATATGGCTCCTGCCAGTTGCCGATAACTTCGGTTACAAAACATGATCATCTCATACAATAAAATATAGCATCACGTCTTGACCATATCACATCACAACATGCCCTGCAAAAACAAGTTAGATGTCCTCTACTTTGTTGTTGCAAATTTTACGTGGCTGCTACGGGCTTAGCAAGAACCGTTCTTACCTACGCATCAGAAACCACAACGATAGTTTGTCAAATAGACTCCGTTTTAACCTTTGCAAGGACCGGGCGTAGCCACACTCGGTTCAACTAAAGTGAGAGAGACAGACACCCGCCAGCCACCTTTAAGCACGAGTGCTCGTAACGGCGAAACCAGTCTCGCGTAAGCGTACGCGTAATGTCGGTCCGGGCCGCTTCATCTCACAATACCGCTGAACCAAAGTATGACATGCTGGTAGGCAGTATGACTTATATCGTCCACAACTCACTTGTGTTCTACTCGTGCATATAACATCAACGCATAAAACCTAGGCTCGGATGCCACTGTTGGGGAACGTAGTAATTTCAAAAAATTTCCTACGCACACGCAAGATCATGGTGATGATATAGCAACGAGAGGGGAGAGTGTATGTCCACGTACCCTCGTAGACCGTAAGCGGAAGCGTTAGCACAACGCGGTTGATGTAGTCGTACGTCTTCACGATCAACCGATCCAAGCACCGAACATACGGAGCCTCCGAGTTCAGCACACGTTCAGCTTGATGACGTCCCTCGAACTCCGATCCAGCCGAGTGTCGAGGAAGTGTTCCGTCAGCACGACAGCGTGGTGACGATCTTGATGTTCTACCGGCGTAGGGCTTCGCTTAAGCTTCGCGACGATATGACCGAGGTGGAATATGGTGGAAGGGGGCACCGCACACGGCTAAGGAACGATCCGTAGATCAACTTGTGTGTCTATGGGGTGCCCCCCGCCCCCGTATATAAAGGAGGGAGGGAGGAGGGGCCGGCCTAAGGGGAGGCGCGCCCTAGGAGGGGGAAACCTACTCCAAGTAGGTTTCCCCCTCCTTTTCCTAATCCAAGAGGGAGGGGGAAGGAAGTAGTAGGAGAGGGGGAAGGCAAGGGGGGCACCCCCCCTTCCTTGTCCTATTCGGACTCAAGGGGAGGGGGCGCGCCACTTGCCCTGGCCGGCCCCTCTCTTTCTCCACTAGGGCCCATCAAGGCCCATTACTTCCCGGGGGGGTTCCGGTAACCCTCCGGTACTCCGGTTTTCTACGAAAACTCCCGGAACCTTTCCGGTGTCCGAATATAGTCGTCCAATATATCAATCTTTATGTCTTGACCATTCCGAGACTCCTCGTCATGTCCGTGATCACATCCGGGACTCCGAACAAACTTTGGTACATCAAAACTTATAAACTCATAATAAAACTATCATCGAAACGTTAAGCGTGCGGACCCTACGGGTTCGAGAACTATGTAGACATGACCTAAAACCATTCTCGGTCAATAACCAATAGCGGGACCTGGATGCCCATATTAGTTCCTACATATTCTACGAAGATCTTTATTGGTCAAAACGCATAACATCATACTTTGTTCCCTTTGTCATCGGTATGTTACTTGCCCGAGATTTGATCGTCGGTATCCAATACCTAGTTCAATCTCGTTACCGGCAAGTCTCTTTACTCGTTGCGTAATACGTCATCTCATAACTAACTCATTAGTTACATGCTTGCAAGGCATAGGTGATGAGTATTACCGAGAGGGCCCAGAGATACCTCTCCGACGATCGGAGTGACAAATCCTAATCTCGAATTATGCCAACTCAACATGTACCTTAGGAAACACCCGTAGAGCACCTTTATAATAACCCAGTTACGTTGTGACGTTTGGTAGCACACAAAGTGTTCTTCCGGTAAACGGGAGTTGCACAATCTCATAGTTGTAGGAACTTTGTATAAGTCATGAAGAAAGCAATAGCAGTATACTAAACGATCAAGTGCTAGGCTAACGGAATGGGTCATGTCAATCACATAATTCTCCTAATGATGTGATCCCGTTAATCAAATGACAACTCTTTTGTCCATGGCTAGGAAACATAACCATCTTTGATAAACGAGCTAGTCAAGTAGAGGCATACTAGTGACACTATGTTTGTCTATGTATTCACACATGTATTATGTTTCCGGTTAATACAATTCTAGCATGAATAATAAACATTTATCATGAAATAAGGAAATAAATAATAACTTTATTATTGCCTCTAGGGCATATTTTCTTCACCCTATGCTTCAGCCATAGGCTCTATCATGTATGCAATGCTGTGTACCAGACCTGACGTATGCTTAGTAATAAGCTTGGCAGGTAGGTACCAAAGTAATCCAGGAGTGGATCACTGGACAGCGGTCAAGAACATCCTGAAATACCTGAAAAGGACTAAGGATATGTTTCTCGTTTATGGAGGTGACAAAGAGATAGTCGTAAATGGTTACGTCGATGCAAGCTTTGACACTGATCCAGACGATTTTAAATCGCAAACCGGATACATGTTTTTATTAAACGTTGGAGCTGTAAGTTGGTGCAGTTCTAAACAAAGCGTCGTGGCGGGATCTACATGCAAAGCGGAGTACATAGCTGCTTCGGAAGCAGCAAATGAAGGAGTCTGGATGAAGGAGTTCATTTCTGATCTAGGTGTCATACCTAGTGCATCGGGACCAATGAAGATCTTCTGTGACAATACTGGTGCAATTGCCTTGGCAAAGGAATCCAGATTTCACAAGAGGACCAAGCACATCAAGAGACGCTTCAATTCCATCCGGGACCAAGTCCAGGTGGGAGACATAGAGATTTGCAAGATACATACGGATCTGAATGTTGCAGACCCGTTGACTAAGCCTCTTCCACGAGCAAAACATGATCAGCACCAAGACTCCATGGGTATTAGAATCATTACTATGTAATCTAGATTATTGACTCTAGTGCAAGTGGGAGACTGAAGGAAATATGCCCTAGAGGCAATAATAAAGTTATTATTTATTTCCTCATAACATGATAAATGTTTATTATTCATGCTAGAATTGTATTACCCGGAAACATGATACATGTGTGAATACATAGACAAACATAATGTCACTAGTATGCCTCTACTTGACTAGCTCATTAATCAAAGATGGTTATGTTTCCTAACCATAGACATGTGTTGTCATTTGATTAACGGGATCACATCATTAGGAGAATGATGTGATTGACTTGACCCATTCCGTTAGCCTAGCACTTGATCGTTTAGTATGTTGCTATTGCTTTCTTCATGGCTTATACAAAGTTCCTACAACTATGAGATTGTGCAACTCCCGTTTACCGGAAGAACACTTTGTGTGCTACCAAACGTCACAACGTAACTGGGTTATTATAAAGGTGCTCTACAGGTGTCTCCGAAGGTACATGTTGAGTTGGCGTATTTCGAGATTAGGATTTGTCACTCCGATTGTCGGAGAGGTATCTCTGGGCCCTCTCTGTAATGAACATCACTATAAGCCTTGCAAGCAATGTAGCTAATGAGTTAGTTACAGAATGATGCATTACGTAACGAGTAAAGAGACTTGCCGGTAATGAGATTGAACTAGGTATTGGATATCGACCATCGAATCTCGGGTAAGTAACATACCGATGACAAAGGGAACAACGTATGTTGTTATGCGGTTTGACCGATAAAGATCTTCATAGAATATGTAGGAGCCAATATGAGCATCCAGGTTCCGCTATTGGTTATTGACCGGAAACAGTTCTAGGTGTCTACATAGTTCTCGAACCCGTAGGGTCCGCATGCTTAACGTTACAATGACAGTTTTATTATGAGTTTATAAGTTTTGATGTACCGAAGGTTGTTCGGAGTCTCGGATATGGTCATGTACATGATGAGGAGTCTCGAAATGGTCGAGACATAAAGATTGATATATTGGAAGCCTATATTTGGATATCGGAATCGTTCCGGGTGAAATCGGGATTTTACTGGAGTACCGGGGGGTTACCGGAACCCCCCCGGGGGTTAATGGGCCTACATGGGCCATGAGGGAGAAGAGGAGGGCTGGCCAGGGCAGGCCACGCGCCCCCCCCCCCCTAGTCCGAATAGGACAAGGAAGGGGGGCGGTGCCCCCCTTTCCTCTTTCCCCTCCCCCCCTTTCCTTCTCCAACAAGGCAAAAGGAGGGAGTCCTACTCCCGGTGGGAGTAGGACTCCTCCGGGCGCACCCCTAGGGGGCCCGCCACACCTCCCCCTCCCTCCTTTATATACGGGGGCAGGGGGCACCCCAAGACACACAAGTTGATCTTAGTGAGGCAAGGCCCGTGCTTTTGTTGGCAAGGAAATGTATTCAGAGGAGGAGTCAGCTTCAGAGGAGGCGGAGGTGGAGTCTGAGGGGGAGTGGGTGTTGCGAGTCTGGCTCTAGCTACTGCCTACGTCGCCAAGTCCATCTTCAATACAGAAGACAATGGTTCTGTCACCAACACTGATGCTAATGATGAGGACGACTCGCCTTCCACCTACTGCTTCATGCCACGTGGTGCCAAGGTAAAATCACGCGATGCTTACTTTCAAACATCCAGTGAAGATGACTCTGATGGTGAATCCAAACCTAGTTACAAAACACATGCTAAAATTGCAACTGAACAACAGAAAGCTATGGAACATACTCAAAAACTGTTGGACAAAAGCGATGACCTGTTGGACGCAGAAATGACCAAGTCTCAGTCCTTAATTGAAGACATAAAAAATCTTCATATTAAGTACCAGGAACTTGAAGTTCGACACGAATCGCTCACAACTTCTCATGAAAAGCTTTCCTATGATTATCTTCAAAGGAAGCAGGAACTTGAGAAATTGAGATCGGATCATGAAGATCTTCAAAAGGAAAATGAGACTTCGTGCCCAACAGATCAGTCCCGCTCAGGAAGGATTTGAATCACCATGCCTAAAATGCATTGAACGTGATAACGCTGCTTCTGTTGCTGAATGTTCTACCGCTGCTATTGTTGCAATATCTTCAACTGCTGACATGGTAACTAACCCCTCTGCTGAGGATACCACTACTATTGCTGATGAGAATGCCAGGTTGAAGACTGCTTGAGACAGGTATGTACAAAAGTATCAAAGGGCATCAGACGCTCTGTGATGTCCTCAAAAATCAGATTCTGAACCGAAACCCTAGGAAAGAGGGTGTTGGGTTTGAGAGGAAAATGAATGTTGATGGGTCGTATTGGAAGCCTGAGCAGTACCCCAAAACCACATGGGTTGCTACAAAGGAACCTCCAATTGACGCATCCACCTTATCTGGTTTCACTTGTGCTAACCCCATTATCATTGATGAATCCTTTGATGCGAACTATAAACTGTTTAAGAATCAGAATGGTGAAGTGTTTGCCAGGTATATTGGTACTTACTGCAGGAATGGGACACCTTTGAAGAAGATATAGGTTCCCAAAAGTTGTCTTGAGAATCTTCCTGTGAATGTCATCATGACACCACCCATGAAGAAGACAAACCCCATACCAAAGGCTTCATAAGGTCCAAGAGCTTCATATAGACCGAGGACTCATCTGAGTCACCCTAACGTCAATGTTTTGCAGGGAAACCATACTCAAACCCATGAATATGAGCGTGTTTCCTCAAACTGCTATGTTCATAGAACAAAGAATTTTTCTGCTTATTCCTATGAGTATTATTCACCTCCTGCAAGGCTATTTACTAGGGATCCAAAGCCAAAATTCTCAGATGCTGCACTTAGACTCATTGCTTCTAAGCCACCCCTGAAAATGTGGGTGGTTAAGAAAACTTAACTCTCTTTTGCAGGGTAAGGTCTCCAGCTGGAAATCAAAGGCGTCCAAAACTAATGCTGGGGACCTTAAACATCTTGTGGGGCGCAAGATAAAATTCCCAAATGGTCTTACTATGTCTTTCGTTCCAGGATTCCTTGATACTCACCCTATCTATCCTAACCCAGATCTGAATTTTCATGTTCCACTTGTTCGTCAAATGTTTATGCTTCACAACTCGCTTGGTGAAGCCTATCCCCCAAACTGCACTATAGGCTACGACACCTCGTACTTCAGAATGGATTATGGACAGTGGATGCACTAACCACATGACAGGTGATCGAAGTCTTCTGATGGATTCAATGCTACGTCCATCAGAAAAAAGTCACATCACATTTGCTGACACTGGTAAAAGCCAGGTATTGGGTCTAGGCGTAGTTGCTATATCAAGGGATCAACACATGGATAAAGTGATGCTTGTTGAATCCCTTGGTTTCAACTTAATGTCTGTCTCAATGCTTTGTGACTTAAATATGATAGTGCTATTTGGAAAATATCGATGTCTTGTACTAATGGAATCTGACAAGTCTCTAGTCTTTGAAGGGTATCGAAAAGATGATCTATATATGGTAGATTTCTCAGCAGGACCACAAATGGCCGTATGTCTTCTAGCAAAGGCTTCAGAATGCTGGCTCTGGCATCGAAGGCTAGGGCATGCTGGCATGAAGAACTTGCACACTCTCGCAAAGAAGAAGCATGTCGTGGGCATCGAAGGCGTCAAGTTCAAGAAGGACCATCTATGTGGCGCCTGCGAAGCTGGAAAGATGACTAGGGACAAGCATCCCTCGAAGACAATCATGACTACATCTCAACCCTTCGAGCTGCTTCACATGGATCTATTCGGCCCTACTCACTACTCTACTCTCAATGCTACTGCTTGCCTCTATGGCTTCGTAATTGTTGATGATTACTCTAGATATACTTGGGTGCACATAATTTTCTACAAGACTGAAGTGCAGGATGTCTTCAGACGATTTGCCAATCGTGCCATGACGAACTATGGCGTCAAGATCAAGCACATCAGAAGCGACAATGGCACTGAGTTCAAGAACACTGGTCTCGACCTCTATCTGGATACACTTGGCATCACACATGAGTTCTCTGCTCCTTATACACCTCAGCAGAATGGCATCACCGAGCGCAAGAACAGAACTTGTTGGGGATATAACTATTTGTGTAAGCCGCCCAGGAGGGGCCGAGTTACGCAAAGAAGACTCACCAGAAAGAAGCCCAAGACCAAGCATGAAGATGGCGGTTCAATAAAGGGCTTAAGGCCCACAGGCGACTTAAGGCCCGTTGTAGTAAACCGCCATAATGGCTTGACTTGTATCATAAGGTAGATTTAACTAGTCACCGAGCCAGACACTGTTTATAAGCCGACCGGGACTTCGTAAGCCAGAGGGTGTCAACCCGTGTATATAAGGGGACGACCTGCTGGCGGCTTAGGGCAAGAAACAACTGATCGAGAGCCGGGCATAGCGTATCTCGCTCCCTGGTCATCGAAACATCAATACCAACCCAACTAGACATAGGCCTTACCTTCACCGTAAGGGGCCGAACTAGTATAAACCTCCCATGTCCTTTGTCCCGATTAACCCCTTCAAGCTTCCTAGTTGCGATGGTTCCACAACTAAGTCCTTTCATGAGGACATCTGACGTGACAATTCCACGACAGTTAGCGCCCACCATGGGGCCAGCGCACGGTGGATTTGAGTTCTTGAAGGGCAACTTCGAAGGGCTCAAAGGATATGTAGTGGGCCGGATGACCAAGAGTCGTCACGGCAAGATCTACATCGACGATGAAGGCTGGGGCCCCAACGCCGGCTCAATTGAATACGGGTACCGGGTCCCCTTCGGCGGAATCCACGTCTTCATCGGCTGGATCGGTGAGCCGGGCCCTGAGCCGGACTACTGCACCGACCTCGTCGAGATGGCTCAGCGTGCGAGGAAGACCCGAATTCAACCTGTTATGAAGCGTACCTTCGTGGGCTGCATCCACGGAGAGGAAATCTCTGAAGGATCTGGAGACGGTGGTGAGACGACCGTCCTCTCAGACGGTAATTCGTCTGCCAGCTCAACGGATTCGTTGTACCAAGTGCAAGACGGCGTGATCGGGGGCTGTTCCGATGGCACCAGTATTCCGGACCCCTGTGAGCCGCCAAGATGGGTAGGAGTCTTTATGGCTGGGACTCAGCCCGGCTCGAACTCTACAGCTGCTGCAGCAATAACGTCCGGGATAGGAGCAGCCTGGGCAGGTGGCCCCGTGCGCCCGCCGGCTCAGGTGCTGATAGATCTCATGGACAAGCTTACGACCCTGTTAACTGCAACGGTTATTGCCGCGGATAAGGATGAGAATGACGCAAAGGTGGCATGGGTGCGTGAGGAAATAGCTCAGTCCAAGGAGGCCTTGGCAGCTGAGGACACTAGATTAGCCACAGAGCGGGCGGCTCTAGATGCCCGGGCGCAGTGGCTATAGTCAAAAGCTTACCAGCTCACGATGAGCTTAAACGCGTCCAATGAGGTGATAAGGAGGAGACATCAGAAAACCTAGTCCCGTTTACCTCCGAATTATGACCCCCGGGTTCTTTTTGCTACACCCGGAGCAGGCCCAAGTAACCCGCCAGAGACCAATCAGTTTGTGACAGCCGGAACAGGGGGGCCGGCTCAGCCTCGGGAGATGGCACCTCCTTATGTGAGCATGGCACCGCCGCGTTATGTGCCGGTACCGCCGGGTCACTTTTCCAACCCCATGGAGAACTTAATCGCGGCTTCAGCGCGTTTGGCGGCTCTTCCCATGGATGGTGATGACCCGGCAGCAGTGGTAACCCGGAGGGTCAAGGAACTTCTCCAGACGGCCTTAGCTCAGCAAGAGACCTATTCTTACAGCCGGGACAAGATTCGTTCAACTCCACCGCCTTGGTTAGCACCGCCTCGTTAGAACCGGAGCCCAAGTTACAGCCGGCACATGGAGTCTGAAGCTTTGTCAAGCAACGCCCAACGCCGTAACCAGGCCGGTGGCTATAATCCAGTGTAGGACCGAGTACATCAGGAGAACGAGCGCGCGGCTCAGCTAGCGGCTCAACAGACGGCACATCAAGATTTCCCAGAGTATCCAACGACTTCCGTTGAGACGGGAATAGCCACTAGAACCGCGGTGTTCCTTGTCTGGCACCGGCTTTGCGTAATGTGCGTTTACCCAAGGACTTCAAGGGACCTCGAAAGGTGCCGAATTACACGGCCGACTTGCAGCCCGGAGCTTGGATCGAAAGTTATGAGATGGCTATGGAGTTATTGGAAGTCAGCGACGCGGCGATGGCTAAGTACTTCACCATGATGTTAGATGGAACAGCCCGATCCTGGTTAAAGGGCTTGCCACCCAATTTCATTAGTTCATGGGTAGAGCTAAAAGCCCGTTTTATCCAGAACTTCAAAGATACCTGCAAGCAGTCTATGTCGATTGTGGATTTGACAAATTGTAAACAGGAGGAAGGAGAATCTATGACTCATTGGGTACGCCGGGTCAAGGATATAATACATTCATCTGACAAGATGGATGCCGGCTCTGTAGTCCTCATGTTGGAGAAGAATTGCCATTTTGAGCCACTGAGGCAGAAACTGGGGCGCCTTAAGCATGATTGCAATGATATGGGTACGCTGATGGCGGCTTTAGTCAAATATGCCGATTCTGATAGTACCAAGGATCCCGCGTTGATGAGGAAAAACTGGAAAGGGAAAGAAGAATGGTAATGGAAAGGGTCAGGAACATAACACGATGAACCAAGGAGGCAATAAGCGTAAGGCGGACGGTAACCCGGAATTTTTGGCCAATGCCAATGCGCAAGGTAACAATCAGAGATGTAAGGGTAAGCCGCCTCGATCCGGCGGGTCAGGCCCATCTCTTGAGCAACTACTCAATGAGCCCTACCCGAGACACGGCACCAGAGAGCGGCCCGCCACACACCTGTGGAAAGATTGCGCGATCATGAAAGCGTTTAAGAATTCCAACACCTTTGATGGCAATAACGGGTCTGGTGGCAGCTCAGGGGCTGGCGGTTTTCATGGCCTGGGTGGTGATTCAGGTTCCGGTTTTCAGGGACGTCAAGGTGGCTATAATCAACAACTGTCTGGTCAAGGAGAGCAGCAGCAGTCAGGTTATCAAAGCACTCCGAAGCAGTTGAATAGTGGGTAGTACCACGTGTTTACCACTAGCTTATGCAAACGCGACCAGAAGGTTCATAAGAGGGCTGTGAATTCTATTGAGCCAGCAGTTCCTCGTTACTTGAGGTGGTCAGAACAGCCCATTGTATGGAGCAGAGAAGATCACCCTCCACGGGTTGATAACCCAGGTCAGTTGGCCTTTGTGGTAGCACCTCAGGTTGGTGGATATAAATTCACTAAGGTACTCATGGACGGAGGTAGTAGCATCAATATCCTCTATTATGAGACCTTTCGATGCATGGGGTTAACTGATAAGAATCTGAGGACATCCAACACTGTTTTCCATGGAGTGGTTCCTGGTAAGTCGGCTTACCCAGTTGGCAAGATTGAGCTGGAGGTGGCCTTTGGAGATGAATATGACTCCAGGGATGAGAAATTGACGTTTGAGGTGGTCAAAATCAGGAGCCCATATCATGCTCTGTTTGGGCGGCCGGCTTATGCTAAGTTCATGGCACGGCCGTGTTATGTTTATTTGTAGCTTAAGATGCCGGGTCACAAGGGCACCATCACTGTGCATGGAAGTCGGAAGGTAGCATTGGAATGTGAAGAAGGCGACGCGGCTTATGCTGAGTCTGCCTGTGCAGCGGAAGAGCTCAAATTTTATCAAGATAATGTTGACCCAGCGGATATGACCTCCCTGAAGAAACCAACTACAGAGCATGACCCGGCGTTGAAGTTTAGATCGGCTGCCGAGATGAAGCTTGTTGACTTTACCCCAGGTGACTCCTCTAAGCAATTCAGCATCAGCAGCAATTTGGATCCCAAATAGGAAAGCGCGCCCATCGAGTTCATCCGTGAGAACCGGGACATCTTTGCATGGAAACCTTCTGACATGCCGGGTGTACCGAGGGAACTCGCTGAGCACACTCTCAATATTGATCCGAAGTATAAGCCGGTCAGGCAGTTTCTTCGACGTTTTAACGAAGAGAGACGGAAAGCTATTGGAGAGGAAGTTGCCCGACTCTTAGCGGCTGGGATCATTGTTGAAGTTTTTCACCCGGAGTGGTTGGCTAACCCGGTGCTTGTGCTTAAAAAGAACGGCACCTGGCGGATGTGTGTCGACTACACGGACTTAAACAAGGCTTGTCCGGCTGATCCTTTTGCTCTCCCCCATATTGATCAAATCATTGATGCTACGGCGGGTTGTGAACATTTGAGCTTTTTGGATGCTTACTCTGGTTATCATCAGATCAAAATGGCAGTTAAGGACCAGGAGAAGACGGCTTTCATCACTCCGTTTGGGGCCTTCTGTTATGTATCTATGCCGTTTGGACTCAAGAGTGCTCAAGCGACTTATCAGCGATGTGTGCAGAACTGTCTACATGACCAAATCGGGCGTAATGTTCATGCTTATGTAGATGACATCGTGGTGAAGTCCAGAGAGAAGGAAACCTTAATATCTGACTTAAAGGAAACATTTGATAATCTCCGGGTTTATAAAATGATGCTTAACCCAGCCAAGTGTGTATTTGGTGTACCTGCAGGCAAGCTTTTGGGTTTTCTGGTATCAAACAGAGGCATTGAAGCTAATCCGGAGAAGATTAAGGCAATTACCTCTCTGGCTAAACCGGCGTGCATCAATGTGTTCAGCGATTGGCGGGTCGTGTTGCCGCTTTAAGCCGGTTCATAAGCCAGTTAGGTGAGAAGGCCCTACTGCTATACCAGATGATGAAGAAAATAGACACTTTTGTCTGGAGTGATGCTGCTGATGCTGCCTTTGAAGACTTGAAGAGACAGTTGTCTGAACCACTGGTTCTTGCGGCTCCCATTTATAAAGAGCTGTTGCGGTTATACGTGGCTGCCAATTCACGAGCCGTCAGTGTTTCCATCGTGGTGGAGCGTAAGGAAGCTGGCAAGGAGCATCCGGTTCAACGGCCAGTTTACTACATCAGTGAGGTGCTTATTGAGTCCAAACAAAGGTATCCGCATTGGCAGAAACTCGTTTACGGAGTGTTTATGGCCAACCGGAAGTTGAAGCAGTACTTTCAAAGTTATCCTATAACTGTGGTTAGTTCTGGCACTTTGGGAGATATCATCCAAAATAGGGAGGCCACAGGATGAATCGCCAAGTGGGCCATCGAGCTTGGGCCTCATGATTTGAAGTACATGCCACGTACTGCTATTAAGTCTCAGGCTTTGGTGGACTTTATCAATGATTGGACAGAGTTACATGCACCTGAGGAGAAGCCAGATAACACATATTGGACTATTCACTTTGACGGGTCCAGGCAGCTAGAAGGCTCGGGTGCTGGAGTTGTTTTAACTTCCCCTCGAGGTGACAAATTTTGTTATGTACTCCGGCTTATGTTTGCGTGTACTAAGAATGCAGCTGAGTACGAGGCATTGCTCCATGGTCTCCGGATGGCCAAGGAGATGAAGTTAAGCCGGGTAAGGTGCTTGGGCGACTCAGATCTTGTGGCTCAGCAGGTGTCAGGCAAGTGGGATTCCAAGGATCCCCTTATGGCGGCTTATCGTCGTGAAGTAGATGCTATGGCTAGTCACTTCAAGGGTTATCAAGTGGAGCACATTGATCGAAGGAAGAATGAGGCAGCTGATGCTTTAAGCCGGTTGGGATCTCAACGTAAGCCGGTGCCGCCTAATACCTTTCTCGATATTTTACATAACCCTTCTGTCAAGGTGCCTACCGAGGAAGAACTAGCGGTGCCAGACCCGGAGGCACAGCTGGTGGCAGCTCTTCACATTATCCCGGATTGGACAGTACCATATTTGGCTTATATGACCCGAGGAGAATTACCTGAGGATGATGATTGTTAATGGTGAGTTACATCACCTAAGCGTCACTGGGGCGTTTCAACGCTGTGTGTCACCTGCAGAAGGCCAAGAAATACTCCGTGAGATCCATGAAGGGCATTGTGACCATCATGCCGGGTCAAAATATCTTGTAGCCAAAGCTTTCTGTCATGGTTTCTACTGGCTGACGGCTCATGCTGATGCGGAGGATCTGGTCAGTAAATGTGACGGATGTCAAAAATTCTCACGAAGAGGTCATGTGCCGGCTCAAGAGTTGAGGATGATTCCAATCACTTGGCCGTTTGCAGTATAGGGGCTTGACATGGTTGGACCTTTCAAGAGGTCTAAGGATAAAAAGACACACCTCCTGGTGGTAGTGGATAAGTTTACAAAGTGGGTTGAGGCAGAGCCGGTCAGTAAGTGTGATGCAGCCACAGCAGTTCAGTTCATGAAAAAGGTGATCTTTCGTTTTGGTTTCCCACATAGCATTATAACTGATAATGGCACTAATCTCTCCATGGGTGCCATGGAAGAGTTCTATCAACGAGAACATATCCGACTTGATGTTTCGGCCGTTGCTCATCCCCAATCCAATGGTCAAGCAGAAAGAGCTAATCAAGAGATCCTGAAAGGCATCAAGCCCCGGCTCTTCGTCCCCTTACAGCGGACTCCGGGTTGTTGGGTGGAGGAGTTACCTTCTGTGTTGTGGAGCATCAACACTACGCCTAATAGATCTATAGGCTACACGCCTTTCTTCATGGTGTATGGT
Source organism: Triticum timopheevii (assembly GCA_963921465.1). NCBI lineage: Eukaryota > Viridiplantae > Streptophyta > Magnoliopsida > Poales > Poaceae > Triticum > Triticum timopheevii. The sequence continues at coordinate 544,975,724 of OY997270.1, forward strand.
GTAGAGGCAGTCCTGCCAAGTGACATCCGACACAATTCACCCCGCGTGGCGCCTTATGTTGAGGCTGACAACGAAGAAGCTCGTCAAGATGCACTAGACTTGTTGGATGAGGAGCGAGACTTGGCAATAGCCCACTCGGCGATTTATCAACAAGACCTGCACCGCTATCACAGCCGCCGGGTTAGGAGCAAAACCTTTCAGGAAGGCGACTTGGTGCTCCGGCTCATCCCGGATCAGTCTGATATGCACAAGCTATCCCCACCTTGGGAAGGGCCCTTTGTGATCAGCATGAATCTGCACAATGGGTCATACTACCTCATCGATGTTCGAGAGCACAAAGACTCACGTAAGTCGGAGAAGGAGACCCGCCGGCCGTGGAATAATGCTCATCTCCGGCCTTACTATACTTAAGCCACCGGCTTTCAAGATGTATATATTTTTTTGACAATGTATATATTATATAAAGAAATAAAGCAGGACCTCCGTCCTTTTTACCCTCAAAAATCTATGCGTCTTCTTTATCAGGTAGTGGAGACAACCAACAGGGAGCGGATCACATCCGAATCCAGCTTTCCCTTTGGTCTGGCTTATGATCATATCTGAATCTAGCCATGGTCACTTGGGGGCTTCCTGTTCAAACATAGGTCATATGCGAACCAAAGAGAACATAGCTGTCGATACCCATTTGATCGGCATACTGCCAAACCCACTTGGGGGCTTCTTGATCATATTTGAATCATAGCTTAACCCCTTTGGGTCTGACGTGGATCGTATTCGAATCAGCGTCATTAAACAACTCTTATGTTCACTTGGGGGCTTCCTGTTCACACATAGGTCGTATTCGAACCAAAGAGAATATAGCTGTCGACACCCACTTGATCGGCATCGCCAAAGCCACTGGGGGCTATATGATCGTATCCGAATCTTAGCTTAACCCCTTTGGGACGGTTTACTAATCATATTCGAATCAGGAGCCTGTGAACATTGCTCATTATCCATTATAAGCATAATTACTTTGATTATCTTGAGACCTTCTTGCAAGCATTATGAGATGGTTCTTGATTCTTCCAATTTAATATTGATCACCCCGGGTTGTTAAAGTGTCAGGTGAACATCCTATAAGTAGGGAAGATTATCAAGGGGATTGCAGGTATGCTATTATGATTATGTTTAACAAATATAGTCATAAACCGGCCTGCATATGATGTTTTTTGTTCGTGTCCCGGGTTATCAATACTTTATATAACCCCTGACGCGATAAACCACCAAGGAAATTTTGCTTGTTTTATGTGCAGGATAAGGCAAAGCAAATTTAAACATCAAGGAAATAAACGATCAACATAAGCCAGAAATTTATAGCGATGGCGGATTACGAAAGTATTAAGCACCAGGAACATGCGCGAAGGCATGGCAAACATTGAGAAGTTTTTACTACCCTATTACAAGACTTCCCGAGTCTGAATACATGAAGCATTGTTTTTTGCAAAGTTATAAAACGCCTAGCGGTTCATTCATTTGGTGGGCTCGAAGACTCCGGTTTATCCTTCTCCGCCTGTCGGTGTCAAAACCGGTGGATCTCGGGTAGGGGGTCCCGAACTGTGCGTCTAGGCGGATGGTAACAGGAGACAAGGGACACGATGTTTTTACCCAGGTTCGGGCCCTCTCGATGGAGGTAAAACCCTACTTCTGCTTGATTGATATTGATGATATGGGTGGTACAAGAGTGGATCTACCACGAGATCAAGGAGGCTAAACCCTAGAAGCTAGCTTATGGCATGATTGTTGTAATGGTTGTGTGTCCTACGGACTAAAACCCTCCGGTTTATATAGACACCGGAGAGGGCTAGGGTTACACAGAGTCGGTTACAATGGTAGGAGATCTACATATCCGTATCGCCGAGCTTGCCTTCCACGCCAAGGAAAGTCCCATCCGGACACGGGACGAAGTCTTCAATCTTGTATCTTCATAGTCTTGGAGTTCGGCAGACGATGATAGTCCGACTGTCCGGCCACCCCCTAGTCCAGGACTCCCTCAGTAGCCCCTGAACCAGGCTTCAATGACGATTAGTCCAGCGCGCATATTGTTCGGCATTGCAAGGCGGGTTCCTCCTCTGAATAATTCATAGAAGATTGTGAACACTAGGATAGTGTCCGGCTCTGCAAAAATAAATTCCACATTCCACCGTAGAGAGAATAATATGTACACAAGTTCAATCTGCTGACGTATTTTGTGGCATGACGTCATACCACCACCAAGCCTTTACTTGAATCGTTTTTTATTATACCACCTCAGCGCGTTTAGCGAAGCGGTTTCCTTGGCATGTCTTGTCGAAGCAGAGATCATGTTCCCCTTATTCCGGGATTCCCATCAATACGGACGTGGGTAACCCAACCGCACCATTGATGGTGACGCTTGGGAGAGAAGCGAGTTTTACCAGGCCGGTGGGGACGCGTAGTCTTTGTCCACCTATATATAAGGGGATAAGGATCTACCTTTTACCTACGCCTTCTTCCTCCTTTGCTTATCCATCTCCGTGCACTCGAGCTCTAGCGCCCAAGTCCGCACATCTCGCCTCGACCTTCTCCAGCCATGTCCGGAGCGGGAGGCAAGTGGTTGGCCTCCTCCGTCACGGAGGAGCACATCGAAAAGCTGCGCGGCGCCGGATACCTTTCCAGCAACATCACGCACCGCTGCCCGACGAGGGGCAGCTCATCCCCACCCCCAGGCCTCATGAGAGGGTCGTATTCCTTCCCCACTTCCTCCGCGGACTGGGCTTCCCACTTCATCCCTTCGTCCCGGGGCTCATGTACTACTACGGCCTGGACTTCCACGATCTGGCGCCAAACTTCATCCTCAACATCTCGGCGTTTATCGTCGTGTGCGAGGCCTTCCTCTGCATCCAGCTCCACTTCGTCTTGTGGCTCAAGACCTTCAATGTCAAGCCGAAGGTAGTGAAGGGCGTCCAAGCGTAGTGCGGAGGCACCATGGTGGGCAAAATACCCAACGTCACCTGGCTCGAGGGGGCCTTCGTGGAGTCCATCAAGGGATGGCAATCAGGGTGGTTCTACATCACCGAGCCGCGTGACCCTAAATGGGCAGCGGCCCCCGAGTTCAGATCTGGTATCCCTATGCAGCTCACCTCCTGGAAAGAGAAGGGCTTGCTATGGGGCAGTTCGGAGGATCTGACAGGACTCTAGTCCTGTCTCCAGACCTTGGTGAACAAGAAGCTTAGGCTTGTCAATGTGATCCAGGTCATGCTCGTCCGTTGGATTCTCCCCTGCCAACAGCGGGCCTTCAATCTGTGGGAGTTCGATCCGGCACAGCACCGGACCCTGAGCGGGCTCTTCGACATGACGTACGAAGCTGCCTGGAGGGTGCTGTTCAAGGGCGGAGAAGCCCCCGCATCCGCGACGGAAGACCGCGGATTCAGCACCAAGCGCCCGGCCGGCAAGGTAAGCTTTGTTATCCTCTACGGGACATTTATTTTCTTTCATAGTTTGACTCTATGTGGGATTTAAAACTCTCCATGCCTTTGATAGGACTGGCAGAAGATGTCCGGACAGGTAGACTGTCCGGCCCCCCTTCCCGAAGACCCAGCAGACGCCCGTTTAACGGGGCTGCTAGTCCCGGCACTTTATGTGGTGCCGAAGAAGAAGGCCACGGGAACTCGAAAAAGTTCCCGGCGCCAGGTGATATCGGACTCATCGTCTGATGGCTCCGAGGCGGACTTCTCCCCTGAAGAAAGGAGGAGAAAGAGGACTCTCTCCCAGAGGGGGGAGAGAGGAAGAGGAAGGCTTCCCCAAAGGGGAGCCCGAAGGGTCCAACAGAGGAAGGACCCTTCCCCCAGACAGCTCTGCCAACGCCAACGTTGGCAACGAAGAGTGGCCCTCAAGGGCCAGGCCTCCGGCAAGATCGTAAGTATACGGATTCTTGAATGATTTATAATTTCTCTTTTGTGTCACATAGTGTCCTTCTAATGCCGCACACTACCTGTAGTCCGGCCGATGATGATCTTCCCGCTTCATCGAGCGGGTCGTTGGCTCCGTCGGATGTAGATTCCATTCCGACTGCCTCCACCCCTCGCGACGCTGAGGACGCCGAGGTGGGATCCGAGGAAGGGACCCATCAGGAGGAGGCTCCAGAGGTGCCGCAAGGCAGCCTTCCGGACTTTGCGCCGGACTCCATGCCGGAACCCGCAATGGTTCCGGAGTCCGGCAGGCGGCCCCTTCGTAAGAAGGGAAAGACCGTGACGCCGGCAGCCTCCGTCCAGCCGGAGGCGCCGGACAACTTGTTGGAGGCACTTAACGGCGCTTCCATCAAGGAAGAACACCGCACTATCATGAGTGCGGTGATTCAGAAGGTTCAGCTCACCAAGAGCGGGCTGACCGAAGCCTGCAGTAGCCTTCTAACAGGCTTTGAGGTAAGAAGTTTAAAATATGTAATGTAATACCGCATAGACAGTAGCCCCTGATGCTCGGTTCGGTGTTCGGAAAGAAAAACCGGACTGAGGATCTAAAAAAAAGATATACGCAGGAGTGCTAAAAATTATGTCAATATGGGTTTGCACGCTGCGCTGCTGACCTCTACCGCACTGACTGCGGAGGTCGGTGCTTTGAAGCAGGACCTCGAGCGGTCCGAGCAAGAGCTCGGCCTTGCCAAGAGGCAGCTCGAGGACAAAGAAGGTGAGTAACACCACTTTTAAATTTGTACCTTACAGAAAAGGATTTTGGTTGCAATAGAAATAACAAGGATAACGTGGGTACTGCAGGGGCCACGAACGAGGTGGCGACCCTGAAGGAGGCCATGTCCGCGGCCGAACGCAATGCGGCCGCGGAACGAGCGAAGCGAGAGAAGCAGGAGGCGCGGGTGGCGGAGGTGCGCCAAGAGCTCCAGGCTCTCATGGAAAAGCATGAGAGCTTGGAGCGCGACTCGAAGACTCAAGAGTCCGAGCTTGCCTCGGCTCTTGAAAGTGCCAAAGCCGCTAAGGCCGAGGCCCATAAGTCCCTCCAGGAGATTGAGGCGATGTAGAAGATAGTGGCGGGTAAGGCATTTTTCATGCAAAGCAAGCATGTGAATGTAAATTACCTGTTACTTACCCGAATTCGGAGTTCTCCAGGGGCGTTTGCAGATCTGCCTCGCAGCATGTCCGATGTTGCCGCATTCTACCGGTCCGAGGAGGGGAGCTCAACGGAGAAGGTCTTCTGGTCTCAGTACGCTGAGGCCGGACATCCGGTGCCCCCTAGCGACCAGCTGAAGCAGCTTGTCGAGCTTCACAAGGTAGCCAAGCAGGCCATGAAGGGCCTCATAGTAAGGCTGTGGCCTGGAGAGGCCATGCCTGGGAGCTACTTCGGCCTCGTGTGGCGGCTGGTGGATGCGTGCCCCTGGGTGGAAGTCATCAAGCGCTCCGCCTGCATTGAAGGTGCCCGTCGGGCCCTTGCCCGCGCAAAGGTGCATTGGGGCAGGCTGGATGCGGAGAGGCTTATCACGGACACGCCGCTAGCGGGCAAGGAGTATCGTACGCCCGAGATGTACTATAAGAGTGTCTTGAAGGGTGCCCGCAAGATTGCGGATGAGTGCCCCAAAGATGTAATTATTGAGTAAACTCGCAATGTGTTATCCTGTGCGCTGAAAACTGTGTTCATATACGCTAAGCAACGCTTATTGATTTAAAATATTACCTTCTGTGCGGCCATTTATTAAATCTGAGAGATGGCAAGTCGTCGGATTCAGCCCCCATGCCACGAGTGCTGGGGTGTTCGGGATAAACTTGAGCACTCTTGTTCCCATTTTTGGGTCCATCTAGGGAGGCGCTCAACACAACGAACAAGGCAACCGGACTTATAATGCTTGAACACTCTCACTTAGCCATAGAATTCTATAATTTTAAATTTCAGTGAAGCCCCTAGTATTCGGAAGACCGAGTTCGGGGCTCTATCCACGCCTGGGCCGGACATAGCCGGTTCCTCGCTCGAAGCGGCATAAGTCTTTAGGGACTCGAAAAGACCTCTCAAACAGTGACCAGCTCTCGCCTTATCATGACAGTCAGTTTTAGCTTTCTCCACTGAGGCGCTCGCCCAGCTCAACCGGGGCGCAATCGCAGTGGTTCTCCCAGTGCTACCTTAGCCGACGGAACGGAACGTAAGGGTACCAAAACATGGGAGCCGGGCAAACCCAACTATTGACCCAAGACATGATTCGGAGCCGATGCATATAATGCTATAAGTTCGGGGTGCCGCACTTGTGAAAGTGTTCGGACTTGTCACACCATAATGTGGGGAACATAAGCCCCTGGTGTATTCGGCCGTACTAGAGTGTACGGATGCAAGATGCCATAAATGAACATATATAAGAAAAGGAATGCGATTATAAGCGAAAAAGTGATGCATTGTTTATTCAAGGAATTCTGCCATGGGTGCAGAACGATACAAATAGTGAGGTAAGCAAGGGTTGGACTATTAAAAGTGTATCCCTCCAGGGGTAGGCTGCGGAATGGTGTAGTAAACAGATTTAATGCTCATAATGGAGACCATCTGAGTGTTCGTCGTAGCCTTTTGTCCTTCCCTGGCTGTTGCATCGTGAGTTCGGCAGATCTACTGCCGGACAGGGCCTCTGATGAACGGAGTCCTGTGGAAAAAAAAGAAGAAAAAAGAGTGACACACTTGGGAGCCCCTGGTGTGGTTAAGCTGCACTCTGGGCCTATCGTGGTCGTGCCCCTCCCCCTATGCCCATGGTATCTCCAGAGCGTAATAATGTGCGCGAAGAGCTGGTCTTGCAATCATGCAAGGGCTAGGGTTGGGGCCGCATTGCTACGCGTGCTCGGAACGTGCCAGGTGGTCTTGATTGATGTTACTTCGGGCGCGTTTGGCCATGTCCGGTCTTTTAACGGCCGGACTCGAGAATTGCCTTAAAAGGATGCTCTGTACTTCTGCCGCGAGAGCCGCTATGTGTTCCTCCGTTCGGAGGGAGCGTTAAGTATTTCCGTTGACCGTGATGACTCCACAAGGGACTGGCATCTTGAGCTTAAGGTATGCCTAATGCGATACCGCGTTGAATTTTGCAAACGCGGTTCGTCCGAGCAGAGCGTGATAGCCACTGCGGAACGGGACTATGTCGAAGATTAACTCCTCGCTTCGGAAATTATCCGGGGATCCGAAGACCACTTCCAGTGTGACTGAGCCTATACAATTGGCCTCAACGCCTGGTATGACGCCTTTAAAGGTCGTCTTTGTAGGTTTAATCCTTGAGGGGTCTATGCCCATCTTTCGCACTGTATCCTGATAAAGCAGGTTCAGGCTGCTGCCGCCGTCCATCAGGACTCTAGTGAGGTGAAATCCATCGACGATTGGGTCTAAAACCAATGCGGCGAATCCGCCATGGCGGATACTGGTCGGGTGGTCTCTTTGATTGAAAGTGATCGGGCAAGAGGACCATGGATTGAACTTCGGGGCGACTGGATCCATCGCATATACGTCCCTGAGTGCACGCTTCCGCTCCCTCTTGGGTATATGGGTTGCGTATATCATGTTTACCGTCCACACTTGTGGGAGGAAACCCATCTGTCCTCTACTGTTCGGCGGCCGAGTCTCTTCCTCGTCGTCGCTGTGCAGCCCCTTGTCATTGTTTTCGGCAATTAACTTGCCTGCCTTCTTGAATACCCAACAATCTTTGTTGGTGTGATTAGCTGGCTTTTCGGGGGTGCCATGTATCTGGCAAGAGCAGTCGAGTGTTCGGTCCAAATTGGACGGACCAGGAGTAGTTCTTTTGAATGGCTTCTTCTGCTGACCGGGTTTAGAGCCTCTGAATCCGGCGTTGACTGCCGTATCCTCATTGTTATCGCCGTTAACGCGACGTTTGTTCTTGTTTCGATGCGACCTGCCATTGTGGTCCTTAGTATCCGGACTGCCAGCATTTTTGCTGAGGTTGTTGCTGTGAGCTAGCCAACTGTCCTCTCCCGCACAGAAGCGGGTCATGAGTGATGTGAGGGCTGCCATGGATTTCCGCTTTTCTGGTCCTAGGTGCCGGGCCAGCCACTCGTCGCGGATGTTATGTTTGAAGGCTGCGAGGGCCTCTGCATCCGGACAGTCGACGATTTGATTTTTCTTTGTTAAGAACCGTGTCCAGAACTGTCTGGCCAATTCGTCTGGCTGCTGAATTATGTGGCTTAGGTCATCAGCGTCTGGTGGTTGCACATATGTGCCCTGGAAGTTGTCGAGGAATGCGGCTTCCAGGTCCTCCCAACACCCAATTGACTCTACGGGCAAGCTGTTAAGCCAATACTGAGCTGGTCCTTTAAGCTTGAGTGGGAGATACTTGATGGCGTGGAGATCGTCGCCGCGGGCCATATGGATATGAAGGAGATAATCTTCGATCCAAACCGCGGGGTCTGTTGTGCCATCATAGGATTCAATTTTCACGGGTTTAAACCCTTCAGGGACTTGATGATCCATTACTTCGTCTGTGAAGCATAGTGGGTGTGCGGCGCCTCTATATTGAGCGATATCACGACGTAGCTCAAGAGAGCGTTGTCTGCTGTGTTCGGCCTGGCCGGAGTTGCTATATCCGGCGCGACGGTAGTCGTCGTGGGTCGTGGGGCGCCCACGTGATCCGTAGATAGATCTGGATTGTCTTGCCTTGTCCTCCAATATATCCCGCAAGTCCGGCGCATTCCCTCGTATCTTCGTACTTTTCGAGCGGTGCCGGGGTACAGTCCTGATGGGGGGCCTAGATGCCTCTCTGTCGTGACCACGGGGTGGTCGGCCTGCCGTATTGTGCGCTGGTGATGAAGTTTTGTATGCTTCCTCCTCTAGTCGGGGGAGCAACTTGCGTTTTGGGTAGCTCTTGGAGGGGCGTTCGAGTTCATACTCTTCGGCCGCGAGGACCTCGGTCCATTTGTCGGCCAGCAGGTCTGGATCAGCTTTAAGCTGTTGCTGCTTTTTCTTTAGGCTATTTGCCGTGGCGATAAGCCTGCGTTTGAAACGGTCTTGTTCGACGGGATCCTCTGGCACGACGAATTCATCATTGTTAAGGCTTGCCTCGTCTTCGGAGGGAGGCATGTAGTTTTCATCCTCCTCGTCTGCCGCTCTCTCTCGAGGGCTGGCTTCCCCGTCCTCCTGTGTTGAATGTTGCTGGAGGGGGTTGTCTTCGGCACTCTCTGGGGTGTTATTGTCCCCGGTGCCGGAATCTCCATTCTTATTATGGCGGGATTTAGAGCGGCGCCGCTGACATCGGCGCTTGGGCTGTTTCTTAGAAGAATCTGCCTTCGCTGCTTCTTCGCCGTCCCCATCCTTTGGGGTGTCCACCATGTATATGTCGTATGACGAGGTGGTCTTCCAGTGCCCTGTAGGCGCTGGTTCTTGATCGTCTCCGGCATCGTCGTCCATACCGTCGATGTCTTCGGAGTCGTAGTCTAGCATGTCGGTTAGATCGTCGACAGTGGCTACAAAGTGGGTGGTGGGTGGGCTTTGAATTTCTTCGTCATCCGCATCCCAACCATCCTGACCGCAGTCCGGCCAGGGTTCTCCTGATAACGAGAGATGCTTTAGCGAATTTAGGATGTCGCCAAAGGGTGAGTGCTGAAAGATGTCCGCGGCGGTGAACTCCATGATTGGCGCCCAATCGGATTCGATTGGTAGGGGCGCAGGAGGTTCGGAGTTCGGCAAGGAGTCCGGCGCCTCGGAGTCGCGAGCTTTATAAGGGACAAGGTCAGTATTCGGCTCCATCACCGTAGAAGTTGCGGCTTCCGAGGCGGTGTCCAGCCACCTGTCCTCGATCTGTGTGGTCTGCTCCGAACTATGGGTCAGAGCGGACTCGTGTGCGGCCTCCAGGGCACTGTCCGGCGGCAGAGCTAAATCATGCCCATCGTGACAGCGCGGCACGCTCGGCTGCGGCTCAAATCCGTCGAAGATCAAGTCTCCGCAGATGTCAGCCGTGAAGTTTAGGCTTCCAAACCTGACCTGATGGCCAGGGGCGTAGCTTTCGATCTGCTCCAGACGGCCAAGTGAATTGGCCCGCAGTGCAAAGCCGCCGAACACGAAGATCTGTCCGGGGAGAAAATTCTCATCCTGGACTGCGTTGTTGTTGATTGAAGAAGCCATCAAGCCTATCGGTGACGACACAGAGGAACTCTCAATGAAAGTACCAATGTCGGTGTCAAAACCGGTGGATCTCGGGTAGAGGGTCCCGAACTGTGCGTCTAGGCGGATGGTAACAGGAGACAAGGGACACGATGTTTTTACCCAGGTTCGGGCCCTCTCAATGGAGGTAAAATGCTACTCCTACTTGATTGATATTGATTATATGGGTAGTACAAGAGTGGATCTACCACGAGATCAAGGAGGCTAAACCCTAGAAGCTAGCCTATGGCATGATTGTTGTAATGGTTGTGTGTCCTACGGACTAAAACCCTCCGGTTTATATAGACACCGGAGAGGGCTAGGGTTACACAGAGTCGGTTACAATGGTAGGAGATCTACATATCCGTATCGCCAAGCTTGCCTTCCACGCCAAGGAAAGTCCCATCCGGACACGGGACGAAGTCTTCAATCTTGTATCTTCATAGTCTTGGAGTCCAGCTGACGATGATAGTCCGGCTGTCCGGACATCCCCTAGTCCAGGACTCCCTCACCGCCTCTCCGTCAGTTGCTTTGTCCAGGAAGGTTGATGAGGCCCAGTCAATGCCACTCAAGTCTTCAAACTCAGCCTCATCATCTATTAAGTCGGCTGGGTCCACTTCAGGGGCAAAAGTATGCTTACGCGTTGGAGGAATCAGGCTGACTTGATCATATGGAATGTTTGGAATTCTCCGGTTCTCCCTATCATAGCCCGTCGAATACTTGGTAAGATCAGTATCATTCCCGATAAGGGTAGCCATGGGACGTATGACTTTGACAAAGGCGGTGAAATCATGATCATCAAATACAGTACCGTCCTCCTTCAGGCTCGGGTATCCAAGAGCGAGGTCAGCCGGGTCTAGCTCTGGCATCCATGCCTTTGCCCGGCTCAATGCGGCCACGACTCCGGCTCTTGAAGATGCCCGCCTTAAATCCTGAATTCGTTGAGGTAGCACTGCGAGATGCTTCAGCACGTCTTGCAGGAGGCGGGGAGTGGTATTTGATAAGGCTACAACGGCCAAGGCACGTTGTGACCCGGAGTACAGTTGTTCCACTAAAGTGTAAACCGCCTTAAGTTTGATCAACATGCTTTGCTTGAGGTTGGTGCTCCTGGGGCCTGTGTGTTCACAAGCATAACAGTGAGCTTACCAAAGGTAACTATTACAATAGTCATTGGAAGATTACAATGCTTGAGGTTTTGTACAATAACTTACCGAAGATGGCTGAGACCATTTGGGATATCTGCCGTTTTAAGTCAGACAACTCAGTTGTTGCCTCTGCAAGAGATGCTTCTACCGTCTCGGCCCGAGTCACCAGTGAAGCTTTCTCATCAGCCCAGATTTTCTTCTCTGACACAAAAATTTTCTTCAACTTCTCTTGTTTAGAGAGGCTGAATTCAAATTTGGAGTTGGCCTTCTGAGTTTCAAGTTCTTGAGTTTTCAGCCGGCTCTTCAGGTCAGTAAGCTCCGACTCAAATTGACTTATGGTGGCCTGCATTGATACCAGGTTATGGTAAGGATCATGGTAAGGTAACATTCAAGTCCCAAACATTTTACAAGTAAAGATACTTGGCAATTGGGGGCTAATGTAGGTTAAAGAATTTCTTAAACCTACAAATCCGGGTCATGCATATTAAGTCCCAAACATTTTACAAGTAAAGATATTTGGCACTTGGGGGCTAATGTGTATCGCAAGTTCAAAGTATCATTCTATTACCGTGTTAAATATATTCTCTTTAAAACCGAACAAACCAACAGTAAGCAGCTTTCTAAGTCTACATCATATTTATTCATAAGCAATAGACTTGGGGGCTGGTACAGTAAGTAAGATTTAGAAAGGTAGCATAAGTTATACCTCAGATTTGTGCTGTATTTGTTTCACCATATCAATCTCTAGGTCACGACTGTTATGCACTTGATTCAGATAACCCGAGACTATATCACCAATGCTTAAGTGAGTATAATCAGTACTGTCCTGCTTGGCATTTCGGCGTTCGACAAGTTCTTCTTTGGCAGAACATTTGGCAAGGACAGTAGGCCGCCCTGGTTCAACAAATTGGCTTTTCAGATATTCAACTTCCGGGTTAGTCGTCTTGACCGGGCTAGGAGCTTCCGGGTTATCAGAGCTGTTGAGAGTATCTTCGCCAGGCGGGTCAGAGGTTGGCACCGGAATGTCAGAAGCCGGTTCAGGCGGTGGCTGATGGGTGGAGCTGTCAGGAGCAGACATATCAAGCGTCGGTTCAGTAACAATCGGGTCTTGGGACGGCTTATTCTTCCTTGCCCTCTTGCTGGGCTTCACTTGCATGCTGTCAATAAAGGTAGAAGGATGAATACTCAGTTATAAGTAAGGCAAAGCCTAAAGTAAACAAGGTTACATTACCCGGGGGCAGTTTTGAAAGCCGGCATGTTTGATTGCATAGACTCGCCGGAGGAAGGAGAGGTACCCTGGTAATTAGAGTTAGATGAATTGAGAGGTTGGCGAATTAAACCCGCCAAGGGTAAAACAGAACGTAAATCAGAGATAACCTCGGTCCAACTCTTCCTAGTTACATCGGGTAAGCCGGAGGAGAGTTCTGCATCCTTGTTGGTCCGGGTCTGCCTCCGGTTTTCAAGTTGTTGTTGCTTCAAAAGAAATTGAGGATCTTGATAAGCTAGAGGATGTGAAAATCTTACTTTCCGGGTCACCCTTCAGATTTTGTGCTTTGGCAAAGTCTCTGAGTCGGAGGAGATTATAGTTACCTCTTCATCAACTGCTTGACTGTTCCCCGTATCCTCATGAAAGGATAGAATAACAGTAAAATAACGACAAAGGAGTTAAGAAAATTAAAGGATTACCTCTTCATCATCTGAAGAAGTATCATCCAATTTCAATAAGTCGGAGGCGTTGGGTTTCTTCTTCTTTGATGTTCCAGTCTTGGCGGCTTTCCTTTCAGTTTTCTTGGCTGTCCTGGCTTGTTTGGCAGCCTCATGGTCATACTTGACCTTCCAGAAGTTCTCATCGGCCTGTGGAAAAAGATAAGGAACTATGAGTATAAATAAGGTATAACATGATAAAGAGTATTTATTAAGGTTGCTAACTCACTGCAGGGGCCGGGTTCTTCTTGCAGAAGGGAAGTAAGCCGAAGGCATTACTAGTTACAGTGCCCTCCTTCAGCAGTGACTGGGTTGTAGCATCTACCACATCATCTGGTAAGTCGTCAGGACTATGACGCAGTGGATCATCCTTCTCGCTTGTGTAAGTACACATTAAGCCAGAACGGCGGCTTAATGGAAGTACTCGCCAAGTGACCCAGACTCGGACCAAATCGATGCCGTTTAAACCGTTTCCCAAAAGCGCTTTGATCTTCTTGATGGTAGGATTGAGAGGCAGATACTCGACAGCAGTCAATTTATCCGCCAGCGGATGGTTGGACTCAAGGCGCAGGGCGCGGAAGCCGGGCAGAGGGCTCTCATCAGCCGGTGAAGTATCCTGACAATAGAACCACGTCTGATTCCAATCTTTTGGATGACTCGGCAATTCAGCGTAAGGAAAAAGGCAGTCTCTCCGCCGCTAAATCGAGATGCCGCCAAGCTCAAGACTAGGCCCGTTGGCACGTTCATTCTGCCGGTTCAAGTAGAAAAGCTCTCTGAACAAAAGCAGACTTGGCTCCTCTCCCAGGTACACCTCACAGAAGACTTGGAAATTGCAAATATTTGACATGGAATTGGGTCCAATGTCTTGAGGTCTAAGATCAAAGAAATCCAAAACCTCCCTGAAGAATTTTGAGCCGGGAGGGGCAAATCCCCGGTTCATGTGATCCGTGAAAATTATTACCTCCCCTTCTTTGGGTTGAGGGCTCTCTTCAGACGGGTCAGGGGCACGATAAGACATATCCTCCTTTTTTGGCAGATGGCCAGACTTCATGAATTCAGATAGTTTACTCTTAGTAACTATGGACGGGACCCAATTGCAGGTCACAGTGGCCTTGGTTGCCTTAGGTGCCATGACAACAGTTGGCCTACGACAAAATAAGAGGTTCCGGTTCAATTTTAACCCGGGAGAAAATATCTTTATTATTCAAGAAGGCGGCTTAATAAGGGGCCTAACGATATAAGGATAACTATGCAACAGTATTTAAGCCGCTGCATGTATCAAAAGTAGTTCAAACTTCTTAAGGTTATGAGAAGCAAGCAAGGCTCACAGATCAGTATCATTTATTTAAGCCGGATACATGGGCAGTTGTGTTTAAGGGTGTTTGACAGAAGCAGATTTTCTGGGTGATACAAACAGGTTTCATAATCTACTACTGTTATTTGAGATCAAAAGTTGTTCTGACAAGAAAATTTTCTAGACCTAAGATTGACGCAGATGAAGCTCAAAAGCTCGAATGAGGCCTCTGTGTAGCAGAAAGGGATATATCTGCGTTCAAAGTAGGTGCAGAAAGTCTACCGCATCGGTTTTTACCATCTCCAAGATCAAGAAAAGCGGGGGTGATGGAATCTATGAAAGGGAGCTATTAAACAGCGAAGAACGCGAAGAACTCGAAGGTCCTAATGTGGATCTAAGAAGCAGGAAAGAGGAGACTTACGGATGCAGGATTGCAGCGGAGGGTCGTCGCGTTTTTCTGGTCAGACCAGGTTGATGCAGCGGCCAGAGTTGGTGAAGACGAGATCTGCAACGGCGGTGGCGGCAGAGCTCCAGCGACAGAGAAGCAGCGAGAGGAAGAAGATGACTGGAAGGAGGAGAATGGGAAGACCTAGGTCGCACCTATTTATAAGGAAAGGATAACTGAGACGACGCGGGAAATGAGGAGATAAAAGTTATTATCTAGCGGCCCCGACGCCTCGTTTTTCAGAACAGTCAATAAAGGCAGAGATCCGTTGGAGGATACGGTGGAATAAAAAAAGAATTTAAGAAAGGATGACGTCACGGCGGGTTAACACGGATCCAAAAGATGACGTCATGGCGGGTTAAAGAAAACCTTTTGGCACAGTCAGAAGACTGAAGATTTATTTTTAAGATATTTTAAGATTGACATGAACAGGTTCAAATCAATCTGGGGCCTAATGTTGGGGATATAACTATTTGTGTAAGCCGCCCAGGAGGGGCCGGGTTACGCAAAGAAGACTCACCAGAAAGAAGCCCAAGACCAAGCATGAAGATGGCGGTTCAATAAAGGGCTTAAGGCCCACAGGCGACTTAAGGCCCGTTGTAGTAAACCTCCATAATGGCTTGACTTGTACCATAAGGTAGATTTAATTAGTCACCACGCCGGACACTGTTTATAAGCCGACCGGGACTTTGTAAGCCAGAGGGCGTCAACCCATGTATATAAGGGGACGACCTATTGGCGGTTTAGGGCAAGAAACAACTGATCGAGAGCCGGGCATAGCATATCTCGCTCCATGGTCATCGAAACATCAATACCAACCCAACTAGACGTAGGCGTTACCTTCACCGTAAGGGGCCGAACTAGTATAAACCTCTCGTGTCCTTTGTCCCGATTAACCCCTTCAAGCTTCCTAGTTGCGATGGTTCCACAACTAAGTCCTTTCATGAGGACATCTGACGTGACAATTCCACGACAGAACTCTCATTGAGATGGCCCGAATGATGCTTGATGAGTACAAGACTCCACGGAAGTTCTGGCCTAAAGCCATTGACACTGCTTGCCACATCATCAACCGAGTTTATCTTCACAAGCTTCTGAAGAAAACATCATATGAGCTCCTAACCAGTAAGAAGCCAAATGTCAGCTACTTCAGAGTATTTGGTGCTAGGTGCTGGATCAAGGATCCACATCACACTTCAAAATTTGCACCGAAAGCACATGAAGGTTTTATGCTTGGTTATGGAAAGGATTCACACTCCTACAGAGTCTTCAACCTCTTTCACTATAAAGTGGTTGAGACTGTGGATGTGCGGTTCGATGAAACTAACGGCTCGCAAAGAGAGCACCTGCCAAATGTGCTAGATGAAGTACCTCCAAGTGAATCTATCAAGCAGACACTACTAGGGAAAACCTTATACACAGAAGCTTATCAGTAGCGCGGTCTAAAAGGGGGCGCTACTGCTAATTAGTAGTAGCGAGGGGTGAGGGAGTCCTGGACTAGGGGGTGTCCGGACAGCCGGACTATCAATATCCGCCGGACTCCAAGACTACGAAGATACAAGACTGAAGACTCCGTCCCGTGTCCGGATGGGACTTTCCTTGGCGTGGAAGGCAAGCTTGGCAATACGGATAGGTAGATCTCCTACCATTGTAACCGACTCTGTGTAACCCTAGCCCTCTCCGGTGTCTATATAAACCAGAGGGCTTTAGTCCGTAGGACAACATACATTACAACAATCATACCATAGGCTAGCTTCTAGGGTTTAGCCTCCTTGATCTCGTGGTAGATCTACTCTTGTACTACCCATATCATCAATATTAATCAAGCAGGACGTAGGGTTTTACCTTCATCGAGAGGGCCCGAACCTGGGTAAAAACATCGTGTCCCTTGTCTCCTGTTACCATCCGCCTAGACGCATAGTTCGGGACCCCCTACCCGAGATCCGCCGGTATTGACACCGACATTGGTGCTTTCATTGAGAGTTCCTCAGTGTCGTCACCGATAGAGCGGATGCCTCCACCCGTCTTCAAATACGGTGTTTTCGCCGGAGGGGCCTTGGCCGCCGGCCAAACTATCCGGCTTGGTGGTTTTCTCATGACCGCCTGTCCGGCCGCCGCTTCGGCAATGACTTCTCAAGTCGTCGAAAGCAATCTTCGCGTCAGCCCTAAAGCTGCCGAACAGTTAGATCCAATAGAGCTCTCGTCTGTTAACGAGCTCTTGGATCGCATCGCCGCCCTGGGAGTCACTATAGACTACAACCAGATTGGGCTTAAAACCGATCTGAGAGAGATTAACTCTCCCCAAGCCACCCACCACGTCGCAGTGGTGGAAGAGCAATACGGCAACTCTTTGCCAGTGTTGAAAACAATTCATGTCCGGATTCCCGAACCCTCCATGCTGGATTCCCGCGGGGGGACGGACTTCGATCGAGCATCGAACTTAAAATCATGCATCGCCCCAGACTCTCTGGATTGTCCCCAGCAAACCACACTTCCGAATTCGGAAACCCCTTGGCCTTTGAGCCTCAAGATGGGCAGGGATCCGGATTTTATTCCACCCACCCGCCCAGACATATGCGATCTATCTCTAATACGGCAAGAGCCTACAGAAGCAGTACATCACTACTGGGCCAGATTCCTCCTGGTTATGGACAGGATAAAGGACTGCCGAGAGGAAAACGCAATATCAATCTTCCGCAATAACTGCACGGACAAGGGAATACTAAACGCCATTGATCGTCGCAAAATTACGCGCTTCACCGATCTGGCATCCATTGTACGAAAGTACTGTGCGATGGAGAGTTTCCGGAAAACCGAAAATCAATTTTGGGATAATCCGGCCCCAAACCCAGTCCGCAGTAAAAGGGTGCCTTACACTCAGGCCCCAGATGCAAAAACGAAAAAACAAAAACCCAATAAGGGAAATGGAACCGTACTGGAGGGATGGCTCAATGGACCCTGTAAGCTTCATAATACAGAGGGAGCCGTCCCAACACATAGCCTTCGAGCATGTTGGATATTACGGCAGGTGGCCAAAAGTGGCGAAGAGCTTCTAGCTTCGGGAAACCACTCCAACAATACCAGCACGGTATCAACAGTCTTCGAGACTTTCGCATCAAATAATATGCGAAAACGATCAATCCGCGAACTCGCCGAAGTCTACCAAGTAGCAACAGCAAATCCATGGAGCGACACAGCTATTACCTTCAATGGCAGCGACGAGCCCACATTCCGAACAACCAGAGCCCCAGCCGCACTGGTACTTAGTCCCATAGTGGACGGCTTTCGACTGACAAAAGTCCTCATGGACGGCGGCAGCGGACTAAACCTCATTTACGAGGAAACTCTGCGAAAAATGGAAATCGATTGGAGCCGTATTGAGCGAAGCAGCACAACCTTTAGAGGAATAATCCCTAGCCGGGAAGCGCGCTGCACCGGAAAAATCACACTCGATGTGGTGTTCGGCTCTCCGGACAATTACAGATCCGAAGAAGTCACGTTCCAGGTGGCCTCGTTCAGCAGTGGGTATCACGCCATATTAGGACGAGAGGCATTCACAATTTTTCAAGCAATACCTCATTACGGGTACATGAAGCTGAAAATGCCTGGGCCCAGCAGAATAATCACTCTCGTTAGTGATCCGGACATAGCACTCCGTGCCGAAAACAAGACAGCCGCACTAGCCCTCGAGGCACTATCCGAAGCCTTAGCGGCAGAGGAACTCACCACGCTGCGCTCTACGGTGAACAGGGACGATGTGATACTCAATAAAAGATCCAAGTCCACCTCCTTCAAACCAGCAGACGAGATAATAAAATTCCAGGTCCATCCAACGGACCCAACAAAGACGGCCTCCATTGGGGCACAGTTGAACCCCAAAGTAGACGCCGCACTGCGCGAATTCCTTCGGGAAAATTGGGATATCTTCGCCTGGCATCCTTCAGACATGCCCGGAATCCCTCGCAGGTTGGCAGAACACAGCCTCAAGATCCTAAAAGGATTCAAGCCAGTCAAACAGGCTCTTCGACGATTTTCCGAGCCCAAAAGACAGGCAATGGGAGAAGAGCTAGCCAAACTATTGGAAGCCGGATTCATTAGAGATATCAAACATCCGGACTGGCTAGCAAATTTGGTGATGGTACCAAAGAAGGATAAATCATGGTGCCTCTGTGTCGATTTTAAAGACCTCAATAAAGCTTGCCCAAAGGATCCCTTCCCTCTCCCCCGCATCAATCAAATTATCGATGCCACAGCAGGGCACGATTCGTTGTGCTTCCTGGACGCATACTCTGGCTATCATCAAATCAAGATGGCGGAAGCAGACCAAGCCGCAACGGCATTTATCACTCCATATGGACCATTTTGCTTCAACACGATGCCCTTCGGACTCAAAAACGCCGGCGCAACATATCAGCGCATGATTCAAACATGTCTGGCCAGCCAGATCGGCAAAACAGTCGAGGCATACGTAGACGACGTAGTCGTCAAAACAAAACACATCGAAACTTTAGTAGACGATTTGAGGCTCACATTCGACAACCTCAGAGCATATGACATCAAGCTGAATCCGGAAAAATGCGTTTTTGGCATACCAGCCGGAAAGCTGCTGGGCTTCATCGTATCCGGTAGAGGAACTGAAGCAAATCCGACCAAAATCTGAGCTCTGTCACAGTTGGATATTCCAAAAGACCTCAAGCAAATACAAAAATTAACAGGATGCGTGGCAGCCTTAAGCCGCTTTATCTCCCATTTAGGAGAAAAGGCGTTGCCCCTCTATCGCCTCCTCAGACGCACCGAACACTTCGAGTGGACGGATGCTGCCACTGCCGGACTCGAAGAAATAAAGGCTATACTAGCAACAAATCCGGTCCTGGCTGCGCCCACTCTGGGCGAACCAATGTTGTTAGACATTGCAGCAACACATCAAGTTGTGAGCGCAGTCCTCGTCGTCGAACGAGCGACAGAAGGGCATAAATTCCCTCTTCAAAAACCAGTGTATTATGTATCCACTGTGTTAACCCCCTGCAAATCCCGTTACCCGCACTATCAGAAGATAGCATATGCGGTGTTCATGGCGTCTCGAAAGCTCCGGCACTACTTTCAAGAGTGCTCGATAACAGTGGCCTCTGAAGTACCACTCAATGACATTATAAATAACCGCGACGCAACGGGCAGGATAGCAAAATGGGCCATTGAGCTCTTACCATTCGACATCACTTACAAACCTCGACGAGCTATAAAGTCACAAGTTTTGGCTGACTTCGTCGCCGAATGGACTGAAGCCGAACTCCCTAAAGAGTACGGCGCATACTCCAATTGGACTATGCATTTCGACGGCTCCAAAATGTTGGCCGGACTGGGGGCTGGCATCGTATTGACGTCCCCCACCGGAGATACAGTCCAGTATGTACTTCAAATAATGTACACGGACTCCAACAATGCAGCCAAATACGAGGCCCTGTTACATGGTCTCCGGATGGCGGTCTCCATGGGCATTCAACGCCTAGAGGTGCGCGGGGACTCAAACCTTGCAATATCCCAAATAAATGGAGACTTCGACGCCAAGGATCCGAAAATGGCAGCATATCGCAACGCTGT
This sequence comes from Triticum timopheevii, assembly GCA_963921465.1. Lineage (NCBI taxonomy): Eukaryota > Viridiplantae > Streptophyta > Magnoliopsida > Poales > Poaceae > Triticum > Triticum timopheevii. The sequence goes on from OY997270.1 coordinate 544,996,023, forward strand.
CCTAAAAATGTCAGCTCAGTTTGAAGGACTCGAATTCCATCACATAGCCTGAGATAATAACCAAGCGGCCGACGTCCTGGCACGCATCGGTGCGAAACATGATGCTGTCCCTCCAAATATCTTCCTGGAACGGCTCTTCAAGCCATCCGTACTATGGGAAGAGGAGCCCGGTAGCTACAAATCGGAGAAAACCGCACCAACTGGTGATTCGGCAGACGACATAACACCCTCCGCCCATGTCATAATGGCAGTAATCGCCGCGTGGACAGAACCTTTCCTAGCCTACTTACTTAGGCAGGAACTTCCCGAAGACAAAAATGAGGCCCGCTGCATAGTCCGGTGATCGAAGGCCTACAAGGTCCATGAGGGAGAACTTTATAAGAAAAGTACCACCGGAGTCCTTCAAAGGTGTATCTCCGAAGAAGAAGGGCGAAACCTCCTGGCTGAAATTCATGCCGGACTAGGCGGACACCACGCAGCAGCCCGGGCCCTTGTAGGAAAGGTATTCCATACAGGATTTTATTGGCCGACGGCTCGGGCAGACGCACAGGACTTGGTCCAGTGATGCGTTGGTTGTCAGCTCTTTGCTAATCAGAGCCATATGCCACCCACCGCCCTCAAAACCATACCCATTACCTGGCCGTTCGCGGTCTGGGGGCTTGACATGGTTGGACCCCTTAAAGGGGGAACCCACAAGAAAAAATACCTATTGGTCATGGTGGATAAATTCACCAAATGGATAGAGGCCAAACCGGTCAAAACGGCAGAGTCCGGACCAGTGATAGACTTTATATCAGGGGTGGTACACCGTTACGGAGTCCCCCACAGCATCATCACCGACAACGGCACGAACTTCACAGCCGACGAGGTTCAGTCATGGTGCAAAAATATGGGCATCAAGCTCGACTATGCGTCAGTCTATCACCCTCAAACCAACGGTCAAGTGGAAAGAGCAAATGGTCTACTAATGAGCGGCATTAAACCCAGACTAGTGAGGTCACTCACCAAATCCGACACACAATGGGTCGAGGATCTCGACTCCGTACTCTGGGGGCTGCGGACAACGCCTAACCGTACTACCGGATTCACACCATTTTTTATGGTATACGGCGCAGAGGCAGTCTTGCCCTGTGACATTATTCATGACTCACCTCGAGTGCGCATGTATGAGGAAAGAGAGGCCGAGCTTGATCGGCAGGACAGCTTGGACACATTGGAGGAAGAACGTGACGTCGCGAAGGCTTGTTCCGCATTCTATCAGCAGCAGGCCCGAAGATATCAAAGCAGAGAAGTACGGGCCAAGACTTACAACGTTGGTGAACTAGTTCTACGCCTGCCGGACAAGAAAAAGGACAAGCTCAAGCCCAAATGGGAGGGCCCCTTCATTATCGATCAAGTACTGACCGGCGCAGCATACCGTCTACGAAATGCGTCGGATCACCGACTCGAGCCGAACCCATGGAACGCAGCCCGCCTCCACCGATTCTATGCCTAGCGCCGGACTAAGAGTTCGTCCCCTTCCCCCGTCCAAACTTTTACACTTCGGCTGTCTTTTGTTTCTCTTTTTATCCTTTTCACTTAAAAGCCCTTCCGGGCCTATTTTTGCATTCTTTGCATACGCATGATGTGCCATCCGCACTCATTATTCCTGGGGGCTTCTTTTACAGAAGCTCAATTATACGCATGATGTGCCATCCGCACTCATTATTCCTGGGGGCTTCTTTTACAGAAGCTCAATTATACGGGTTTTATGCCCAGCACATGTGTCAAGATTCCACATGTACCTTTTACTCGCCATTATATGCATCGATATGACTTAAGTTTTGGCCAAGCTGGGTTGCCTGGCTCCTGTGCTTACCCCTACGTTCCCGATTGTTCGGCTAGGAGGTAAAGGGAGCACCTCTGCGATTGTTACTGCCGGGTCAGCCGGATGTGTACCTCAGACTGGGTGAAGCCGAAAGCTAGCGTTCTTAAGGGAATATTCGGTCGGCGACTTAAAAGATGACTTTTTACCTATTTATCTATTTGCCCCCAGATGTTTTACTACTTTCTTTGCAGTCCAGACATGCACTTTAGGGCATGCCTCCCAGGGAAAGGAACCCTTAACGGAGCTATTCTCCCTGGAAGATGTTTCTTACTAACCATGTTATATAACATAACTAGTTGGGCACTTGTCTGATAAAGCACTAATGACTCCTACGCCTGGTCTCCATGCATACCACGGTTGTTTCTTAACCAAAAAGGTATACGGACACACTCCGGACTCTAGGGTCCCGAGGTCGAAGCGAAAAGGTCGGCAAAGACAAACGATCTACAATCCGGCTAGAAGGCATTTCACATGTCACTTTAAAGGATAACATACATTGTCAAATTTACTGATTGTATTCCTCCTCAATCCCGTGTAACAGGCTGTCTAGTTTACAGTCCTGTTGGGAAAATTTAGTAGCCAACTCTACTTGGCTATACACTAAACTCACAGGGATCTCCTTCCCATCGGGCCCCACCGGTCCAACTTCGGCCATGTGGTTGGGATCCACCTTCTTGTACCGCGTCTTCACCATGGCCCAAGCCTCCCTGGCACCTTGACGGCAAGCCGAAATCTTCCACAAACGGAAGCGCTGCCGCACTCCCTGCAGCTTCTCCGCAAGCTCCCCGAGGCCCTCGGGTAGGGTGAGGGCTGGCCATAAAGCCTGAACGACGCCGCTCATTGCCTGCCGAACTCGTTCGAGTAGATGCAACAGTTCGGGAAGTTGATCACCCATTGATATGGGCATCTCCTCTGCAGGACGACCCGTGAGTATACCTACAAGACATATCATGTTAAAATACTTCCTTGCCGAACTCTTCTTTTCAAAACAGTTTGCTCAAGCACTTACTATAAATGCTGCGACGAAGCCGCTGATTCTCCTTAACGGAGCCGGACAGCTCGGCCTGAGCGCCTTTCAGCTCTTCTCCGAGCTTGGCGTTGGCATCCTGGAGCTTGTTCCTTTCCTGCTGAACCCTATTCAGCACACTCTCGCCGGCCTTTAGCTGGCGTAGCAATGCTTGCCTGTCCGGATCTTGTCCGGCGGTACCTGCAAATGTCATTATTAGACTCGCGTGCACGCCGCACAGCGCTTATATTTATTAATAAAAATGTGTTACCAGGAGGGGTCTTTCCATCTCCTCCTATGGCAGCAAGTGCGGCCTCAAGTTGGGCCTTGCAATCTTGCAGCTCCCGAGACAGCTGGGCGTTCTTCTCGTTAAGTGCCTGAAATTTTCAATGATCCTTAAATCAGTTAACATAACTACTTTAAGTCTCGGGGGCTACTGGTATATACAACCATTAAAATTCCCTTACCCGTATGTCTTTCACATACTGCTCCGTGGCTCTGGTAAAACCATTTTGAGCAGCACGGAGATGCGCGTCCCCTGCGTTAAAAGCATCCAATGCCTCAGGGGAAAAGCACGCTTCTTGAAATACTGTCCGGCGGCGCCTATGGTTCATGGCGCTCTCCACCTCAGACTTGGTGGCGGACAGTCTGTCGGTATCCTCCGTTGGAGAAGGATCCGGCTCGCGTCTTGCGCTTGCCTCCCCCTCCAGGCCGGGCGCTGGAGCCTGGCCGGTGTTGGTCGGATTGGCAATTCCTGCGCTCGCAGTCCGGCGAGCGCTTTTTCTCCTACAAAGATCATGAGCACTCAGACGTTTCCTCGGAACATTGCTCTAAAAATTCAAATACGAGCTATACCTTTGCGGCGTTTCCATCCGCACTGCGCCCCTTTTCCGCCTGCTGGTTCGGACCGACCTCTGTTGGTCGGCCGCCGCGGGCTCGGCTTCCTGCCGTAAAGGCGCTTCCTGCAAAATACCATCGTTCGCGAAGGTCAAAAATGGGCAGGGATGAGATAATGGTGTCCGGACTTCGGTCGCGGTCACCTGGGAAGCCGGACTTAGCCCGGGGTAGTCCGCCGTAATGGCGACCAAAGCATTGTCTATGCTGAGCTGGTGATACACCCCGTCGATCAGCTCCACCTCGATATTCGGGTCCTCTTCGGAGGCCGGATCCAGGGATCCTTCTGGATCCTCGGCTTGCGGGGCAGGACTCACCATGTCCTCCACAGTCCGGCGTAGACCCTGCGCCGAAGACATAATGTAAGAAGCTTAATCTTCGAAAGCATGGGCTGGGCCCTTCAAGGTGTTCACTTACCCATCCTCTGGGGTTGATCCTGGAAAACCCATTCGAAGGGTTCGTTCAAAGGAAATCCTCCTTCTCCCCCTTGTACAGGCTGGACTGGATCTTCACCAGATCCTCGGTCGAATCCGGCCCTTTGCGGCCATGCCGGGTAGCATCGTCTTCCCCGTTGAAATCCCACATGGGGTGGCCTCTGTATTGAAGTGGTTGCACCCCTCGCTTGATGCATTTCGCCATGACTCCGATCATGGTCAAGCCGGAATGAGCCTTTAATCTTATCCGGCCCATCAAGTAGTGGACGCTCTTGTCTTCCTCCAATCGGGGGCTCCGCGGGCGCCAGCTGAGGCGTTTCTTCAAGGGAGCAGCACTAAACTCCGGGAGGCCGATCCGAACTGGGTCTGGCAGCGGGGCGTCTTCTATATAAAACCACTCCGAGGGCCAGTCTTCAGACTCCTTCTTGGGAGTGCCGGATAGGTATCCGGTCCCGGCGATGCGCCATATTTCGGCGCCGCCCACTTGATATATGGACCCCTGGTGAGAACGGGGTACGAGGCAAAACAGCCTCTTCCACAATGCGAAATGGGGCTCAATGCCCAGGAATAGCTCGCAAAGAGCTACGTAGCCCGCGATATGCAGGACAGAGGCGGGCATGAGGTGGTGGAGCTGGAGTCCGTAGAACTTCAGGAGCCCGCGGAGGAACGGATGTATTGGAAATCCGAGTCCCCTTGTCAGATAAGGGACAAAACATACTCGCTCCCCCTTATTGGGGCTTAGAGTGTCCTCCGCCTGTCTCCCACCTTGATAAGTAACCAGTCCGGCCCGGACTGGGATCATAAAGGCCGGAGGGAGGAATCCCCCCATTTGGAGCTTCACGAGCTCGTTGTGCGAAATAGAGCACCTCCTCCAACTCCCCGGTGGTGGGCTGGGAGCGCGCGAAGAAGAGCCGTGTTGACGATCCATGGTGGAATGGATTTCTAGGTCAAAGGCGCTTCGATGGAGTATTCGCGGGAGGAAGACGGTGTGGTTTGGATCTGGATTCTTGCCTTTTTTATAGGCGGGCAACTCGCACAATTGGGGGGTGAAATGCAAAAGACACCCTGGCTTTTCGCATTCGTGCGATGCATGGAAGAGGGCCATTATTTGGCGTAGAAGCCGAGGAACACAGTATTCAAGATGAAGCCGGACACTGTTCGGCAGGTACATGGAATTTGAAGGGAGAACCCGCCTTGCAACGCCGAAGACTATAAACGCGCTGGACTTATCGTCATTGAAGCCTGGTTCGGGGGCTACTGAGGGAGTCCTGGACTAGGGGGTGTCCGGATAGCCGGACTATCAATATCCGCCGGACTCCAAGACTACGAAGATACAAGATTGAAGACTCCGTCCCGTGTCTGGATGGGACTTTCCTTGGCGTGGAAGGCAAGCTTGGCAATACGGATATGTAGATCTCCTACCATTGTAACCGACTCTGTGTAACCCTAGCCCTCTCCGGTGTCTATATAAACCGGAGGGCTTTAGTCCGTAGGACAACATACATTACAACAATCATACCATAGGCTAGCTTCTAGGGTTTAGCCTCCTTGATTTCGTGGTAGATCTACTCTTGTACTACCCATATCATCAATATTAATCAAGCAGGACGTAGGGTTTTACCTCCATCGAGAGGGCCCGAACCTGGGTAAAAACATCGTGTCCCTCGTCTCCTGTTACCATCCGCCTAGACGCACAGTTCGGGACCCCCTACCCGAGATCCGCCGATTTTGACACCGACAAGGGGTATAAAACCCGCGCTACTACTAAGTTGATAGTAGTAGCGAGGGGTATAAACCCGCGCTGCTACTAAGTGGTGACCCCGGGATATGCCATAGTAGTAGCGTGGGGTATAAAACCTGCGCTACTACTACGTAAGTAGCTATAGCGCTGGTAAGACCCCCACGCTATCACTAAGCGTTTCCACCCCAACCCGATCCACTCCCACCCCACCACACACACACTCTCTCTAATCCCTAAAAAAAACTCTCTCACGAACTCACCTGTTCCTCGGTCCACCCCACCCCGGCTCCTCTCCCGACGATCTCCTCGCCGCCGCCACCACCCACGCCGGCCGGTTACGGTGAGCACCGGCTGCGCGCAACACCCCCCCCCCCCCCCCCAAATCTTCGCCCCTCCCTCCCCTCCGTCCAGATCCGACATGGCCGCAGTTCCTACACGGCCACCCTCTTCTCCACCGCACTCTCGCACCACTTCATCCCGCTCCCCTCTGCCGCCAGGCCCGCCGCCGCCGCCTCCTTCACTTGCGGCCCGCTGGGTGCCGTGTCGGCGCTGCTGGCGCCACGGAGGCGGCTCCTGCTGCCCATGGCCGTGGCCATGTTGTCCGAGTTCGAGACGGAGGATGCCGAGGGAGAGCAGAGCGAGGGCGAGGGTGGAGGCGACTCCGCGACCGAGTACTCCAAGGACCTCAAGGTCTTCGTCGGCAACCTGCCCTTCACCGTCGACAGCGCGCAGCTCGCTGGGATCTTCGAGCAGGCCGGCTCCGTCGAGATAGTCGAGGTATAAATTCACACTCTCTGGTCTTGTTAACTAATAGTTAGTTTCGCGCAAATTATAACGGGCTAAAGTGAAATTCTGCTGGGCATTGCATGATTAGGATAGAGACTTCAGAGTCGGGATGTTTTGTTTCAGTGTAGTGTCAGGTTGTCCAAGGGATGTGGAATTGTTGTTGTGTAGATTGTGTCCTCCAAGATAGGATAAGGTATTGTAAATTTTTCTTGGCATGAAGTAAGTTGGAGTTGGTTCAGTACTTTAGAGGCCTCGTATATCCAGTACTTCAGTGCAGTGCCGTGAGCGCTCCAGCGGAGTCGGGGGAGTCCGCGATAAATCCTAATCCAAAGGCGGCCGGCTGGATTAGAAGGTATATCTTGATGCTAACCCATGGGTGGGAATTTTTAGGGGGAGAATTAAAGAATAGAGCATTTGGGGGCAAGTTGTGCTTGTGCGGTTGTGCCTCCCCTGAACCCGTTATTGTTTCTTCATAAACTGCAGTAGACATCTAGAAAAATAATTGTTTAGTAGACTGGTCCAGAAATTAATCCTTTGATACAGAAAGAAAGTTTTAGGGTGGAAATTAAATAAAAGAGCATTTGGGGGCTGGCTATGCTTGTGCCTCCCCTTTGATAGAGAAAGAGAAGTATTTATGCGAATGAACTGACCAAAATAAAAAGACTTTTGCAGATTGTAAAGTGTAGTTGGTGTTGTCCTTTGCAGCTTATACAGAGATGGAAAACATGCAGGGAGTACAATATAGTTTCAATTTTTCTTCTCTTTGTAAAGTGTAGTTGGTGTTGTCCTCTGCACTGTACTGAAGCTTGTGTTTATACTTTGTACTCTGTAGTGTAGCTTGTGTTATGCTCTTTACTGAACTAAAGCTTGTGCCACGAGCCCACGAGTATAAAAAGTTTGATTCTTGCTCCTCTTTGTAATTATACTTTGACTGCACTGAAGCTTGCGTATGATTGTAGGCATGGTACTGAACCCATATAGTACTGAACTGAACTATAGTAACAAGAGTAACTTGTGTTAATGCTTGGATCAGAAGATTTTATTTGCACCATGCTTTAGTTGCTTATAAATACTTTATTTCTAGATACATTTGATTTTTTTGCAAACGCTATTTTGAATTACAGTATGCTATAACTTGTGTAGCATTTGGAGAAGGGCCTCGCTATATTTTGTAGCGCGCTATTTTTTCGTTGGTTTTGCTGCATAAGAGAGGCCGAGGAAAATTGGTAGTAGAAACTCGGTTCAAAAAAGGATAGAAAATGAAGCAAGAGCGCTGTGAGAGTGTGTGGTGCAACAGGGGAGGGTGTGTGTGTGTCGTATGAAATGTCAATAACCTGATCGGGCTGGCAGCCTCTGTCATTCTGTTGACGCTAGTCATGGCGATACCCTGAAAAATGATGAATTTTGGATACTATAGTACAGCCGCGTGTATGTGAACTGTGATGATGGGAAAATATAAGAAAAGCCAGATGGGGATTACTGACTTGTTTGTGTCCTGTTTTTTGTAGATGTAGTGCAAGCGTCCATCACCACAAACACATGGGTGGTCAGTGGGACTCCCCAGACCAAGAGTATTGATCCATCTCACTTCTCTATCATTTGGCCATGATGATGATGACGCAAGTTATAACATTCTTAGATTGGATTTATGGATGCATCGCTTTAATGCAACAGCTAACCCTCATTCGCATCCATTCAAGCGAGATCCACTGGTTGTTATTCCTTAATTATCCCAGTCAATCTGAACAAGTTTATAACATCTCTCTATGCACCCGATTAGTCTTGTATCCCTGAAGCCATGCACTTTAGTTTGCCCATTCATGACATGCCTGCTGTTAATACATGTGTTCATTTGCAGCTCCTTTCAATTCTTTTGCAGCTCACTGAATATATTTTTGCAGTTCATTGTCAGAATCCATGACGTTGGCCGCGCTGCACTTTTCCTGCTTCTTCTCGTCTGAGGCGAGCACCAGCGGTACATATCAGCCCTCTTCTCTATGGTGCTGGCTAGGTAAGAACTAGGGATCTGTGGCAGCAGCTCATAGATTAGAATTAGATTTGATAATTGGAGATGGATTCCTGAACCAATTTGCAAATTCGTTGGTGATTTCAGTGCTTATACTTATTTGGTTTTGGTGCATGGTCGGACCTTCTCTATGTTAGTTACTTTGCTTAGCCAAATCAGTTAGGGATATAGCCCATCCATGATGTTGCGAGGTGTTGATTGCCTTCTAGCAAAAATCTAGAGCGTTGGGTATCTCTGGCTGTAAACTGAATCTGGTTCAGCTAAAAACTACACTGTCAAATCGGGATAGCCAGCTTCTAGGTGAAAAATGAGTTAGTTATTCTCAGAATTTCAAGTTGCCTCTATATGAAATTTGTAAAGCAAGTTCCAAGCATTCCGTAGAGTATTATCCTGCTGTCCTATCGAGCAATTGATCTGATGGGTTGTGAGCTTTAGCTGTCTAGCATCACCCTATGGCAGATAATCATTTCTATTATGTGTTAATGATTTCCTTTTAAACTATTTCTAAAGAACAAAGAAATTGGATTCTTTTAGCAATATTATCCTTTGAACATCTATATGAAATGATCTAAGTTTAAGTATATTTAGTTTTGAAGAAAATTAAAGTCACTTAATGTGAAAATTAGATATGTCCAATTACATGGCAATATATAGTTCATCTAGGCTTGGTTGGCAATATATATTATCTAGACATTAACTTCATTTGTTTGTAGCTATTACATAGGCGATCTCTTGTTAATAGAAATCACTCACTTTTTTGTTTTCGTATATTTATTCCTGTAGCTACTGTACATCACAACATGCAAGGAAATATATGTCTACTGAAATTTAATTTTATTTGTTCTTTGCTCTTTACAGAAATCTTGGATTCATAAATGGGAGAAGCACATAAGGGAGAAGAAGATGATTGCAAGGATGGATAGGGAGCAAATCATTTGGAGGATAGAGTGCCATTGTTTGGTGTTTTTATGCATTTTTGTTTACTTTCAACTGTGTTTGCACTAGCTGGGAATAAGTGACTAGGCAATAAGTGTAGATGTATGGATATGCTCTAATGCTCCTGGTTTACTATAAATCTTTGATTTGGAATGATGTGTAATGCTGCTGGTTTATTACAAATCTGGGCTTGTTTTAGTTGTTAGAATTGTATGCATAAAATGGAATTGATGGATTTTTTTTAATTTCTAATTAGTTAGTAGTAGCCTGGGGGTGAAATGGAGCGCTACTAGTATTCATGATACTAGTAGCGCGTGGTACTATAGACGTGCTACTACTATTTCATTAGTAGTAGCGCGGGTGACATCCGCGCTACTAGTAAAATGTTAGTAGTAGCGCGGGTTTACCCCGCGCTACTACTAACTATTAGCTGTAGCGCGATACTAGTAGAGCGGGTACCCGCGCTGCTAGTAGCCATTTTACCCGCACTGCTAGTAGCCTTTTTCCTAGTAGTGAGATGGGAATTGGAGATATCATACCCTCTGAGAATCAATCTGAAGAGGAACTTGTCATTTCTGCACCCAATCAACCTGAAGACAATGTTCAGCCTGAAGACAATCCCTCAACTGAGAACATTGATCAGCAATAGCAAAATCTTCGTCCTGCTCATCCTCGTGTTGCAAATGAAGTTTAGATTGAGAAGATAATTGACAGCTTGAATGCACTTGGTCCACTCACTCGTTCAAAAGCAACTCAAAGAGCAACACAGCTAACCAACTTCAGTGGGCATTTTGAATTTGTCTCAATCACTGAACCCAAGAAAGTTGATGAAGCCTTCATGGAACCTGAATGGATTCAAGCTATGCAAGCAGTGCTTCAACAGTTCGAGCTGAATAATGTGTGGGAATTGGTCAAACGTCCTGATCCTCGAAAGCACAATATCATTGGCACCAAATTGATATATCACAACAAGCAAGATGAGCATGGTCAAGTTGTCAGAAACAAGGCTCGTCTCGTTGCGCAAGGTTATACTCAAGTGGAAGGAATTGACTTCGATGAAACATTTGCTCCGGTGGCAAGACTTGAAGCCATTCGCATACTGCTAGCCTATGCAAATCATCACAACATTCTTCTATATCAAATGGATGTGAAAAGTGCTTTTCTCAATGGAAAGATAGAAGAAGAAGTATATGTCACACAACCTCCAAGCTTTGAAGATCCAAAACATCCTGATATGGTATACAAGCTCAACAAGGCACTGTATGGCCTCAAACAAGCCCCTCGTGCTTGGTATGACACGCTCAAAGACTTCTTGAAGAGCAAAGGCTTCAAACCTGGTTCACTAGATCCCACACTCTTCACGAAGACATATGATGGTGAACTATTTGTGTGCCAAATCTATGTGGATGACATTATCTTCGGCTGCACCTACAAGAAATACAGTGATGAATTTGGTCATATGATGCAAGAACAATATCAATTGTCCATGATGGGCAAGCTGAAGTTCTTTCTGGGTCTTCAAATCCATCAGCAACGCAACGGCATCTTCATATCACAAGAAAAATATCTCAAAGATTGCCTAAAGAAGTTTGGAATGCAAGATTGCAAAGGATACACGACGCCAATGCCAACCAAAAGTCATCTGGGTCCCGAAGATAATGGTAAAGAGTTCGATCAAAAGGTATATCGCTCCATGATTGGTTATTTGCTTTACTTATGTGCATCTAGGCCAGATATAATGCTTAGTGTTTGCATGTGTGCCCGATTCCAAGCGGCACCAAAGGAATCACATCACTTAGCTGTGAAGCGAATTCTTAGATATTTGGCTTACACCCCAACACTAGGATTATGGTATCCAAAGGGCTCAGAGTTTGATCTAGTTGGATTCTCAGATGCTGATTATGCTGGTGACAAGGTTGATCGCAAGTCCACATCAGGTATGTGTCACTTTCTGAGACGATCTCTTGTCTGTTGGTCTTCAAAGAAGCGGAACTGTGTACTCTCTCTACTGCTGAATCTGAATACATTGTTGTTGGATCTTGCTGTGCTCAACTTCTCTGGATGAAGCAAACTCTCAAGGACTATGGAATCCATCTGAAGAATGTGCCTCTCTACTTCGATAATGAGAGTGCCATCAAAATTGCCAACAACCCAGTTCAGCACTCGAAGACATAGCACATTGAAATTCGTCATCACTTTATCAGAGATCATGTTATGAAGGAAGATATTGATATCATTCACGTCAAGACAGAAGAACAGTTGGCTGATATCTTCACAAAGCCCTTGGATGAGAAAAGGTTGTGCAAGTTGCGGTGTGAGCTAAATATCTTGGAATCCTCAAATGTCCTGTGAATGGGCACACATCCTAACACTTATGCATTTTGATGACTTAGATGTGCAACACACGAAGTAATGTATATCTTCAATCAATGAAGACATACACTCTAAGTGTGAATACATTAATGAGGAATTTGACTTCGGAGCGCCACGATAATTGTGCGTCGTGTCTGGGTCTAATACTTCCTATACGGTGGGTAACGCCACCACCAAATTTTCGTTTGAAGTGTTTCTCTTGGCGTTATGTTTGCATAGTTTTCATATTGGATTCATATTCATCCTTGGCTTATATTCAAGTTTATCTTCAATTAGTTGAATGGGACTAGTACTATACATATCTATCTGTGTTCTGTCCTCTACAACACTCACTTATAGCTATGGTTTCGGGTTGAATCTTTTGAACTAAGTGAATGTGATCGGACCCTAAACCTATCTATGCTTCTACCTCAACTCTATCTATCCAAGTCATATGCATTCTATTGAAAACTGTCGATTGTCTTCACTGAGACCTTGTTAGCTGAAGTCAATCTGACAAACATTTATATCTGTTTTTAATGCTTTATCCTATTTGCCTGAAACCCGGAGAATTCGGAACGACAAACCCGACAATCCAGGCGTGCGTGGAAACATGGAAGAAGTCCCAAAGTGTGGCATGCTTTCCACGTGTCCATCAGATGTGAACCGCCAGGGGCACCTGCGTAATTGCGCTGTGCCATCTCTGTCCTTATAAATACCCGTCACGTCTCGGTCAAAAATTTTTCTTCCTCCTCGCCACCTCTCGCAAACCCTAGCGCCTCCGCTAGCTCTCGCCGACGCCGACGACGAAGCGCTTAGCTGCCGCGACTTCTTCGACGTCGTCCTCACGCCGGCCGCGGACCTCGTCTTCTCCGCCGTCACCGTAGGTGTCTTCCGTCGCCAAGTTAGGGCACGGGAGATTGAACTACTCGGCCTCCACCTTCGCTCCGTCTAGCGGTTCTTCGTGTGGTAATTAAATTTTACTTTTTACCGTCTCTTCGATCTGATAGATTCATCTGTCTTTACCAAAAGTGGTTTCTAGATCTCCAAACTTGAATCTATCTCAGTCTGCATCTCATATTCTGCCTAGTCTATTCACTTATGCTTCTTTACAAGTTAGATTCCTCACTTGTACTTAATCTTGGATTTGTACAACTTTGGAACCAACTCTCATCAAATAAGTGAATGTCTTCACGTTATGAGGTCAATGTCTTCAAACTGATTTATCTTCAAAATCTTCTGAGAATGCATATGACCTCTTCCCCTTCCCTCGCACCTCTAACGCTATCACAGGTACATGTCCGTGGGAGAATCCCTTGGTTCTCATAGTCTGCATTCGTTTGCAGAATTCTTGCAGAGTCACATCAACTCACCTGAAGCCAGTTCTTGTCTGACCAGCCGTTTGAAGCCATTGCACGTACTGAAGCCCTTCAGCTTAAACTTCATGGCAACTGAAAAGTCAGCATGAAAGGGAGGCAGACAGTGCCGTGGTAACACTTCCAAGGATTTGCCTCCAGATATGCACGAGCTGTACAAAACTGATCCTGAGGAAACCTATACCGGCCGCAAGAATCGAATCCAGTGGATTCAAAGATATTGGGAAGAAGAATGGTTCAAATACCACGTCGTCACTGAAGAATATGCAGAGAAAAATGCCATCAAGGGACCATGGGGAGACACTGTGTACAAAAATCTTCAACCCCAGTCCCTTCCTAAAGCCATCAAACGAGAATTCTATCCGTGCATGATTCGTGAACCGCAGCCAGAGAACACTGATCCTTCTTCTCTGCTGTGGTGCCGTGGAGACCATCTATTCAAGCACAACTACCCGTTCACCAAAGACTCAGTTGTGAAGAACAAGAAGGCTCTAGGGCTCAACTTCAACCCTGGTCCTTCCTCTCCTCGGGACGATGGCACCCACGAAGCCCATCAGAACCGGATCGGTCCCTTCTACAACCTTGATGGCCTCATCACCCACATTACTATCCAAGGTGCCAAAGTGGATCATTCTGATGATGATGTTGACACTGATGAAGCTCCAGCTCCTACTCCAAAGTCGCAGAAGCAAAAGAAGGCTAAAGCTTCAAAGTCATTTGCTGCTCCAAAAGCTTCGCGAGTGAAGCCATTGGTAACTGCGCCTCCTGCTCCCAGCAACACCTCTGAAAGATCTCTCTCGCATCTCCAAGAGGCGTGAGAAGCCACAGAAGAAACTTGCTCAGCGACAGAGTCAAGCACTGACACCTGCTGCCGTTCTGAGGAACGAATCTGAAGCCATTGATTTGTCTTCAGATGAAGAGTTTGGGAATGATGCCCTTGAGCAGTTGATCAAGAGCAAGCAAGAGGCGGATATCTTCAATGATCTGCCCCTCTTCGATGTGAATATCCTGCACAATTTCATTGATGAATGGTTCGACAATCAAGATCTCAGCTTTGATGATCTTTAACTCCCCATTGGCATCAGCGTCTCCTTTCAAGGCGCCATTGCTCCTGAGCTGGCTCTGGCTTAGTGAATCGTTGAACTGAAGCACAAGATTGATTTTGACAAGGAACAGTTCAAGAAGCATGTAGCCAAGCTGAGTGTGGCTGATGTCCAAAAATTCAAGGTGATGCTCAATGACCTCAAGGAGGCGTTTCGCAAGAAACGTGAGGAAGCCAAAGGCTCAAGAGAGCGCATGAAAAATCTTGCTGCTAAGTGTGTGCAGGCTTACAATGAAGCTGAAAAGCGCAAGGCTGTAGGGCGTCCTGGCATTGACCACAAGATGGCTGCCAAGCCTAAGAAGAAGCACACTGCGGCCCAGACTGAAGCTCCACGGCAGGAAGAACCTCACATTGTCTTCCCAGCCAGCATGATAGGTGATAACCCACAAGTATAGGGGATCCCAACAGCTTTCGAGGGTAGAGTATTCAACCCAAATTTATTGATTCGACACAAGGGGAGCCAAAGAATATTCTTGAGTATTAGCAGTTGAGTTGTCAATTCAACCACACCTGGATAACTTAGTATCTGCAGCAAAGTTTTTAGTAGCAAAAGTGGTATGATAGTAATGGTAACGGTAGCAAAAGTAAAGATAAATGTTTTGGGGTTTTTGTAGTAGTTGTAACAGTAGCAATGGAAAAGTAGATAAGCGAAGAACAATATGTGAAAAGCTCGTAGGCAATGGATCCGTCATGGATAATTATGCCGGATGCGATTCCTCATGCAATAGTTATAACATAGGGTGATATAGAACTAGCTCCAATTCATCAGTGTAATGTAGGCATGTATTCCGTAAATAGTCATACGTGCTTATGGAAAAGAACTTGCATGACATCTTTTGTCCTACCCTCCCGTTGCAGCGGGGTCCTTACGGAAACTAAGGGATATTAAGGCCTCCTTTTAATAGAGAACCGGAACAAAGCATTAACACATAGTGAATACATGAACTCCTCAAACTACGGTCATCACCGAGAAGTGTCCCGATTATTGTCACTTTGGGGTTGTCGGATCATAACACATAATAGGTGACCATAGACTTGCAAGATAGGATCAAGAACACACATATATTCATGAAAACATAATAGGTTCAGATCTGAAATCATGGCACTCGGGCCCTAGTGACAAGCATTAAGCATAGTGAAGTCATAGCAACATCAATCTCAGAACATAGTGCATACTAGGGATCAAACCCTAACAAAACTAACTTGATTACATGGTAAATCTCATCCAACCCATCACCGTCCAGCAAGCCTACTATGGAATTACTCACGCACGGTGGTGACCATCATGAAATTGGTGATGGAGGATGGTTGATGATGACGACGGCGACGAATCCCCCTCTCCGGAGCCCCGAACGGACTCCAGATCTGCCCTCCTGAGAGAGATTAGGGCTTGGCGGCGGCTCCATGTCGTAAAACGCGATGAAACTTTCTCTTTGATTTTTTTCTCCCCGAGACGGTATATATGGAGTTGGAGTTGAGGTCGGAGGAGGTCCAGGGGGCCCACGAGATAGGAGGGCGCGCCCTAGGGGGGCGCCCCCCTGTCTCGTGGACAGCCCGTGGGCCCCCTGGCCTTGATTTTTTCGCCAAAAATTCTTATTAATTCTGAAAAGTGGCTCCATGGATTTCCAGGACATTCCGAGAACTTTTCTTTTCTACACATAAAACATCATCATGGCAGTTCTGCTGAAAACAGCGTTAGTCCGGGTTAGTTTCATTCAAATCATGAAAGTTGGAGTCCAAAACAAGGGCAAAAGTGTTTGGAAAAGTAGATATGTTGGAGACATATCAACTCCCCCAAGCTTAAACCTTTGCTTGTCCTCAAGCAATTCAGTTGATAAACTGAAAGTGATAAAGAAAAACTTTTACAAACTCTGTTTGCTCTTGTTGTTGTAATTTTGAAAAGCCAGCATTCAAGTTTCAGCAAATATTATGAACTAACCATACTAACAATAACACATAGGTCTCACAATTACTCATATCAATAGCATAATCAACTAGCGAGCCATAATAATAAAACTCGGATGACAACACTTTCTCAAAATAATCATAACATGATATAACAAAATGGTATCTCACTAGCCCTTTCTGAGACCTCAAAACATAAATGCAGAGCACCTTGAAAGATCAAGGACTGACTAAACATTGTAATTCATGGTAAAATAGATCTAGTCAAGTCATACCCAATATAAACCAATAGTAACGAATGCAAATGACAGTGTGCTCTCCAGCGGGTGCTTTTTTAATAAGAAGGGTGATGACTCAACACAAAAGTAAATAGATAGGCCCTTCACAGAGGGAAGCAGGGATTTGTAGAGGTGCCAGAGCTCGATTTTAAAATAGAGATTGAATAACATTTTGAGCGGCATACTTTTGCTGTCAACGCAACAACTATGAGATGGCTGTATCTTCCATACTCCATGCATTATAGGCAGTTCCCAAACAGAATGGTAAAGGTTTATACTCGCTCAACCACCAACAAGCATCAATCCATGGCTTGCTCGAAACAACGAGTGCCTCCAACATACAACAGCCCGGGGGGAGTTTTATTTAATTATTTTGATTTGCTTTGATCTTTTTGGATCATGGTTCTGGGCATCCTAGTTACCGGCCCTTTCTCGTGAATGAGGAGCGGAGTCCACTCCTGTGGAGAATAACCCACCTAGCATGGAAGATATAGGCAGCCCTAGTTGAAACATGAGCTGCTCGAGCATACAAAACAGAATTTCATTTGAAGGTTTAGAGTTTGGCACATACAAATTTACTTGGAACGGCAGGTAAATACTGCATATAGGAAGGTATAGTGGACTCATATGGAACAACTTTGGGGTTTAAGGAGTTTGGATGCACAAGCAGTATTCCCTCTTAGTACAGGTGAAGGCTAGCAAAAGACTGGGAAGCGACCAACTGAGAGCGACAATAGTCATAAACATGCATTAAAATTAGTTTACACTGAGTACAAGCATGAGTAGGATATAATCTACCATGAACATAAATATCGTGAAGGCTATGTTGATTTGATTCAACTACATGCGTGAACATGTGCCAAGTCGAGTCACTTAATACATTCAAAGGAGGATACCATCCCATCATAGCACATCATAATCATTCTAATAACATGTTGGCACGCAAGGTAAACCATTATAACTCATAGCTAATCAAGCATGGCACAAGCAACTATAATCTCTAAATGTCATTGCAAATATGTTTACTTCATAATAGCTAACTCAGGAACGATGAATCATCATATTTACAAAAACAAGATAGGTCGAGTTCATACCAGCTTTTCTCATCCCAATAAGTCCATCATATATCATCATTATTACCTTTCACTTGCACGACCAAACGATGTGTATAATACTAAGAGTGCACGTGCATTGGACTAAGCTGGAATCTGCAAGCATTCACATCAAGAGAGAAGACAAGTAATATGGGCTCTAAGTTAAATAAACAATCATGCGTATAAGAGCCACTAAGCATTTTCAATATGGTCTTCTCGACCCCCAAAAGAAAGAAAAGAAAAGAAAACTATTTACACGGGAAAGCTCCCAACAAGTAAAAGAAGAACTAGAATCTTTTTGGGTTTTCATTTTAATTTCTACTACAGAGAAGGAAATTAAACTAACTAATTTTTTTGGTTTTTCTAAAGGTTTATCAAACACACAAGAAGAAAACTAGAAAAAGAAATTTAAACTAGCATGGATAATACAGTTAAAGAGTGTGAGCACCGATGACTAGTGTGTGAACATGAATGTAAAGTCGGTGAGAAATACGTACTCCCCCAAGCTTAGGCTTTTGGCCTAAGTTGGTTTAATACCAGTGACCGCCTGGCTGATATCCATAAGTGAAACTGGGGTAGTACTAAGATGAAGAGGCGACCGCCTCCTAAGTAGCAGCGTGTTGGCGAGCTGCCTCCATTCCCCTCTCGTATTCAGTGGCTTCTTCCCTGGTGACAACATATCTTCCTTTTGTCTGATAATCAAAAAGGTAGGGAGCAGGAAGAGTAACAGGGACGACGTTGCGTCTGTTATAGGTTAGTTCATAATGAAGGAATTTTTCATTCCTCTCAAGAAAATGATGATCAAACATAGCTTCTTTATCCAAATAAACAGGAGGTACAATCATATCCCTCTCTCGTGGAGCTATATTAAGAAAATTAGCCACATGGGTTGCATGAATTCCTCCAAAGAAATCTCCCTTTTTATTATTATTATGCAACCGACGTGCAACTATTGCCCCCAAGTTATAACCTCTATAACCTGACACAGCACTCTTGAGGATGCAAAGATCAGGGGCACACATGTGACATATTTCGTCCTTACCGTTAATGCATCTACCAATAAAGAGAGCAAAGTAATGTATAGCAGGAAAATGAATGCTCCCTATGGTAGCTTGTGTTACGTCCCTAGATTCTCCCACAGTAATACTAGCAAGAAAATCTCTAACTTCAGATTTGGGAGGATCATTAATATTACCCCACTGCGGGAGTTTGCAAGCAATTGTGAAATCCTCTAAATCCATGGTATAAGATGTATCATAAATGTCAAACATAAAACTAGGGGAATTACGTGAAGAAATATATTCGAACCTCCGCACAAAGGAACCAGTCAATTGATAATATTGAGGACACTTATCTTGTAAGAAGTCCTCCAGCTCGGCATTACGCACATACACGTCAAATTCCTCCTTGAAGCCTGCTTCGACCATAAAATCATCGGATGGCCACTCGCAAGCCCATACATTTGACATCTTGTTCACGTATAGCAATTCTTGGCCCTTTCTTTGCCGAGGAACCACCTTGGTACATTCTTCTAAGCATATTTCTTTTTCTGAAAATTTCTGAAATTTTAGTGACTTCAAAATAAAAGTGAATAAGACTAAACAAGATCGATAGCAACTACTCCTACAAGTGCCTAGAGCCTATATCATGCATTGGAATTGCTTGGGACCTCAAAAATTTAACATGCAAGCTCAAGAACATGGTCACCTATGCAGCAAAAATTTGCAATGAATAAAGCACTAGAACAAAAACTAATTGGACCAATGGAGGAGTCACATACCAAGCAATAATCTCCCAAAGCAGTCTTGTGAATGGAGCTTTGAGCTAAGAGATCGAAAATCGCAGCAAAACGAGCTAGAACTCGGGCTTGAGCTGGATGGGGATTTTTTTGGGTAGAAGATGAAGTGTGTGGGTGCTGGCATAAGTGGAGGGGGGCCACCAGGGGCCCACGAGACAGGGGGTGCGCCCTACAGGGGGGGCCTCCTCTCTCGTGGTCTGGTGCTTGCCCCTCTTGCAGTGTTTTCAGTGCCTAAAATCCTCAAATATTCCAGAAAAAATCAAACTAAATTTGTAGGGCATTTGGAGCACTTTTATTTTCGGACTATTTTTTAATGCACGAATAATTCAGAAAACAGACAGATAATACTATTTTTCCTTTATTTAATCTAAATAACAAAAAGTAAAAAGAGGGTACAGAAGGTTGTGCCTTCTAGTTTCATCCATCTCGTGATCATCAAAATGAACCCACTAACAAGGTTGATCAAGTCTTGTTAACAAACTCATTCCGAATAACACGGAACCGGAGAAATTTCGAATAACACTAAGTTACCTCAACGGGGATATGAAAATCCCCAACAATAAGAATATCATACTTTTTCTTGACAGTAGGAAGAGGAAATTCAAAACCTCCAAAAATGATAGTTGGAACTTTTCAATAGAATTGATGCTATGAACTTGAGATTGTTTCCTCGGAAAGTGTACCGTATGCTCATTCCCATTAACATGAAAAGTGACATTGCCTTTGTTGCAATCAATAACATCCCCTGCAGTATTAAGAAAAGGTCTACCAAGGATAATAGACATACTATCGTCACCAGGAATATCAAGAATAACAAAGTCCATTAAAATAGTGACATTTGCAACCACAACAGGCACATCCTCACAAATACCGACAGGTATAGCAGTTGATTTATCAGCCATTTGCAAAGATATTTCGGTAGGTGTCAACTTATTCAATTCAAGTCTACGATATAAAGAGAGAGAGGCATAACACTAACACCGGCTCCAAGATCACATAAAGCAGTTCTAACATAATTTCTTTTAATAAAGCCTGGTATAGTTGGTACCCCCGGATCTCCAAGTTTCTTTGGTATTCCACCCTTAAAAGTGTAATTGGCAAGCATGGTGGAAATTTCAACTTCCGGTATCTTTCTTTTATTTGTGATGATATCCTTCATATACTTAGCATAAGGATTTACTTTGAGCATATCAGTTAAGCGCATACGTAAGAAAATAGGTCTAATCATTTCAGCAAAGCGCTCAAAATCCTCATCATCCTTTGACTTGGATGGTTTAGGAGGAAAGGGCATGGGTTTCTGAACCCATGGTTCTCTTTCTTTACCGTGCTTCCTAGCAACAAAATCTCTCCTATCATAACATTGATTCTTTGATTGTGGGTTATCAAGATCAACAGCAGGTTCAATCTCTACATCATTGTCTTTGCTAGGTTGAGCATCAACATGAACATTATCATTAACGTTATCACTAGGTTCATGTTCATCACCTGATTGAGTTTCAGCATCAGAAATAGAAATATCATTGGGATTCTCAGGTGTGTCTATAGTAGGTTCACTAGAAGCATGCAAAGTTCTTTTGTTTTTCTTCTTCTTCTTAGAAGAACTAGGTGCCTCTAAGTTATTTCTCTAAGAATCTTGCTCGATTCTCTTAGGGTGGCCTTTGGGATACAAAGGTTCCTGAGTCATTCTACCAGTTCTAGTAGCCACTCTAATAGCAAAGTCATTTTTATTATTTAATTCATCAAGCAAATCATTTTGAGCTTTGAGTACTTGCTCAGCTTGAGTAGCAACCATAGAAGCATATTTGCTAACGCGGTGAAGTTCATCTTTAACTCTAGCCAGATTATCACCCGCGCGTCCTATCTCGAAAGCATTATTCTTGAACTCTCTACCAACATAAGCATTAAAACTTTCTTGCCTAGCCATAAAGTCATCAAATTCATCTAAGCATGGGCTATGAAATTTAGTAGAGGGGACTTCAACTTTATCATATCTATAGAGAGAATTTACCTTTACTACCTGTGATGGGTTATCAAGACAATGTGGTTCTTCAGGCGGTAAATTAAGACCATGTATTTCTTCAATAGGAGGTAAATTCTTAACATCTTCAACTTTAATACCTTTTTATTTCATTGATTTCTTTGCCTCTTGCATATCTTCAGGACTGAGAAATAAAACACCTCTCTTCTTCGGAGTGGGTTTAGGAATAGGCTCAGGAGTTGGCTCAATGGGTTCAAAAATTACTTCAGGAACTGGCTCAGGAAGAGTCCAATTATTTTCATTAGTCAACATATTATTCAATAGTATTTCAGCTTCGTCAACTGTTCTTTCCCTGAAAACACAACCAGCACAACTATCCAAGTAGTCCTTGGAAGCATCGGTTAGTCCATTATAAAAGATATCAAGTATTTCATTTTTCTTAAGAGGATGATCAGGCAAAGCATTAAGTAACCGGAGAAGCCTCCCTCAAGCTTGTGGGAGACTCTCTTCTTTGATTTGCACAAAATTATATATTTCCTGCAAGGCAGCTTGTTTCTTATGAGCAGGGAAATATTTAGCAGAGAAGTAATAAATCATATCCTGGGGACTACGCACACAACCAGGAGCAAGAGAATTATACCAAGTCTTAACATCACCCTTTAATGAGAACGGAAATATCTTAAGGATATATAAATAGCGAGACTTCTCATCATGAGTAAATAGGGTGGCTATATCATTCAACTTGGTAAGATGTGCCACAACAATTTCAGATTCAAGGCCATAAAAAGGATCAGATTCAACTAAAGTAATAATATCAGGATCAACAGAGAATTCATAATCCTTATCAGTAACACGGATAGGTGAAGTAGCAAAAGCAGGATCGGGTTTCATTCTAGCATTAAGAGACTGCTGCTTCCATTTAGCTAATAATTTCTTAAGATCATTTCTATCATTGCAAGCAAGAATTTCCATAGCAGCTGTTTCATGCATAACATAACCTTTAGGAACAACAGGTAATACATAATCATTGGGGGGGACCTTCACCATCACTATCATTAGTAATAGGATCTTCAGTAATTTCATTCCCCCTAAATCTAGCAAGTTGTTCATCTAAAAATTCACCTAATGGCACAGTAGTATCACGCACAGAAGTAGTTTCATCATGCATAGCAGAAATGGCATCATCAATAACATGCGACATATCAGAATTCATAGCAGTAGCAGGTTTAGGTGTCGCAAGCCTACTAATAACGGAAGGAGAATCTAGTGCAGAGCTAGATGGCAGTTCCTTACCTCCCCTCATAGTTGAGGGCAAAAAAGTAGTTCGATCGTATTTCAAGTTCTTCATAGTGATCAACAGATATAAATCCCAAGTGACTCAGAGAATAGAGCTATGCTCCCCGGCAACGGCGCCAGAAATTAGTCTTGATAACCCACAAGTATAGGGGATCGCAACAGCTTTCGAGGGTAGAGTATTCAACCCAAATTTATTGATTCGACACAAGGGGAGCCAAAGAATATTCTTGAGTATTAGTAGTTGAGTTGTCAATTCAACCACACCAGGATAACTTAGTATCTGCAGCAAAGTGTTTAGTAGCAAAAGTGGTATGATAGTAATGGTAACGGTAGCAAAAGTAAAGATAAATGTTTTTGGGTTTTTGTAGTAGTTGTAACAGTAGCAACGGAAGAGTAAATAAGCGAAGAACAATATGTGAAAAGCTCGTAGGCAATGGATCGGTGATGGATAATTATGCCGGATGCGATTCTTCATGCAATAGTTATAACATAGGGTGATATAGAACTAGCTCCAATTCATCAATGTAATGTAGGCATGTATTCCGTAAATAGTCATACGTGCTTATGGAAAAGAACTTGCATGACATCTTTTGTCCTACTCTCCCGTTGCGGCGGGGTCCTTACGGAAACTAAGGGATATTAAGACCTCCTTTTAATAGAGAACCGGAACAAAGCATTAACACATAGTGAATACATGAACTCCTCAAACTACGGTCATCACCGAGAAGTGTCCCGATTATTCTCACTTCGGGGTTGTCGGATCAGAACACATAATAGGTGACTATAGACTTGCAATATAGGCTCAAGAACACACATAAATTCATGAAAACATAATAGGTTCAGATCTAAAATCATGGCACTCGGGCCCTAGTGACAAGCATTAAGCATAGGAAAGTTATAGCAACATCAATCTCAGAACATAGTGGATACTAGGGATCAAACCCTAACAAAACTAACTTGATTACATGGTAAATCTCATCCAACCCATCACCGTCCAACAAACCTACGATGGAATTACTCACGCACGGCAGTGAGCATCATGAAATTGGTGATGGAGGATGGTTGATGATGACAACGGTGACGAATCCCCCTCTCCGGAGCCCCGAACGGACTCCAGATCAGCCCTCCCGAGAGAGATTAGGGCTTGGCGGCGGCTCCGTGTCGTAAAATTCTCCCCGAGATGGTATATATGGAGTTCGAGTTGAGGTCGGAGGAGGTCCAGGTGGCCCACAAGATAGGAGGGCGCGACCTAGGGGGGGCGCCCCCTGTCTCGTGGACAGCCCGTGGTCCCCGTGGCCTTGATTCTTTCGCCAAAAATTCTTATTAATTCTGAAAAGTGCCTCCGTGGATTTCCAGGACATTCCGAGAGCTTTTCTTTTCTATACATAAAACAACATCATGCAAGTTCTGCTGAAAACAGCGTCAGTCCGGGTTAGTTTCATTCAAATCATGCAAGTTAGAGTCCAAAACAAGGGAAAAAGTGTTTGGAAAAGTAGATACGTTGGAGACGTATCAACAAGCTCGAAGCCTAAGGTCTCCACAGTGGCTTCAGATCAGCAGAAAACCAAGGCAGCTGAAGCCGAAGCCAGGAAACGCAAAATCAAGCGCACCACTGATGATTCACCAACCCCCAAGAAGAGAAAAAACAAGAAAAGAGATCGGGCAGCTCCCAAAGAGCCCCTTGTTGTTAACCCATTGCTTTTGCTCCCCCTCCATCTGCAAATCAAGAGCGTCGATTGATTGTTCATGAGCCTGCTTCCATAGAGGCTCCTGAAGCTCAAGAGATTCCAGTCGTTGACCCCATTGCGACTGAAGACATTG
Organism: Triticum timopheevii; assembly: GCA_963921465.1. Taxonomy (NCBI): domain Eukaryota; kingdom Viridiplantae; phylum Streptophyta; class Magnoliopsida; order Poales; family Poaceae; genus Triticum; species Triticum timopheevii. The sequence goes on from OY997270.1 coordinate 545,020,713, forward strand.
GTCCCCAAGACAATGTAGAAGATGATGAAGTCCTTCCTCAGATCCAGCGCCACACGGTATCATCGCCTGTTCACACGAACAGCGAAACCATCAGTATTGGTTGTCCTCTGACGCCAATCTCACAAGATGCCTCATGGGCTGATCGCCCCCAACCAGCAACTCCAGTTCAAGACTCACCAAGTACACCCCGTCCTTCACCAACGCAGGGTCCCAGTCCAATTGTCAATGATGACAATTACATGGATACCACACCATCCCCCAAAGCGCCGCCTGTGTATCAACGGCTTTGCAAAGGCCAGAGGCCATCAGTCTCCATGACAACCATCACAGAAGAGGATTCCCACCAATCCAGCTTAGTGGCACGTCAAGTGTTTCCTGAAGACAATCCTTCTGTGACGGTTCTTGTGTCCGAAGCTAATGCTTCTGAAGAGATTCCGGCTGCATCAGCCAAAGAAAAACAAGATGAGCTTGTTGTTACTCCCCCTACTACCCAAGAAGTTGTTCTCGAGGAGAACGTGTCTGTGCCCAACCCTCCAACTCCTCAAGTGGAGGTTGAGAATACTGAGGCGGCCACTAACATTGTCACTGAAGCAAATGATGTTGCCATGACTGAAGCCAATGTGGTGCCTCAAGTTAACAATGTGAATGAAGCCAATGCTGCACCTGCAACGAATGAGCAGCCTGAAGCCTTTGCAAATGCCACTGCTCATGTTCCGCCTCCAAGGCCCCACACAATTGAGCATGCATTCTACCAAGGCGAGCTTGTTCCTGTCAGATGGCCAATTCTGATTTCTCCGCCTACTCCTGGACCTCAATTTGACTATCATGTGGAGCACAGGCCTCAGGTTCAGAAGCCAAAACCAAGGCTGCCAAGGTTCCCAGGTACTGCATCGGCACCAAGCTCATTCAACATCAACGGCTTCATTGCACACAACACCTTCTTCGATTCTGGCAAGAACCCTTATTCCAAGCCAAGAATATCATCAGATCGGTTCTGGAGCTACCAGCAGCGCATCTACTACTCCTACATTCTATACAATAAGGAGCGCATATTTCCGCATATGTATCTGGACACTGAAGCCATTGCTAGTCTGCCCTGCCTTGAAGAAGCCCTAGACTGCTTTCGTGATGCTGGTCTCCTGGAGTTTGTCACTGACAAGGAACATTGGAATGAAGAGCATCTCCTGCAATTCTATGCAACCCTCCACATACGCGGCTACAACAGGGATACAACGACATGGGTCCTCGAGTGGATGACGGGCCACATTCATCATGAAGCCAAAGCCTTTGATCTCATTGAGCTTACCGGCCTCTCCACTCCAGGAGAACTGTTTGAACCTGGTTGTCAGCTTCACCGCGATGCATTGGAGAGCATCTTTCAGAAGCTTGAGCCCAACATGAGCCAGATGCTTAGTATGATGAAGCCACTGCCCCCAGATGCTGAGTATCCCAAGGAATTCCTTGTTGAAGACCTAGAGTATCTGCCTCACACTATCTATCATATCATTCGGCGAACTCTATGGCCGATCAAGGGGCATTCCTCCTCAGCAAAGCTTGAAGGTGCTTTGAAGACATTGGTCTTCTACATACTCAATGGCAAAAGCTTCAATACTCAAGATTTCTTCATTCGCCAGTTTGCTGCATCTGGGTCTGACATTCTTGGTCTGAAGTTCTATGCTCCTTGGATCATGCATCTGATCAAGCTCCACTCTGCCATTGACTATCAACCCTCTGCTCGTAACCATCTCATATTTTTACCATAGGTTGACATGTCCATTGAAGCCATTTACCCAGAGCCTGCCAAGGAAGCCCTATATCTTCACAATATAGATCGTCAGAGCTTTTCCCAGCATGTTGAGGGTGTTCAGGTTGCTTCTCGTGTTTATCCATTGGCCGGTAACACTCGTCGTGCACGTATTGAAGCCATAGAAAGCACAATTGCTCCAAGAACTCGCAAACGATACCGTGTGCTCAATGACCGCGAGCTTCTTGTGGCTTTGCATCAGAAGAAAGATAAGCATCATTACTGGCAGAAGCGACAAATGCAAAGCCTCTTGGTGGATATCAATCGCATTCGCAATCTTGCCACCAAGAACACCTTTGTCACTCACGAAACCTGTCGGAGGACTTGGAAGGGTTTGACACTGCTCAGTGCTGAAGCTGATCTTCAAGACGATGGCTTCAATGAAAGATTCAAGTTTGACTCTACTCCTCCCAACAATGCGGTTTTACGTCGAACCCCGTCTCTTGAAGATTCAGAGTACTCTTCGTCTGCAGCCGCAGTAAATGCCAGAGTTATTGATGAAGCCGATGATGCTACTTCACCACCGCCGACATCAACGCGTATCAACACTACACCAAGTTCTTCTGCACCACCAAACCTCAATGATGACCCTGCTGCTTCACCTACTCCTCATGGGAACGAGTAGAGCTGATGTCTTCAAACCTTTTTGGTCCTTACTGACAAAAGGGGGAGAAGCATAGGTTGATAGTCTTCAAGCGGGTCCTGATGGGTGGTTGCTATACTTTTGCCTAGTGCTTACAACTCTCATTTTGCTACATCCGGTTCTTTGAGTTGTAACACTTAAACTTGATGGTTGTCTGCCCTTTTTTCTGCTATTCTGTGTGATGCAACGATAAATTCCGCATATGCGATGATAAATCCCGCATGAACTCATTCCGCAGATGTCCATTTTTCATTATGCATGTCATTATTCCTGTATATCTGTTTATGCATGATGTATTGTCTTCATATGGTGAAGAGGATCTCCACAAGTACAACCTGCCATGTGCATTTGCATTCCAACACAAAACATTAATATGCACTGTTGGAAATATGCCCTAGAGGCAATAATAAAAGATTATTATTATATTTCCTTGTTCATGGTAATTGTCTTTATTCATGCTATAAATGTATTATCCGGAAATCGTAATACACGTGTGAATACATAGACCATAACATGTCCCTAGTGGGCCTCTAGTTGACTAGCTCGTTGATCAATAGATAGTCATGGTTTCCTAGCTATGGACATTAGATGTCGTTGATAACGGGATCACATCATTAGGAGAATGATGTGATGGACAAGACCCAATCCTAAGCATAGCACAAGATCGTGTAGTTCGTTTTGCTAGAGCTTTCCAATGTCAAGTATCCTTTACTTAGACCATGAGATCGTGTAACTTCCGGATACCGTAGGAGTGCTTTGGGTGTACCAAACGTCACAACATAACTGGGTGACTATAAAGGTGCACTACAGGTATCTCCGAAAGTGTCTGTTGGGTTGACACAGATCGAGACTGGGATTTGTCACTCCGTATGACGGAGAGGTATCTCTGGGCCCACTCGGTAATGCATCATCATAATGAGCTCAAAGTGACCAAGTGTTTGGTCACGGGATCATGCATTATGGTACGAGTAAAGTGACTTGCGGGTAACGAGACTGAACGAGGTATTGGGATACCGACGATCGAGTCTCGGGCAAGTAACGTACCAATTGACAAACGGAATTGTATACGGGGTTGTTTGAATCCTCGACATTGTGGTTCATCTGATGAGATCATCGAGGAGCATGTGGGAGCCAACATGGGTATCCAGATCCCGCTGTTGGTTATTGCCCGAGAGCCGTCTCGGTCATGTCTACGTGTCTCCCGAACCCGTAGGGTCTACACACTTAAGGTTCGGTGACGCTAGGGTTGTATGAACATGAGTATGCAGCAAACCGAATGTTGTTCGGAGTCCCGGATGAGATCCCGGAATTCACGAGGAGTTTTGGAATGGTCCGGAGGTAAAGAATTATATATAGGAAGTGATGTTTCGGCCATCGGGAAAGTTTCGGGGTCACCCGGTATTGTACCGGGACCACCGGAAGTGTCCCGGGGGTCCACCGGATGGGGCCACCCATCCCGGAGGGCCCCATGGGCTGAAGTGGGGAGGGGAACCAGCCCATAGTGGGCTGGTGCACCCCCCTTGGCCCACCCCCTGCGCCTAGGGTTGAAACCCTAGGGTGGGGGGGGGGGCGCCCCACTTGCCTTGGGGGGCACTCCACCCCCCTGGCCGCCGCCCCCCTGGGAGATCAGATCTCCAGGGGCCGGCGCCCCCACCCCTGGGGGCCTATATAAAGGGAGGGGAGGGAGGGGCAGCCGCACCCCTGAGTCTTGGCGCCTCCCTCCCCCTGCTACACCTCTTCCTCCTCCCACAGTTGCTTGGCGAAGCCCTGCCGGAGTTCTGCTGCATCCACCACCACGCCGTCGTGCTGCTGGATCATCATCAACCTCTCCTTTCCCCTTGCTATATCAAGACGGAGGAGACATCACGCTGACCGTACGTGTGTTGAACGCGGAGGTGCCGTCCGTTCGGCGCTAGGATCTCCGGTGATAGGATCACGACGAGAACGACTACCTCAACCCCGTTCTTTTGAACGCTTCCGCTCACGATTTACAAAGTGGTATGCAGATGCATCTCTCTTTTCACTCGTTGCTTAGATGAACTCATAGATGGATCTTGGTGAAACCGTAGGAAAAATTTTAATTTTCTACAACGTTCCCCAACATGCACATCTTCAGGGGGAGCCTTTTTGCCATCTATGAAGACAATATCTTAATCCTTACAATTTCACATACTTTTATCCCCGTTGAAAACTTCAACCAGTTTTTCATCAATCACCAAAAAGGGGGAGATTGTAAGTGCATCTAGTGCCACCCCTAGTTGGTTTTGGAGTATTGACGACAAACCTGGTTGAGGGACTAATGTGTTTGTGAGAATTGCAGGATAACACAGGTAGTAGTCCCTCCTTGATTCGGTTTACCTAACGGAGATGACCCCTAAAAATGTGTGAAGACATTGAAGACAATGGTGGTCTATGAAGATATTCACGTTGAAGACTATGACTCGAGAAGACATTGAGTGAAGACTATGGAGCGCGCAGACTTAGTTGTTTCGTTGTTTCCTTTTCTTCTTTGTTGAGTCATAGGAACCACCGCACTATTAAGTGGGGTCCAAGTGAACAAAGTCAGAGTGACTGAGGTGATGCTCAAACCAAATCCTATGTCTTCGAGCGAAGACAATGAGAGCAAATCTTATCCTGTGTCAGATAAGTCAGCTTTACTTGTAGCCCAAGTCAAGCTGCCGCGTGTGTTTGAAATCTGACCGTTGCGACACGTGTCAGTTCCTTAGTGACCCAGGGTCATTTCGGACAAATTCGGTCGGGTTGCCCAGTGGCTATAAATAGCCCACCCCCTACACCATAAATTGGTGGCTGCTCAGAGTTAGTACACGGCTTTTGTCGTTTGAGAGAAACCCACCGCCGAAGCTTTCGAGAGAGAATCCTTGCAAGGACAAAGTCCAAACCACCCAGAGCCCAAAGAGTGTTTGGCATCACTAAAGTCTTTCTGTCCGCATGATCTGACGACTTGTTACACTTAAGGACTGTGAATCCTCCAGTCGGTTAGGCCTCGCGTTCTGAGCATCCAAGAGCCATTGTGGATTGCCGGTGAACGAAGTCTATCAAGGTTAGGAAGTCTACCTTGAAGACTTACCAGAGTGATTGGGCAGGGACTAAGTGTCCTTAGCTCAAGGGGAATAAGGTGAAGACGCGGTCTTCTGAGTTGAATCTCAGCCTCCCTAACAAGACGTACAGTTGTCACAGCAACTGGAACTGGTCGAACAAATCCCTGTCCTTCTGAAGCCTCTGGTTCTATCTCTTACCTCTCTTTACTTATAGTTTGTCTTCGTGAAGTCATTGCCTGCTTGCCTTATCTGTTTGACTTCACTGTGTGACTATCTGTTCAGATTGGCTTCATACTATCTTCCGTCCTGATCTTTACTACCTAGCTGCTATTAGTCTTCGTGCTTTCACTCCATTGAATACTTGACTATGGCTTGTCTACTGTAGTCTACCGTCCGCTGCATTCAAATAGTGTTGTTTATATTGTTTGTCTTCGAAACTCTCATGTTTTGAAGTCTTTCATAAAAATCGTCTATTCACCCCCACCCCCACCTCTAGTCGATAACTAGCCCTTTCACCTATAGGTGTTCAGAATTTAAGATTTTGCGGGGTCGGATACAGCCCCTGGTATGAAGGCCGTGCTGAAAACGCATACGTCAATAGAAAGCAAGGAGGGAATACAGATGATGAGACAATATAAGAACCTAACGAAAGGTGGTGATCATTTGCTTCCTTTATATCCTTATCAGTACATCGAGGCGTATTTCGACAGAAAATGCCATAAATATGGAGGGCATGTTACATGCCTAAAGATTTACATAAGGGAAAGTCTAGCACAGGGCCTAAAAGTAATGGTTCGAAGACTCCAGTGATGCCCTGCCGCACGTCTGCGTCGTTTCTCCTTAGTAACGAATCCTTTGACAGGGGTATTTGATGATTGTCCATGAAGGAGTGGGAGAGACAGCCTTGAAAGGGTCCCTGATGCAACCATAAAGTGGATAGGGCTCTTAATGAACCTGAAGTGAAAAAAATGTATAATGTCCAAATAGGGTCAAGCCGTACTATGGACTTTTTCTGCAGTGTGCCTTCGGCGTTGCCCAAGGTATTTTGAATGCGTACTCTTATGTACGTGCGGTACGTAAGCCGCAACCTTATGGGGCAATTGGTGGAGGCCGAGCTATTAATCGATGTCTGGATCCGTCGAGTTATCGCAGTGATGCGCAGACCGGACTCTTTTAGAGATGTCATTGGCTTTGATGTTCGACGAATTGTTCGGCTTAATGAGGCCGCCATACACCTCGGTTGCAAGGGCCGTGGTGTCCTCTTCAGTACGGAGGGAGCGCTCCATGTTTCCATTGACTGTAATAACACCGGGAGGTCCGGGCATTTTAAGCTTCAAATAAGCATAGTGCGGGACTGCATTAAAGCAGGCGAAAGCAGTTCGTCCGAGCAGTGCGTGATAACCACTGCGGAAGGGGGTAATGTCAAACATCAGCTCTTCACTTTGGAAATTGTCTGGGGAGCTGAATACTACCCCAAGTGTTAGTGAGCCCTTACAACGGGCCTCCACGCCGGGTATCACACCTTTAAAGGTGGTGTTACTAGGATTGATTCTTGATGGGTCAATGCCCATCTTGCGGATAGTGTCTTGATAAATCAAGTTGAGACTGCTGTCATCGTCCATAAGGACTCTTGTGAGATGGTATCCGTCAATGATTGGATCAAGTACCAGGGCGGCCGAACCCCCGCGACGGATACTGGTTGGGTGATCCCTGCGATCAAAGGTGATCGGACAGGCTGCCCATGGATTGAATTTTGGGGCGACAGGCTCTACGGCGTAGACGTCCCTTAGTGCGTGCTTACGCTCCCTTTTGGGAATGTGAGTGACATAGATCATGTTGACTGTTTTCACTTCGGGGGGAAACTACTTTTGGCCCCTGGTGTTCAGCTGGCAGGGCTCATCATCGGCCTCACTTGGGGGTCCCTTTCCCTTGTGTTTGGTATTTATCTTACCGGCATGTTTGAAAACCCAACAGTTTCTATTGGTGTGGTTGGCAGGCTTGTCGAGTGTGCCATGAATCTAATAGGGCCTCTCAAGGATTTTGTCCAAGTTGGATGGACCATCCCTGTTGCCTTTAAAAGGTTTCTTCTGTTGATCGGATTTAGAACCACTAAATCCGGCATTGACAGTCGTATCATCTGTGTCGTTGTTATTGCTACGACATTTGTTTTTATTGCGGCGTGGTTTACCATTGTCGTCCCTGGTCTCAGAAGTGTCGGGGTCGCCGGAGCTGTTGCTTCTACGAGCCAACCAACTATCTTCACCCGCGCAGAAACGGGTCATGAGTGCAGTTAAGGCTTCCATGGTCTTCGGCTTTTCCTGCCCGAGGTGTTCGGCGAGCCATTCATCATGGACACTATGCTTGAAGGCCGCTAAGGCTTCGGCGTCCGGACAGTCCACAATTTGGTTCTTTTTTAGTTAGGCACCAATTCCAAAGCTTGCGAGTCGATTCGCCAGGTTGCTGGATTATGTGACTTAGATCATCAGCATCCGGTGGCAGGACATAAGTGCCCTGAAAGTTGGCTCGAAAAGCATCTTCTAAATCTTCCCAGCTTCCAATCGAGTTCTCTGGGAGGCTGTTCAGCCAGTGTCGTGCTGGTCCTTTTAGCTTTAGAAGAAGATATTTAATGGCATGAAGGTCATCTCCACGAGCCATATGAATATGGAGAAAAAAATCTTCGATCCAGACGGTCGGACCCGTCGTTCCATCATACTACTCGATGTTTATGGGTTGGAACCCTTCCAGAAACTGGTGCTGCATTACCTCATAGGTAAAGCACATGGGGTGTGCGGCACCCCTATACCGTGCGACATCACGGCGGAGATCGGATGACATCTGAGTTCGGTGTTGATCCCAAATATTGTAATGTTCATCACGCCGGGCTTCATAGCCGTTATCTCATGCCGGGGCACGGCCTCTTGATCCATAGATCGATCTTGTCTGACTGGCTTTATTGGCCAGGTCCTAATGCAAGTCATATGTATAGCCCGCGGCTGCTGTCTCCTTGCCTCTTCGGCGAGGGGGGTGCGGGCTGGTGTTCGGCTTGATGTGCCGCTTTATCCCGTCCACGTGGTGGTCGGTCTGGTTGATCTGCCTGGTTGTATTTCTACGGTATTGGCTCAAGGGCTTCATCGTCGAACTGTGGCAGCAGCTTGCGCTTGGGGTAACTTTTTATTGGTCGCTCAGGGCCGTACTCCTCGGCGGCCAGGACCTTGATCCACCTTTCGTTGAGCGTATCCTGTTCAACTTTGAGCTGCTGCTGTTTCTTTTCAGGCTCCGCGCGGTGGCAATGACCTATCGCTTGAAGTGTTCTTGTTCAAGAGGTTCCTCTAGGACGATAAAATCTTCATCACCAAGGCTAACATCCTCCTCGAAGACTGGCATATAGTTGTTGTCTTTCGAATCTTCATGATCAGTGTGTTAGGGGCTATACTAACCCTCCTCCCTCCCATCCTATTCGGACATGGGCTCAACATGGTGTTCGGGGTCTTCGGCATTATCCGGAGTCTCCTTGTCTCTGGTGTCGGTATTGTTGTCCCTTGCCCAATGCGATCGTACGTGGCGCCGCTCGCACCGGCGCTTTGGTGGTTCGTCAACGGGCTTGTCCTTATCGGGATTCTGATTATCCTCGTCATCCTTTTTATCAGGAGTGTCCACCATGTATACGTCATAGGTAGAAGTGGTTGTCCGACGCCATATGATAGGTGGGACTTGGCTTGATTCAGCGTCGGCATCATCGTCCACACCATCGATGTCTTCGGACGCGTAGTCTAGCATGTCGGTTAAATCCTCGAAAGTGGCTATTAAGTGGGTGGTGGGTGGGTCATAAAATTCCCCGCTCTCAGCCCCCATCCCATGCTGGGTGCAGTTTGGAGGCAAAGCTTCCGTGATGGCGAGAGACCGCATTGAGCCCAATGCTTTGTCTAAGGGCGAAAGCTAGGTAGGAGTATGTGGATCTGCAGGGCTGAGTTCGGTGATAGACACCTAGTCGGGCCCGATCGACGCAGACTTTCACAGTTCAAAGTTGTCGCCCAGAGACGAGTCCAAGATTGCATCTGGGTCTCTGGTCGGAAGTTCCATGATAGAAAAGAGTCCGGTGGGGTTGATCCTCCCGTCTGCGGACGATACGACATGTTCTAGATCTAAGGCCGAGGCGGGTGCGAGTGTCGACCCCTAGACGGGATCTAAGAGCAGATCCGAAGGGCTTCCTTCGTGGGGTAGGGGGCGGCACCCGAGGCCGCGAACACCTCGAAGACCAGATCTCCTCGGATATTGGCGACGTAGTTCAGATTTCCGAACCTGATCTGGTGGCCGGGGGCGTAACTGCCGACCTGCTAAAGGTGGCCGGTCGATATGGCACGAAGCACATTGTAAGTGCATCTAGTGCCACCCCTAGTTGGTTTTGGAGTATTGATGACAAAGTTGGTTGAGGTACTAATGCGTTTGTGAGAATTGCAGGATAACGCAAGTAGTGTCCCTCATTGATTCGGTTTACCTACCGGAGATGACCCCTAAAAATGTATGAAGACATTGAAGACAATGGTGGTATGAGAAGATATTCATATTGAAGACTGTGACACGAGAAGACATTGCATGAAGACTATGGAGCGTGAAGACTGTGTGGTTTCGTTGTTTCCTTTTTCTTCTTTGTTGAGTCATAGGAACCACCGTACTGTTAAGTGGGGTCCAAGTGAACTAAGTCAGAGTGACTGAAGTGATGCTCAACCCAAATCCTATGTCTTAGAGCGAAGACAATGAGAGCAAATCTTATCCAGAGCTGGATGAGTCAGCTTTGCTTGTAGCCCAAGTAAAGTTGCCGTGTGTGTTTGAAATCTGACCGTTGGAACACGTGTCAGTTCCTTAGTGACCCAGGGTCATTTCGGACAAATCAGGTCGGGTTGCCTAGTGGCTATAAATAGCCCACCCCCTACACCATAAATTGGTGGCTGCTCAGAGTTAGTGCACGGCTTTTGTCGCTTGAGAGCAACCTACCTCGAAGCATTTGAGAGAGAGAGAGAGATCCTTGCGAGGACAAAGCCCAAACACCAAGGGGGAAAGAGTGTTAGGCATCACTGAAGTCTTTCTGTCTGTGTGGCTTGAAGACTTATTACACTTGAGGACTGTGAATCCTCCAGCCGGTTAGGCATCGCGTACTGAGCATCCAAGAGTCATTGTGGATTGCCGGTGAACGAAGTCTGTGAAGGTTTGGAAGTCTACCTTGAAGACTTACCAGAGTGATTGGGCGAGGACTGGGTGTCCTTAGCTCAAGGGGAATAATGTGAAGACACGGTCTTCTGAGTTAAATCTCAGCCTCCCTAACCAGATGTACAGTTGTCACAGCAACTAGAACTGGTCCAACAAATCCTGTGTCTTCAACAAGCGACTGGTTCTATCCCTTTCCATCCTTTACTTAAGTTTGTCTTCGTGAAGTCATTGCCTATCTGTTGTACCTGTTTGACTTCATTGCTTGACTACTATCGTTGATTGGCTTCATACTATCTTCCATCCTGATCCTTACTACTTGCTGCTATTAGTCCTGTGCTTTCACATTATTGCATACTTGACTATGGCTTCCTTACAGCAGTTTATCTTCCGCTGCATATCAATTAGGGCATTTCAATTGTTTGTCTTCGAAACTTCCAAGTTTTGAAGACTTTCATAAAAATCGCCTATTCACCCCCCCCCCTCTAGTCGATATTAGCACTTTCAAAGCCGCCGAACACAAAAACCTGTCCGGGGAGAAAAGTTTCCCTAGACACAACATCGTCGTTGATGAAGAGGCGACTCATCGATCCTTCTGTTGACAACACAACGGAGCTCTCAATGAAAGCACCAATGTCGGCATCAAAACTGGCAGATCTCGGGTAGGGGGGCCCAAGTTGTATGTTTGAAGATCGATGGTAACAATGATCAAAGGGACACAGTGTTTACCCAAGTTCGGGCCCTCTTAATGGAGGTAAAACCCTACTCCTGCTTGATTATATTCGATGGGTATAGGGGTTACAAGAGTTGATCTATCTCAAGATCGTTGTGGCTAAACCCTAGCTTGGCTAGCCTATCAATGTTTTGATCCTGCCTCCGGTCTAAAGCCCTCCGGTTTATATAGATACCAGAGGGGCCTAGGGTTGTACAAAGTTGGTTTAACAGAAAGGAAATAGTATATCTGCACACCTAAACTTGTCGTTCACGTATACGGGAGTCCCAACCATACACGAGAAGTGGTCTTCTTCCTTGTATCTTGACAGCCCATTAGTCTGGCCCACATTAAATAGACTGGACGCCCGGGGACCCCTTAGTCCAGGACTCCCTCAGCAGCGCCTCAACTAAATGCTGCTACTAGTCCTATCTTAGCAGCGTTCGCACTAGACGCTGCTTGCACTTTCACTTCAGTAGCGTTTGGGGCTGAACGCTGCAAATGTAGTCAAAACTAGCAGCATGCCTTACGCGCTTTGGAACACTACTAACATGCAATATACTTCTGTACCAAATTTGCGCTTGCTACATTTGGTTGGAAATTGGTTCATTGGTAGCAAAATAAGGATCCAAATAATGAAGTTGCACATGCAGTTTAACCAATAACTAGTATTCACAAACATCAATTTAAACTGATAATTGTCGTTAGACACTTAATAAAGTACTTAATTAACACATTTCAAAAGCAAAGTACTTAGTACGACAAGCGCGCAACACGGTAGAGGAGTACTTTTACTACGCATCACAAGTTCTTGACACATGATAGTAAGGAAGCTAGCAAGCCCACTCGTCATCGTAAGCCTCCCAGTTGTAGATGGTACACATGAAGGGGACTGGCTCATCAACATGTCTTAGGTGGAGCATGACGATCAACTTGTCACCTCCATCATAGTAGTAGTTGTCACGAATGTCCTTCCAACCATTGATGACAAGACGTCCATCCTCTCATGACATGGAGTACGTGGTTGCGATGTCAATCGTGTTAGAGATGACAATTCGCATGTCACCACTACCCCGATTCTGCATTTGCTCAGGCACCACAACATATGCGAGTTTCTCTTGCAAAACACACAATTAGTAAACATACATGTGTATAATTCAAAACATGAATAACTTAACACTGAATACAATTTGCAATGCAATCTTACTAGGAGTGGTTTGTCCTTCTAGACATTACTCTTTGTTAGCAAGTGTACTAATGGCACAAATGACTCATTGTATGGGCCAGCTTGGACATCCACAACACGGCCGCAGATGATGTCCACAAACTCTACTAGAATGTCCATCTCCTGCCAAGTAAGAGTTGTACCTACAGAGATATGCCTCCTATCTAGTATCTTATGTGTGTCTGAAGACACGTTCCAGTAAGCTATCCAAATGTATATGTAAGCAAGACGAGTTATGAAAAACAACTAAATTAGCGTTAGTTGCAAAAATGTGCTTCATATTTTATAAACATTTACACGGGGGAAGCACTGGAGGAGTAGGCAGATTAAAGCTCATATGAAGATTTCCTTGGCCAATGATGTAGAAGTCGATCCACATCCCTACATGGCAGTCCTATGTCTTGGCCAATCCTCGACACCCAAAGACAACTGAAGAAGGTGTTGGAAGGGTGCTTCTATTGATTGGAATTCAGTAGAATTAGATGACCCTACATATTTGTTCACTGCACCAATGGCTGACATTGATATGGCAATTCTTTTTAGAATTCCAGTAGATGATCAAGATAAGGAGGAAAGGGGTGAATATAATTTGCATGTTGATGCTAACAGAGATTCATCTGAAGATGTGGATGGATAATTGATGGAAGATGCTGCCGGTGGTGTTAGTGATGCATGCTACTTGTGATAGGTGTTGGAATTTCCTCAAAGAGGAAGAGTGATGTAGTATAGTAGTAGATAGTATTTCCCTTAGTTAAGAACCAATGTTATCGAACCGGTAGCAAACTCACGCAAACAAATGTAAGCAGGACCTGCACACACACACACACACACACACACACACACACACACACACACACACACACACACACAACAACAACAACAACAACAACAACAACAACAACAACAACAACAACAACAACAACAACAAATACTTGCACCCAACGCGGGCAAGAGGGTTGTCAATCCCCTTATAGTCGCTAATTGCAATGACTAATTCTGATAGTAATAGATAGATAAATTTCAAAGGAAATAAAAGTAAATAAATTGCAGCAAGTATTTTTTAGGGTTTTATTAATATAAAGTGAATGGACCCAGGGGCCATATAGCGTTCACTAGAGGCATCTCTCTCATGAGAAAAGCAACGGTGAGTAAACAAATTACTGTTGAGCAATTGATTAAAAAGTGCATAGTTATGGCGTTAATCAATATATAGGCATTACGTCCGAGACAAGTAGACCAACATCTATCTGCATCTACTACTATTACTCCACCCCAAGACCGCTATCCAGAATGCATCTCAAAGTATTAGGTTCATAACAAACAGAGTAATGCTTGAAGCATGATGACATAATCTAGACAAAGTAAGACCAAATCATATGTTCGAGCCCCATCGTCTACCCTTAGTAGCAACAATACAAATACGTGCCTTGCAACTCCTCTTGTCACAGAGTAAGGACACCGCAAGATTGAACCTACTACCAGGCACCTCTCCCACTGAAGATAAATCAATCTAATTGGCCAAAAGATATAGACAAATAGAGAGAAATACAAGGCTATAAAATCACACATAACAAATCTCAGCAAAAACTCAATTACTTTCAATGAATAATCTGGTCATAATCCCACAATTCATCAGATCCCAACAAATACACTGCAAAGGTTTACATCAGATTGATCTTAGATGAGATCATTGTATTGAAGATCAAAAGAGATAGTGAGAAAGAGCCATCTAGCTACTGCTATGAACCCGTAGGTCCCGTGGGAACTACTCACACATCATCATGGAGGCAAGAAGGTTGATGAAGATGGCATCTGTGATGGATTTCCCCTCCAACATACAACTCTGCCACTCTTCGTGATCTACATGAACCGAGACACCATATGCTAGGTAACCTTGGCCACAACTGAAAATTGTTCCTACCTCCACCACTAGGTATCGGCCACAGCCCGCGAACCAAATCAAGCAGCACACATTGAAGATCGGGGTTGGCTTTGCCAGCGCCGCCGAAGACTACCACACAAGTCACTGTCGTGCACTGATGAAGACTGTGGCACCGGCTGCCACCATGCTCCGCTTGCGCGCCGTGCTAGATCGCTATCTAATTACACAACTGCCGCCGCCTTCAGTCGTGCGGGCTATTCCGGTACCGGTGGCTCCGAAGGTGCGATGGTTACCTCGTTATCGCCATGCCATAGTCTCCATATCAGCACAACCATTGTTCTTTGTACCCACATTGAGTTCATGCATAAGCTGCAATTTCCTTTCCTAGATATTTTCTTCCTTACTATAGCAATACAAGGTGCGCAAAGACCCAGGTTTGGTTGGCTGGTTGTGTATGACCAAAAAGTGTCACCTGGGTCAAGAGCAGGTGAACCAGTCCATGTTTGCGTATCATGTTTGCCCAATGTTGGGTCAATCAGCATGGGTCCCTGCCTAGTGTGATGATGAGCTTGGTATCATGTTTGCGATACATGATTCTTTCCCCGCTAAACTAGAAATCAGTGCCATACAAAGGGAGAGAGGAGAGCCAGAGAGCAGAGGAACAAGATCTCGGTCTAGGTCTACAGGTAAAGGTAGAACATGGCCCCTGGTAGACCTAGGAAGACAAGAATTAAGGCAAAATCTGAGGGAAAAGGACTTGGAGGAAGGAGAAAGAAATGTGGCAGGTGTGAAAGGCTTGGGCATCGTGCCACTCACTGCAAGGAATCCATTGACCCAACTTTTGGGGAAGAAGAGCACTGGGGGGCTGAAATGCAACAGATGAACCTTTAGATGCTAAAACTGATGCTGAAAATGCTGCAGAGGTGGAAACTGATGCTGAAAATGCTACAAAGGTTGAACCTGATGCTGCCATTGCTACAGATGCACCAACAGTGTCATCAGCTGTAAGGTGCAATTGTTACAGATGTTCTCATTTCAATTTTTGCATCATTTAATGTTCTCATTTCCTTTTTTGCTTCATTTAATGTTCTCATTTCAATTGTAGCCCAAGAAAGAACTACAAAAAGGCAGTTGACAGAGGGATGTCACCAGCCAAGAAGAGGCTCAAGTATGCACCAGATCCTACAATAGGATCTGTAACTGGAAGCAACCAGCTAAGCAAAGAAGTGAGCAAAACTGTCACCACAAGGAGGAGTTCAAGGCTCTTAACTAACCCTGCTTGCAACACCAGGAGCAAGAAGATGAAAGATCTGTGAACTTGTTAGCTGCTATGTTAAGTGTGTTGTTTTTGTTGTTTAAGAACTATTTGTGAACTTGTTAGCTGTTATCTTAAGTGTGATGATGAAATTATGAACTTATGTAATGTTGAACTTGTGAGATGCTATCTTGAATGTGCAATGCTATTATGAACTTATGCTATTTGTGAGATGCTATCTTGTGAGCTGCTACTTTTAAATATTTTGTGAGCTGCTACTTTTAACACAACAGATCATTTGGTCAGCTGCTAGTTTCATTTGAGTTGCTACTTTCAAAATGCCAAGCAAGATTCTTCAGTCATTTCCAAATAGAAATATCACATCATTCCCAAATCACAACGTTGTTCTGGGATAATACATTCCCAAACTAAGCTCCATCAAAGCATACACTACAAACAGAAATCCATTTAGTATGGATTATTAGACCACCCAGAAACAAATGTGGCCAACATGCTAATACCAAGAACTATGATAAATCCCCAGGCTTGCATAACCTCGTTCCTCTTCTTCATCTTCAGCTTCAATTTCTTGTTCTTCTCGGTTAGATACATCACCCTCCTCTCTAAATAATGAGCTTTTAGCCAACTCTTCTCCAATCCTGCATGAAGCTCCTCAAATGCACGACCAACACGTTCAGTCGATGGCGGGTCAATCCAGACAACCCAGTCACATTCATCAGGAAGTTGCAAAATCAATGATCGAATTAGAAAGAGGAGAAAGAGCAAAATCAAGTCAAGCTTACAAAAGCAAAAACACTTACATCAAGAGGGCAGCCGAGAAACCTTCTGCCGGAGCTTGCTCCTCCCCAGGCGACGCGACAAGCAGGAATAAGCCCGTGGCCAGGGCACCGCCGCGACGACCGAACCTCAAGGCCACAGAATGTCAGATCGGGGATGTAGAACTCCGGTAGAAACTGAACTATCCCGACACCATCAACCTATCAGCAAAGGGCAACCTAAATTGATGAACCCTAATTCCGCAATATCGCCCAAATTGACACTGAAACTTACATTGGTATCCACCGACGGGATCGTAGAAGACATGCCCGCCGTGCCCGACGTACCCATCGCTCACCACGCCGTGCCTGACCTGTCCCTCTCTCTTCGACCGCGGCGGAAACGCCCGATCCAGTTCTTGCTCAAAAATGCCCCTGTCGTCCCGAGGAAGAAGAAAGAGGGGAGAGAGAGTGAACCGGTTAGTTGGGCCCAGATGTAAGGAAGGAGGGGCAAAAATGTCAAAGAAATGGCACGTTAGGGGTCAAACAACCTTGACTGGACGGAAACGGCTCGGAGAGGCATTTCTATAAGGGCACATGACGGCGGAGGGGCATTTTTGAGCAGGCTTTGGAATTAGGGGTATATCTAATTAGGTGGTTCGAGTTAGGGACAGAAATGCAAATGGCCCAAATTCAAAACCTCAATTCACTGTGAGACCTTAAAAATTAGGTATTTGAAGTGTGTGTGTGTGATAATATCTAAGCTAATTTTTAAAAATCAACCTAAAATCCAAAGGAGACACGTAATATCGACCATAAACCATCAATGAATCATAATGGGCCTTCAATCGATAGCACAAATGATTTTTAACATAGATCGATGAAATCACTTGTTAAGGGTTAGACCAACTCCAACGCGGCGACCCTTTTCATCCCTTGGTGTTTTGTTTGGGTCTGCGTGGCCAAACCAACAGCCTTATGCGTGACTGCAAATGTAAAATGTGTCTTGTCCCATCTGGACGCATTTCTGAGGCAAATGTGGGACCAATTTGCGTCTAGACGGACACAAGACGGACACGCCACGCGTCCTTTCGTTGTGTGCCTCATGCTTGCGTGTCAGCCGGCCAACCACCAACTCCGCCCCATTTAATCCACATGTGGAAGGGTCTTGCACGTTAGCTAGCCACCCCCTCCACCCTGGTCCTTTTCAATGCCACGCGTGTAGGTGGAGGGTCCGGCCAGTTCACTTCCCTGTCTTCTTCAGCTCCTCTGCCCCCGCCCAACAGCCGACAAACCCTAGCCACCACCGCCTACCACCACTCATTGGCCAAAATGACATGGAGGTGGATCTCGGGGAAGCCCGAAAACCACGACAACGATGTTGGCTCATCGTTCGGGTCATTGGGGCCGAGCCAGCGTGAGGCAAGCTCCAATGTCGTGGCCCGACGTGCACCTACCGGATAGGTGGCACCTCAACCTCGAGGGTGCCCGTGCCAGCAACAACGACGACGACCTCACCGTGTACGACTGCGGCAACGCCAATGATGGCCAGGAGTAGATCTAGGGTTCTTTTTTGTCTTTTTTTATTTTAAGTTGAAATGTTGAAATGCTGGCAATTTTGGTTTATTATGTTAATGTACTTTTCGTGGCAATGTGAAATATTTTATGCTTCAAAATGTTGATTTTTTTAGATCTCACAATGTTGAAATGGGTCGGCCTCGTTGGGCGTACCTATGGATCAGCAAACAAGAACGAACGCTAATGTCCTTATGGCCCACCTGAACAGACGAAAAACAGACAAAAAGCATGTATGTTTGTGTCCCTGCGTTGGAATTGGCCTTACCCCTTGGAAAAGGTTACTCACCACCGTCTTTTTAGGTGCTGACAAATGGGCGCACTGAATGAAATATGCCCTAAAGGCAATAATAAAGTTGTTATTATTTATTTCCTTATTTCATGATAAATGTTTATTATTCATGCTAGAATTGTATTAACAGGAAACTTAATTAGTACATGTGTGAATACATAGACAAAACATAGTGTCCCTAGTATGCCTCTACTTGACTAGCTCGTTAATCAAAGATGGTTATGTTTTCTAACCATAAACATGTGTTGTCATTTGATGAACGGGATCACATCATTAGGAGACTGATGTGATGGACATGTCCGATCCGTTAGCTTAGCATTATGATCGTTACAGTTTCATTGCTATTGCTTTCTTCATGACTTATACATGTTCCTCAGACTATGAGATTATGCAACTCCCGAATACCGGAGGAACACCTTGTGTGCTATCTGTAATAGCCTGATTTTTTGCCCTTTCTTTTTCTTTTGATTTTCTGAGGTTTTTGCTTGAGTTTCTTTTTCCGTGGCTTTGTGATCTGGAAACTGAAGAAAATGCCCTCTTCTTTGCTTCCAGAGTGGCTTGTCATTCCCATATCGTTCCCTAGACCCTGTCATTTTCATCCTAGCCCAAATCCCAATATTCTTTTTATTCGGAATATTCCTTTTCTATTAAAGGAATTATCCTTTTTGCCCTGGGTTGTGAAGCAACCTATATTTCCATCACTCCAAAAAATACCAAATAATTCTCATAAATTGTTTGGGTCATATCTTCCTAAAATATGGAAAAATATTTCATTTGCCATGTTTATCATCATGCTCAAATAATTCATTTCCTATTCTGCCCTAAATGGCATATTGTGAAGCAAGCGCTATTTTCCTTTGCCCATTTGACCTCAAACTCCTTGGACATCTTTTCATGTCCATATATTTGCCACATGCCAAAATGCAACCTCATTTGCCTAGTAGTCATTTAATTATGATTTTCCAAAGTTTCTGTCCAGAAAGAAGCTTTGTGAAGGAGGTACAAGCTAGGCATATCCATATGAGTTGAAATTTTGCATGGTCCTTCATATCATCATATCATATCCCTCCACCAAATTTGAGCTCATGTAATGCCTCCATGTAAGCACAACTTCAAATCTTTGTTTCTGTCCAAAATTTCAGTTTGTGAAGCAAGTATATTTTATCTTGCTCCATTATGGCTATAAATTTCTCTAGGCCTTCTCTTATCCATATAACCCATCTCCACCAAATTTGGGCATATTCCATCTAGCCATTTTCCCTCTAGAATGTTTGCAAGTTTCTGGCCAGTGGGGATGCATGTGAAGGAAGTACCGTTTTGGTTTATCCAAATGGTATGGAACATTTTTCAGCTGCCTTGACCAAGTTGAGCTTTAGTAGATACCCCATGTGAGTGCATCATCCAAATCTCCATTTCTGTCCATTGTGGCATTTTCTACAGCAACCACCCTCTAAACTCCTGATCTTAAGCTGATTGCTGGTGATCATAGTCACCTTAGTGTATTATAAACACCAGACAAATCACTTCCTTCATTGATAAGCAGGTGTCCCCTCTGGACAGTACAAACACCTTGCTTCCAAAACATTTTGGCTCCTCCTGTAAATCTCTTGATTGCCCCTGAACCAACGAATTGCTTTTTTTAGACTCAGGGTACTTAGTTAAATGCTGTAGACACGTTCGGCCTGGCCAAAACTCTCATTTTGAACCAGTGTGCGTGGTGATCGTGCTTGCGTCATGCTAAACTCGTGCTCTGGCATGTTCTTCCTCCTGTTCCCGTCGCCTACCTCCGCGTCTCGACGACTCAGCTTGTCCAGGAGCTAGCCCGTGCTCGACTCAATCTACCTGAATCGCTGACCCGCCCTGAATCACTGTCGTATGGTCGCCGTCGTTGCGCCCGTGCCATGCCCAGCCACTAACCTCCATTTAAGCTCGGTCGGGAGCTCGCTCATGAGCTCCAGAGACTTCCCCCGCGCCTATATATAGATGCCCCGACCTCTCCCGCAGCTCCCAAGTCCCTCCCACGCCTCTCCCGACCACCGGAGCCCTCGGCCCCCTCTTCTTGTCGCCGGAAATCGCCACGGCCGCCTCGGTTCCTCCTCGGCTCCGAGTAGCCAAGTCCCTCTACTCTCCTCTGGTGTTGTCCATCGTGTTCCTCTCCTCCCCGCGATCCTCTCCACCCCACGTGTTCGTCTCCGGACCTCTCTGGCTGCAAGCACCAAGTCCGGCCGTCGTCTCTGTCGTTCGGCCGCCTCTCCGTCCGGCCTCCCCAAGCCCCCTCTCGCCTCCCCGACTCCACCTGTGTCTCCCCTCCTTTCGGCGAGTCGCCCTGGCCTCTCTCCCTCGCCTCCCCGTCGCCGGAAGCCCCCTGTCACCGTCGCCCGTCCGCCTCTGCCTCCACATGCCGCCGCCCCTCACCATCGTTTCGCCTCTCCCCAGGACCTCCTCTCTGCGGGAACGGAGGCGGCGGAGCGAGCCGCGCCCGCTGGTGCCCTCGCCTCGGCTGGAGGTGGCCGGAGGTGGCGGGGCCAGCGCCGGCAGCGCCCTGCCCGGGCCCCTATGCTTCTGTCGCGAGCGGGCACGGGGGAGGAAAAAGACGACCACGCTGCCCCCCCTGCCGCGTGGGACCCCCGTGTAAGTGGCTAAAGCCACGGGTCCACGTGGATTAGTGTACACGTAAACCGGTTAGTACGTTTTCATTTCCCTAAAGGTGTGTTTTTCTGGAGTGCACTTACATGGTCGAAAGCGTATTTCTTTCCTCTTATGTCCAAAGTACGCTTTCCCTTCCGGTAAGCGTATTCACATTCTACTTCGGTTGAAAATATGCTTTCTCTTCCAGAAAATGTAAACGGCCGAAGACGCTTTCTGTTTTTCCTCCAGGGGCCTGTTTGCTGAAAAATATTCACATATAGGTCCCTGAACTTCAACCCCTCACAACTTTTTGCTCGTAACTCATTTCGAGGTGAAACTAGCGCTCCCATCTTCGTATCGTCGAGCTCTTTCTATTGGTTCCATTTTCACTAGGTGGTCCCACAGTGAAAATGACCTGTTTACCCTTGCCCTTATCAGCCCCCTTCGAGAGAGAACCGTCCGGCGTTTCTTTTTCGCGGCTTCACCGCACTTCTCCCCGGTGCCTTCTTTACCTTAGGCAAGTCACAACACCCACTTGCATGATGGTCATGCAGTAGCCATGGTTTTCAACTTGAACATTTAATAACTGTCTGTTTGTTTACCTGTTGTTATCGTTGTTCCGGTACTGCTTATGGTTTCATGTTCACTTTCGTGCTATGTTTCGATGCATCTGGTTATCATTTGTCTTGCTAGTACTACTTTCATGCTTGGTAGTGGTGCATGTTGATGTTGGTGATGGTCTTCGGTGCATGACTATCGTCTGTTTTGAGTGTCGTTGCTATGCATGTCCTTTGCATCCAGTTGGTTAAATGCTTGCATGTAGTGTTGTCGTTATGTTCTTGCATGATAGTTGTTGTTGATGCTAGTAGTTATGCCATGAGTAGTGTTATTGCTCGTCAGTATGCCATGCTCATCTGGGTAAATGATTCACTGTTATTATGCTTAATGCTTATGTTGCATCCATGTTTATGTTGGTATCATGCATTATTGTTGCATCATGTTATTTTCATATGACTTAGCTTATTGCATTTGAGTTTAACCAGGATTAATTGAACTTGAACAACTGTTGGTTGAGTCATGGTGCCTCTGAATTGAGCTGACGAGTGCAACCACATTTACCATATGGGAGGTCTTGATTCGGTCCTTTGTCGTGCCTCTCACCGGTGCCTCCAACGAGGGAAGGTTATGCGCGGGCGCTACCTTGGCCGGGTAGGATGGCATAAGCCTTGTGTGCCCGAGTTGTTTTGCGCGCTTTGTCCCCGTTTGGGACCGTTTTGCCATAACGGTGGCCGAAGATGCCTTTGGTAGGCATGGGGCCACCCATGACTTAGCCCTGAGAGGGAGTTGGTCGGAGTGGCCGGGAGAGTGTCATGGCAAGGGAAAGGGTTTCGTCGGAATGTCATTGGTACACCCGAATGTGACTGCGAGGCCATGAGTTCCGTAGTGTGGATAATGTGCGCTAACCTCTGCAGAGTGTGTGTTAAATCTATCGATAGCCATGCCCGCGGATAAGGGCCTAGTTCGTAAGTAAGTCACACTATGGGTCAACAATAATAATAATAATAATGTGCTTAATAACAACCCCGTTCGATGATGAAAGAAGTTGGTTGATATTTATGTGATCGTGAGAGGATCGCCGTGGTATCGAGGATATCGAGTTGTTGAGTATTTGTGGTGTTATGCGAGAATCACGGGTAAAGGTCAATCTCCTTGTGGTCATGTATTATTTACTACGGTATTGTTTATACCAAGCTTGATTTGATCCTGAGATGATTGTGTGATGTCCGAGGATGGTAAGTGATGCATGTGATGGTTATGAGGTAACCCGAGCAGAGTAAGTTGGTGCATGATAGCGTTATCATGTTGCATGCTAGTTTCATCATGTTTATATGTTCATGCAATGCTTATATTGTGCTAGTGGTATCATGTTTTCATGTCATGTGTCTGATGATATCATGCTAATTCTTGTTAACCTGTAATTGCCATGCTATTATTTGTCTTGAATGCTTCTGGTTATTGTGAGCTTTCAAGTACATTCAATGTACTGACCTGGCGTATCATGCCAGTTTGCAGGTCATGCTGGATTTGATTGCTTGTTTGCCGTGGATTCTTTGTTTGCGAGCTAGGATAAGCGTTCCAGCCAGAGTCCCTGCGGAGTGGAGTTCACCACCATCCTCGTTGTTCCGCTGCTAGAGTTATTCTGCTGCTTCGTGTTGTTCTGCTGCTTGCATAGAGCAACCGTGGTAGGCGTAGTGTCGCCTTGCCGATGTAATTCCCTGTTATATCGGAATTCCCTTGTAACCAAATAGATTGTAATAAAGAGCTTATTTGTTCTATGCTAAGCAGTGTCGTATTCCAGAAGACTTCTCCTCGATCTCTAGGCTGCAATATGGGGCGTTCCGGTTTCTCTGAGCCGGGGTGCCATCAGCTTGGTATCAGAGTAGGTCTGGCTGTAGAGCGTCCTAGTCCGCTGGAACGTTAGAAAATGGTAGTATATGGTCTGGTTGGTTCCCTTGCTTGCTGCATTTGGTTCTTGCATTTGTTTGTTGCATAGCATGCATATAGACTCATTATCTTGTCACTAACGATTTATCTTATGAGTGTAGGTGGCATCGGTTTCGATCCACTACCTGCTCCCTGCTACGTCTTGAGCTTGCGTTGGTTTTCCTTGAAGAGGAAAGGGTGATGCAGCAATAGTAGCGTAAGTATTTCCCTCAGTTTTTGAGAACCAAGGTATCAATCCAGTAGGAGGCTCCTCAGAAGTCCCACGCACCTACACAAACAAACAAAGAACTTGCAACCAACGCAATAAAGGGGTTGTCAATCCCTTC
Organism: Triticum timopheevii; assembly: GCA_963921465.1. Taxonomy (NCBI): domain Eukaryota; kingdom Viridiplantae; phylum Streptophyta; class Magnoliopsida; order Poales; family Poaceae; genus Triticum; species Triticum timopheevii. Next base: position 545,044,597 of record OY997270.1, read on the forward strand.
ACGGCCACTTGCGAAAGTGAGATCTGATAGAGATAGTATGATAAGATAAATATATTTTTGGTATTTTATAATATAGATGCAAAAAGTAAAGATGCAAATAAAAGTAGATTGAAAGCAAATATGATAAAAGATAGACCCAGGGGCCATAGGTTTCACTAGTGGCTTCTCTCAAGATAGCATAAGTATTACAGTGGGTGAACAAATTACTGTCGAGCAATTGATAGAAAAGCGAATAATTATGAGATTATCTAGGCATGATCATGTATATAGGCATCACGTCCGTGACAAGTAGACCGACTCCTGCCTGCATCTACTACTATTACTCCACACATCGACCGCTATCCAGCATGCATCTAGAGTATTAAGTTCATAAAGAACAGAGTAACATATTAAGAAAGATGACATGATGTAGAGGGATAAACTCATGCAATATGATATAAACCCCATCTTTTTATCCTCGATGGCAACAATACAATACGTGCCTTGCTGCCCCTACTGTCACTGGGAAAGGACACCACAAGATTGAACCCAAAGCTAAGCACTTCTCCCATTGCAAGAAAGATCAATCTAGTAGGCCAAGCCAAACTGATAATTCGAAGAGACTTGCAAAGATAACTCAATCATACATAAAAGAATTCAGAGGAGATTCAAATACTTCTCATAGATAAACTTGATCATAAACCCACAATTCATCGGATCTCGACAAACACACCGCAAAAAGAGTTACATCGAATAGATCTCCAAGAAGATCGAGGAGAACATGGTATTGAGATCCAAAAAGAGAGAAGAAGTCATCTAGCTAATAACTATGGACCCGAAGGTCTGTGGTAAACTACTCACAACTCATCGGAGGGGCTATGGTGTTGATGTAGAAGCCCTCCGTGGTCGATTCCCCCTCCGGCGGAGCACCGGCGAAGGCTTCAAGATGGGATCTCGCGGATACAGAAGGTTACGGCGGTGGAAATTGTTTTTCGTTGGCTCCCTGGATGTTTCCGGGTACGTAGGTATATATAGGAGGAACAAGTACATCGGTGGCCACCTGAGGGGCCGAGGAGACAGGGGCGCGCCCAGGAGGGGTGGGCGCGCCCTCCTATCTCCTTGCCGCCTCGTTTGCTACTTGACTTGCACCCCAAGTTCTCCGAATCATGTTCATTCCAAAAATGACGCTCCCGAAGGTTTCATTCCATTTGGACTCCGTTTGATATTCCTTTTCTTCGAAATACTTAAATAGGCAAAAAAACAGCAATACGAGCTAGGCCTCCGGTTAGTAGGTTAGTCCCAAAAATGATATAAATGTGTAAAATAAAGCCCATAAACATCCAAAAGGGGTAATATAATAGCATGGAACGATCAAAAATTATAGATACGTTTGAGACGTATCAAGCATCCCCAAGTTTAATTCTTGCTCGTCCTCGAGTAGGTAAATGTTAAAAACAGAATTTTTGATGTGGAATGCTACCTAGCATAACTAGTCGTCAACCCGTGCTACTGCACGGGCTAGTAATTATTGAAAATTTATAATAATATACATAAATTTTAAGTAATTATTAACTTTAAATACCATACAATTAGAACTATAGAGTTTTAAAAATTATTTTTACTACTTATTTTCATGGCGTATAAAATATATTTCCATACGCCCTACATGGTGGATAATCATATACTACCTATGAAATTTTTGTAATCGTCTTTGTGACACACCAAAATATGGTCACACCATTCGACATATTTAACGTCTCCTAAATTTAAACATTGATAAATGCATATGAAGATGTCCTCTGTTTCTAACACTACTATACATATAACATGTATGCTTTTGCTCTCTACCACTTATTATTGGCCGGTTACCCATGTTTCCACATGCATACATGTGCTTAAAATGCTTTTCTAAATATGCATGACCAACAACAATTTTCTCTCAGCAGTTAGTTACGCCGATCACTCTCAGCCCCATCCATGCGTGCTATCGATGGGTGTGTGTGTGTGTGTGTGTGTGTGTGTGTGTTACGCACGTGCATGCGCAGACACACACATAGCCATATCAAACTCTTCGCCACACCCACCAGTCAAGTGATCATCAATTCAACATGTTGATAAGATGCACAGCTCGCTATGGTCCGTGGCTTGCTCAGATCATCCGTCTTCTTGTACTTTTAGATGTTTGGAAGATTGTTCAACTTCTTGAAGTTTACTTTTAAATTCATGGAAGCCTTATATGTATCTTTAATAATTAACTTTTTTGAGGGGATTTTAATAATTAACTATATTTGTACTTTTCTAATCCGATCAAATTTCACTTGGGCTGTAACATTCTAGAATCCATCCTTGTTTTTTTAATCTAAACTTTAGTCACTATTGAATTTTCACTCGGCCAGTTTGTAGTCTGCTTGAATATTTTTAAATTTTTGCATATATTTTTAGTGGCTTAATCTTTTGTTTTGTCTAAGAATGCCCCTAATTATTGGATGCTTGTCGTAAAGTTATTTAACATTTTCAAAGTTGATCCTGGTAACATCCCATCCTAGCCATTGGAAAAAGTAATAATGATGATTTTCATTAGGCCATGACCTCTAGCTCTGATCCTACTCCATTGTTTTTGCTAGAAGCCCGTATCCTATTCCATGATATTATCCATCGCTAAAGAAAATATAGCTTTGTTCGCTCACGTCTGTGCCATCAATTTATCTGGAGCACATCTCACTTTTTGACAACTACTAATTTTTGTTTTTGTCAAATATATGCATTCACGTATTTTGTGCTTATTCCTCGAATATCTGATAAATATAGAACTTACACCCTGTGTCCGAACTTCAGAAGTCAGTTGGTTTTGATGCACTCGTCTGTTTAGCAATTTCAGATTTTCCAATTATCATTTAGGATTTGTTCAGTGAATATATTTGTGACATAGATTAAAACTTTTTCAATACTAATTTCTTCATATTTTCATAAATCTATCATGTGCAAATTTAGGTACATATTCTTAAGTGTGATTTATGGGCGTAATTAGTATGGTATATGTAACTTATACCATGTGTGTCTGAACTTATGAAATCAGTCGGTTCCTGATGTACTCGTCCGGTTTAATTATTTTGGATTTTCTTGAAGATTTTGTTTCACTCGTGGAGTATAATCTAGTATTTGTTTATTAAACATATTTCTGGCATAGATTTGCAACTTTTCCTAAATTAATATCTTTGTATTTTCAGAAAACACTATCTGCATGTCATCTACAATTTTGGGAATATACTTAAGTGTGATTTTGGAATTAGAAAAATACTTCACATACTTAGATTTACAAAAAAAATACACTGAAGTAGTGTACATAGATTTATAGTGAAGAGAACATCGTCCATGTATGATGTACGTATATTTTTTTAGTGGAATATTGTACATATATGTGTGCCTAGCTGTGTCACGCATATGTTGTGTGTTCATCACTACGTTTTCATTACAAAAATCGTTAACTTGCTAGTTGATTTTAGTTTGCATGTTTCCTTTGTTTTAGGGAACTGCACGTTTCCTTCCTTCCTCTTTGACATCAAATATTTCCTTCCAAGCGTAATACCTATGGACTCTTGGGGTGGATTGATCTGACATATAAACACATGGACTTCTAAATACACGTTTCCATCCAAGCGTGATACATATGGACTCTTGAAGAGTTTCCATTTCTTGTTTAATTCTAAGCGTAGTATATAAGGCTTTTATTTGACGGGCAATCAGCCAGATCATGCATTCATTCCTTTTTATTATTGGCCTATATTTTTTTTACATTTTCTTGTAGGAGTTTTTAACGTAGGCTTTCCTTCTTAATTTGTCTGAACAGATGAAGCCTTTCCTTTTATTTTTTCTGACGTGATAGTTTCCTCATTTTACGTGAGGCTTTCCTTGTTAATTTCTTTGAACGGATGGAGCCTTTCCTTTTTTTCTGCCGTGACACTTTCCGTCTTTTTATGTGAGGCTTTCCTTCTTTTTTTTTTTGACATGAGGCTTTTCTTGTTTATTTCACTAACGTTAGTCGTGTCAAATGCGTTTTTTTGTAACACGGAATCATCAGTGTTACGTAAATTTTCATTTTATCCTGATCGTTAATTTTTCAATCTAATGGTTTAATTAATTTTGATGATGTGGATTAATGAGAGATCATGAATGGTGCCTCCAATTAGTAGATATAAGATTCTCAATGTAATTTTCTTTATTGTGGCATGAATGTTCAGATCCAAATGATTCAAAATAAAAGTTCATATTGATAAAAGAAATAGTAACACTTCAAGCATACTAATCAAAGCAATCATGTCTTCTCAAAATAACATGGCTAAAGAAAGTTCATCCCTACAAAATCATATAGTTAGGCTATGCTTCATTTTCGGCACACAAAGATGTTCCCAAATTCTACACCCCCGATGACAAGCCAAGCAATTGTTTCGTACTTAAATAATCTCAAACTTCACGCAATACATGAGCTTGAGCCATGGATATAGCACTATGGGTGGAATAGAATATGATGATGAGTATTATGTGGAGAAGACAAAAAAGGAGAAAGTCTCACATTGGCGAGGATAATCAACGGGCTATGGAGATGCCCATTGAGGTAGTCCTGGACTAGGGGGTGTCCGGATAGCCGGACTGTCATCATCGGCCGGACTCCAAGACTATGAAGATACAAGATTGAAGACTTCGTCCCGTGTCCGGATGGGACTTTCCTTGGCGTGGAAGGCAAGCTTGGCGATACGGATATGTAGATCTCCTACCATTGTAACCGACTCTGTGTAACCCTAGCCCTCTCCGGTGTCTATATAAACCGGAGGGTTTTAGTCCGTAGGACGGACAACCATTACAACAATCATACCATAGGCTAGCTTCTAGGGTTTAGCCTCCTTGATCTCGTGGTAGATCCACTCTTGTACTACCCATATCATCAATATCAATCAAGCAGGAGTAGGTTTGGAAGCTTGGCCATCTAGAGCAGATCGAAAGCTACGCCCCTGGCCATCAGGTCAGGTTTGGAAGCTTAAACTTCACGGCCGACATCCGCGGAGACTTGATCTTCGATGGATTCGAGCCACAGCCGAGCGTGCTGCACTGTCACGATGGGCATGATTTAGCTTTGCCACCGGACAGTGCCCTGGAAGCCGCACATGAGTCCGCTCCAGCCCCTAGTTCGGAGCCGACCGCGCAGATCGAGGACAGGTGGCTGGACACCGCCTCGGGAGCTGCAATCTCTACGGCGATGGAGCCGAATACCGACCTTGTCCTTTGCAAAGCTCGTGACTCCGAGGTGTCGGACTCCATGCCGGACTCTGAACCTCCTGCGCCCCTGCAAATCGAATCCGATTGGGCACCGATCATGGAGTTCACCGCTGCGGACATCTTTCAGCACTCACCCTTTGGCGACATCTTGAATTCGCTAAAGCATCTCAGGAGAGCCCTGGCCGGACTGCGGTCAGGATGGTTGGGATGCGGACGACGAAGAAATTCAAAGCCCACCCACCACCCACTTTGTAGCCACTGTCGATGATCTAACCGACATGCTAGACTACGACTCCGAAGACATCGACGGTATGGACGATGATGCCGGAGACGATCAAGAACCAGCGCCTACGGGGCTCTGGAAGACCACCTCATCATACGACATATACATGGTGGACATCCCAAAGGATGGGAACGGCGAAGAAGCAGCAAAGGCAGATTCCTCTAAGAAACAGCCCAAGCACCGACGTCAGCGGCGCCGCTCTAAATCCCGCCACAGTAAGAATGGATATTCCGGCATCGGAGACAATAACACCCCAGAGAGTGCCGAAGACAACCCCCTCCAGCAAGATTCAGCACAGGAGGACGGAGAAGCCAGCCCTCGAGAGAGAGCGGCAGATGAGGAGATAGAGGATGACAATTACATGCCTCCCTCCGGAGACGAGGCAAGCCTCAACAACGACGAATTCGTCGTGCCCGAGGATCCCGTCGAACAAGAGCATTTCAAATGCAGACTTATGGCCACGGCAAATAGCCTAAAGAAAAAGCAGCAACAGCTTCAAGATGATCAAGATCTGCTAGCCGATACATGGACTGAAGTCCTTGCGGCCGAAGAGTATGAACTCGAATGCCCCTCCAAAAGCTACCCAAAACGCAAGTTGCTCCCCCGATTAGAGGAGGAGGCATATAAACCTTCATCACCAGCACACAATACGGCAGACTGACCACCTCGTGGCCGCGACAGAGAGGCCTCTAGGCCCTCCATCAGGACCGAACCCCGGCATCGCTCGAAAAGTACGAAGCCACGGGGGAATGCGCTGTACTTGCGAGACATATTGGAGGACAAGGCAAGACAATCAAGATCGATCTATGGATCACGTGGGCGCCCCACGATGCGAGACGACTACCGTCGTGCCGGGTACAGCAACTCCGGCCGGGCCGAACACAGTAGACAAAGCTCTCTTGAGCTACGTCGCGATATTGCCCAGTATAGAGGCGCCGCACACCCACTATGCTTCACAGATGAACTAATGGATCATCAAATCCCTGAAGGGTTTAAACCCGTGAACATTGAATCCTACGATGGCACAACAGACCCCGCAGTTTGGATCGAAGACTATCTCCTTCACATCCATATGGCCCGTGGTGACGATCTCCACGCCATCAAATATCTCCCACTCAAGCTTAAAGGACCAGCTCGGCATTGGCTTAACAGCTTGCCAGCAGAATCAATTGGGGGTTGGGAGGACCTGGAAGCCGCATTCCTTGACAACTTCTAGGGCACATATGTGCGACCACCAGACGCTGATGACCTAAGCCACATAATTCAGCAGCCAGACGAATCGGCCAGACAATTCTGGACACGGTTCCTAACAAAGAAAAATCAAATCATCGACTGTCCGGATGCAGAGGCCCTCGCAGCCTTCAAACACAACATCCGCAACGAGTGGCTGGCCCGGCACCTAGGACAGGAAAAGCCGAAATCCATGGCAGCCCTCACATCACTCATGACCCGCTTTTGTGCGGGGGAGGACAGTTGGCTAGCCCGCAGTAACAACCTCAGCAAAAATGCTAGCAGTTCGGATACTAAGGACCGCAATGGCAGGTCACGTCGAAACAAAAACAAACGCCGCGTTAACGGCGATAATACTGAGGATACAGCAGTCAACGCTGGATTCAGAGGCTCTAAACCCGGTCAGCAGAAGAAGCCATTCAAAAGAACCACTCCGGGTTCGTCCAATTTGGACCGAATACTCGACCGCTCTTGCCAGATACATGGCACCCCTGAAAAGCCAGCTAATCACACTAACAGGGATTGTTGGATATTCAAGCAAGTAGGCAAGTTAATTGCCGAAAACAACGACAAGGGGCTGCATAGCGATGACGAGGAAGAGACCCGGCCGCCGAACAGTAGAGGACAGAAGGGTTTCCCCCACAAGTGTGGACGGTAAACATGATATACGCAACCCATATACCCGAGAGGGAGCGGAAGCGTGCACTTAGGGATGTATATGCGATGGAGCCAGTCGCCCCGAAGTTCAATCCATGGCCCTCTTGCCCGATCACTTTTGATCGAAGGGACCACCCCACCAGTATCTGCCACGGCGGATTCGCCGCATTGGTTTTAGACCCAATCGTCGATGGATTTCACCTCACAAGAGTCCTGATGGACGGCGGCAGCAGCCTGAACCTGCTTTATCAGGACACAGTGCGCAAGATGGGCATAGACCCCTCAAGGATTAAACCTACAAAGACGACCTTCAAAGGCGTCATACCAGGTGTAGAGGCCAATTGTACAGGCTCAGTCACACTGGAAGTGGTCTTCGGATCCCCGGATAACTTCCGAAGCGAAGAGTTAATCTTCGATATAGTCCCGTTCCGCAGCGGCTATCATGCTCTGCTCGGACGGAGCGCGTTTGCAAAGTTCTACGCGGTGCCGCATTATGCATACCTCAAGCTCAAGATGCCAGGCCCTCGAGGAGTCATCACGGTCAATGAAAACACTGAACGCTGCCTCCGAACGGAGGAACACACAGAAGCTCTCGCGACAGAAGTACAGAACAGCCTCTCAAGGCAATTTTCGAGTTCGGCCGTTAAGCGACCGGACACGGCCAAACGCGCCCAAAGTAACGTACAACAAGACCGCCTGGCCCGTTCCGAGCACGCGTAGTAATGCGGCCCCAACCCCAGCCCTTGCATGATTGCAAGACTAGTCCTTCGCGTACATCATTACGCTCTGGAGATACCATGGGCATAGGGGGAGGGGCACGACCACGACAGGCCCAGAGTGCGGCTCAACCACACCAGGGGCTCCCAAGTGCGTCGCCCTTTTTCTTTTTTCTTTTTTCTTATCCACAGGACTCCATTCACCAGAGGCCTTGTCCAGCAGTAGACCTGCCGACCTCACGATACAACAGCCAGGGAAGGAGAAAGGCTACGACGAAAACTCAGGTGGTCTCCATTATGAGCATTAAATCTGTTTAATACACCATTCCGCAGCCTACCCCTGGAGGGGGACATGTCTAATAGTCCAAACCCTTGCTTACCGCACTATTTGTATCGTTCTGCACTCATGGCAGAATTCCTTGAATAAACATTGCATCACTTTTCGCTTATGTTCTGCACTATTTGTATCGTTCTGCACTTATGTTCATTTATGACGTTTTGCATCCGTACACTTTGGTACGGTCGAATACACCAGGGGCTTATGTTCCCCGCATTATGGTGTGATAAGTCTGAACACTTTCACAAGTGCGGCACCCCGAACTTATAGCATTATATGCATCGGCTCCGAATCATGTCTAGGGTCAATAGTTGGGTTTGCCCGGCTCCCATGTTTTGGTACCTTACGTTCCGTTCTGTTGGCTAAGGTAGCACTGGGAGAACCACTGCGATTGTGCCCCGGTTGAGCTGGGTGAGCGCCTCAGTGGAGAAAGCTAAAACTGACCGTCATGATAAGGCGAGAGCTGGTCGCTGTTCGAGAGGTCTTTTTCGAGTCCCTAAAGACTTATGCCGCTTAGAGCGAGGAACCGGCTTCATCCGGCCCAGGCGTGGATAGCGCCCCGAACTCGGTCTTCCGAACACTAGGGGCTTCGCCGAAATTTAAAATTATAGAATTCTTTGGCTAAGTGAGAGTGTTCAAGCATTATAAGTCCGGTTGCCTTGTTCGTCGTGTTGAACGCCTCCCTAGATGGACCCAAATATGGGAACAAGAGTGCTCAAGTTTATCCCGAACACCCCAGCACTCGTGGCTTGGGGGCTGAAGCCGACGACTTGCCATCTCTCAGATTTGATAAACGGCCGCACATAAGGTAATATTTTAAATTAATAAGTGTTGCTTAGCGCATATGAATAAAGTTTTCAGCGCACAGGATAACACATTGCGCGTCTACTCAAATATTACATCTTTGGAGCACTCATCCGCAATCTTGCGGGCACCCTTCAGGACACTCTTATAATACATTTTGGGCGTGCGATACTCCTTGCCCGCCGGCGGCGCGTCTGTCAGAAGCTTCTCAGCATCCAGCCTGCCCCAGTGCACCTTTGCGCGGGCAAGGGCCCGACGGGCACCTTCAATGCAGGCGGAGCGCTTGATGACTTCCACCCAGGGACACGCATCCACCAGCCGCCGCTCCATGCCGAAGTAGCTCCCAGGCATGGCCTCTTCATGCCACAGTCGGACTATGAGGCCCTTCATGGCCTGCTCGGCTACCTTGTGGAGCTCGACCAGCTGCTTTAGCTGGTCGCTAAGGGGCACTGGATGTCCGGCCTCAGCATACTGAGACCAGAAGACCTTCTCCGTTGAGCTCCCCCCCTCGGCCCGGTAGAATGCGGCAGCATCGGACACGCTGCGAGGAAGATCTGCAAACGCTCCTGGAGAGCTCCGAATTCGGGTAAGTAATAGGTAATTCACTTTAACATGCTTGCTTTGCATGAAAAAGGCCTTACCCGCCGCTATTTTCTTCACCGCCTCAATCTCCTGGAGGGCCTTATGGGCCTCGGCCTTAGCGGCTTTGGCACTCTCAAGAGCCGAGGCAAGCTCGGACTCTCGAGTCTTCGAGTCGCGCTCCAAACTCTCATGCTTTTCCATGAGAGCCTGGAGCTCTTGCCGCACCTCCGCCACCCGCGCCTCCTGCTTCTCTCGCTCCGCTCGTTCTGCGGCCGCACTACGCTTGGCCACGGACACGGCCTCCTTCAGGGTCGCCACCTCGTTCGTGGCCCCTGCAGTGCCCACGTTATCCTTGTTATTTCTATTGCAACCAAAATCCTTTTCTGTAAGGTACAAATTTAATACGGTGTTACTTACCTTTTTTGTCCTCGAGCTGCTTCTTGGCAAGGCCGAGCTCGTTCTCAGACCGCTCAAGGTCCTGCTTCAAAGCATCGACCTCCGCAGTCAGTGCGGCAGAGGTCAGCAGTGCAGCCTGCAATCCCATATTGACATAATTTTTAGAACTCCTGCGTATATCTTTTTAGATCCTCAGTCCGGCTTTTCTTTCCGAACACCGAACTGAGCATCAGGGGCTACTGTCTATGCGGTATTACATTACATATTTTGAAATTTTTTACCTCAAAGCCTGTTAGAAGGCTGCTACAGGCTTCGGTCAGCCTGCTCTTGGCGAGCTGAACCTTCTGAATCACCGCGCTCATGATAGTGCGGTGTTCTTCCTCGATGGAAGCGCCGTTGAGCACCTCCAACAAGTTGTCCGGCGCCTCCGGTTGGACGGAGGCTGCCGGTGTCACGGTCTTGCCCTTCTTATGAAGGGGCCGCCTGCCGGACTCCGGAACCACTGCTGGTTCCGGTGCGGAGTCCGGCGCAAAGTCCGGGAGGCTGCCTTGCGGCACCTCCGGAGCCTCCTCCCCCTGATGGGTCCCCTCCCGGGATCCCACCTCGGGGTCGTTAGTGCCACGGGGAGTTGAGGCGGTCGGAAGGGAATCCACATCCGACGGAGCCAAGGACCCGCTCGATGAAGCGGGAAGATCATCCTCGGCCGGACTACAGGTAGTGTGCGGCATTAGAAGGACACTACATGGCACAAAGAGAAATTATAAATCATTCAGGAATTCGGATACTTACGATCTTGCCGGGGGCTTGGCCCTTGAGGGCCACTCCCCGTCGCCGTCGCCGGCGTTGGCGGAGTAGTCCGGAGGAAGGGTCCTTCCCTTCTTGGACCCTTCGGCCTCCCCCGTCGGGGAAGCCTTCCTTTTCTTCTCTCCTCCCTCTTGGGGAGAGTCCTCTTTCTCCTCCTCGTCCTCGGGGGAGGAGTCCGCCTCGGAGCCATCGGACGACGAGTCCGATACCACTTGGCGCCGGGAACTTCTTCGGGTTCCCGTGGCCTTCTTCTTGGCCTTCTTCTCCGGCCCCACATAAAGTGCCGGGTCTAGCAGCCCCGTCAAACGGGTGTCCGCTGGGTCTTCGGGGAGGGGAGCCGGACAGGTAACCTGTCCGGACGTCCTCTGCCAGTCCTGTTAAAGGCATTGGGAATTTTAGATCCCACAATAGAGTCAAACTATGAAAGAAATAAATGTCCCATAAAGGATAACATATCTTACCGCACCGGCCGGGCGTTGCGTGCTGAATCCGCGATCTTCAGTTGCGGATGCGGGGGCTTCTCCCCCCTTGAACAGCACCCTCCAGGCCGCTTCGTACGTTGTGTCGAAGAGCCCGGTAAGGGTCCGGTGCTGTGGCGGATCGAACTCCCACAGACTGAAGGCCCGTTGTTGGCAGGGGAGAATCCGGCGGACGAGCATGACCTAGATCACGTTGACAAGCTTAAGCTTCTTGTTCACCAGGGTCTGGAGACAGGACTGGAGTCCGGTCAGCTCCTCCGAACTGCCCCATAGCAAGCCCTTCTCTTTCCAGGAGGTGAGCTGCATGGGGGTACCAGATCTGAACTCGGGGGCCGCAGCCCATTTAGGGTCACGCGGCTCGGTGATATAGAATCACCCCGATTGCCACCCTTTGATGGTTTCCATGAAGGCACCCTCGAGCCAAGTGACGTTGGGCATTTTGCCCACCATGGTACCTCCGCACTCCGCTTGGTTGTCCTTCACAACCTTCGGCTTGACATTGAAGGTCTTTAGCCACAAGCTGAAGTTGGGCTGGATGCAGAGGAAGGCCTCGCACACGACGATAAACGCCGAGATGTTGAGGATGAAGTTTGGCGCCAGGTCGTGGAAGTCCAGGCCGTAGTAGTACATGTGCTCCTCATTGTGTTGATATGTGGCACCGCACCAAGGAACTGGTGCACTAAGCCAAAATAACTCTTCGGCTTGGGCCTTTTCGGCCACAAAAGACTCACGACATCCTTCATCGCAAGTCCGGATAACCTATTCAGCTCCGCCCATTCGGCCAAGCGATCGGTTAATGGAAGAGGGCGCTCTGGACTATGGAACTGCGACCAAAAAACCTTTCCCATTTCGTGATCCTTTTGATCTCGGAAGTGTTCGGCCGCGTCCGCGGCACTTGCCGCCAAGTCCAGATAAGCATCCTCCGAACTCCACAGCCGGTCCAACCGAGCATATTCAGGATCCGTGAACTTCCTCCGCAGCAGGAAGGGCTTTCCAGCCGCGATATCTCCGGCCTGACGCGGCTCCTCCTCATAGCTCTCATCATAGAGCGAGAATCCTTGGCCTCGGTAGTGGCCTTCTTCAGGTCCTCTTGTACCACTCGATCTTCTTTTTCAAGAAGCTCGCAGCGGTCGCCAGCATTCTTCAACTCCACGGCCATCTCGGCCATTTCCTTCTTGCTTCAGCAGTGAGCAGCCTGTTCGGCTTTTAGCTCTTCGGCCGCCTTTAAGGCAGCCACGTCACTCTTTTTGGCCTGCTCCTTGGTTCGGGCGAGCTCCGCCCGAAGGTTCTCCATGGCAGCGGCACCATCTGCATCAAGCATACATGTTGTAAGGCACGGGCATCAAGCTCCCTTACCAGGTGTCCGCGGAGAAATCACATACCTTGTGACTCGTCCAGCCGCTTATTGACAAGCGCGATGTCGGTGTCTGCCACGTCAAGTTGCCGCTTTAGTTCGGCAAATCCATTAGTCCGGCTAGCCACCGGACACTTCGCCACCTACATAGGAAGGGCGACATATTATACCTAGGATTATGATCCTCGGCGCGCTGTCATTTTTGACAACACACCATGTCTCAGGGGCTACTATCTACACAGGGCGCATTTCATATGCGGAACTGTCGAAAGGTACATCACTTTGCTTACCTCAAAACTTGTCAGTAAACTTCTGACGGCTTCGTGCAATCCGTTCTCAGCGGATGAAATCCTTTCAATCACCGCACCCATTAACGCACGGTGATCTTTTGAGATAGACGCTCGCCCGAGCAGATCCTTCAGCTCCCTCGCCGGACTCGGAGAAACCCTCCGCGATGATACCTCAGGGTCGCCTGCCTCGCACGACGGTACGGCAAGGGGAGGCGTTTCACTCTCTATCATCTCCAGACAAAGATCCCCTGAAGATGAGCTCTGCTGAGAAGGGCTGAGATCCAAACTACAAGGTAAAACTCCAGTTATCTTCATCAGAAATAGGGCAGGGATATCTTTATTTTAATAAAAACTTCCCTTTTTACTTACGGCTCGGTGGAGGCTGATCCCCTTGGGGGCACAATGCGGCCGAGGCATCCCTCGGTGCAGGACCCTCTAACGAAGATTTCTTCCCCCGCTTTGAGACCATGGTCTCCGAGTCTTCAAAGGCAGTCCTCTTCTTCCCTTGGATGGAGGGATTCTCGATCCCTCCTTTCCTGGTAGCCTCCTGCGCGGAGGCGGTAGCTTCCTTGTTCCCCCCTTCACCTTCTTCCGAAGGCGCAACCTCCAGCATCCTGGTTAACACGGGATCCGACGTGGTCTCAGGGAGGGGGGCCGGACACCTGATTAGCTTCGCTTTCGCTATCCACTCCTGTTCAAGGGACAGCTCCTTTGAGAGCAAATTCATGATAAATATGGGATAGCATGTCCGGGTACAGGGCTACTTACTTGAGTATCCGGGCGATTGCAGCTCAGACCTGCGTCCTCGATCAATTCCGGACACATCGCTTGTGATCCGAAGAAAAGCTTGTACATCTCCACTGGCGTCGCGCCCATAAAATGTTGGAGAGCTCGTGGTCCCTCTGGGTTAAATTCCCATAGGTGGAGGGGACGACGTCTACAGGGCAGGATGCGAGGAATCAGCATGACCTGCGCTACTACGACTAGAGTGATCTCTCTCTCTAGGAGATCTTGAATGCGGCCCTGTAGCAAGGGCACGTCCTTGGACGGCCCCTAGTCAAGTCCTTTATTAACCCATGACGCCAGCCGCGGTGGAGGACCCGAGCGAAAGGCAGGTGGCGCCACCCATTTGGTGCCCCTGGGAGCTGTGATATAAAACCACTCTTGTTGCCATAAACTGAGCTCCTCTTGAAAAGAGCCCTCAGGCCACGGAGCATCAGCATTCCTTCTTATAACAGCCCCTCCGCACTCTGCCTGTTGCCCCTTGATCATCTTCGGCTCCACTTTGAAGGTCTTGAGCCACAATCCAAAGTGAGGGGTAATGCGGAGGAAGGCTTCGCACACAACAATGAACGATGATATGTGGAGGATGGACTCCGGATCCAAGTCGTGAAATTCCAACCCATAGTAAAACATGAGCCCCCTCACGAAGGGGTCCGTCGGGAAGCTTAGCCCCCGAAGGAAGTGAGGTGCAACCACCACGCTTTCACCAGGCTTGGGAGTGGGAATAACCTGCCCTTGGGCAGGCAGCCTATGCGAAATTTCGCCGGTTAAATACCTGGCATATCTTAGCTTTAGCATGTCTTCTTCCGTAACGGAGGAAGGCATCCACCGGCCTTGCAGGTCGGAGCCGGACATCGTCGAAGGTCCGAAGCGCCTGAATCTGGAGCTTTGGGTGTTGGAACTCAAGGCGAGGGGCCGATTCGATTGAGATTGAAAGAAGGGAGTGGAGCCTTGGTCTCTTTATAAAGAGGTTGAATACCAAGTGCCTCCCCCGTGACCGTTCAGGACTCGCCTTCGATAGAGGAGATGTACCAACATGCACGGTTGGGTTACCCATGCTCGTATTGATGAGAATCCCGGAATAAGGGGACACGATCTCTGCTTTGACAAGATGTGCCAAGGAAACTGCCTCGCTAAACGCGCTGAGGTGGAACAGTAAAAACGATTCGAATAAAGGCTTGGCCGTGGTGTGATGTCACGCCATGGGATATGTCAGCAGATTGAATTTGTGTAAATATTATTCTCTCTACGGTGGTATGTGGAACTTATTTTGCAGAGCCGGACACTATCCTTGTGTTCAAAATCTTCCATGAAGTATTCGGAGGAGGAACCCACCTTGCAATGCCGAAGACAATATGCGCACCGGACTCGTCGTCATTGAAGCCTGGTTCAGGGGCTACTGAGGGAGTCCCGGACTAGGGGGTGTCCGGATAGCCGAACTACCATCTTCGGCAAGACTCCTGGACAATGAAGATACAAGATTGAAGACTCCGTCCCGTGTCCGGATGGGACTTTCCTTGGCGTGGAAGGCAAGCTTGGCGATACGGATATGTAGATCTCCTACCATTGTAACCGACTCTGTGTAACCCTAACCCTCTTCGGTGCCTATATAAACCGGAGGGTTTTAGTCCGTAGGACGAACAACAATCATACCATAGGCTAGCTTCTAGGGTTTAGCCTCTCTGATCTCGTGGTAGATCTACTCTTGTACTACCCATATCATCAATATCAATCAAGTAGGAGTAGGGTTTTACCTCCATCGAGAGGGCCCGAACCAGGGTAAAAACATCGTTTCCCTTGTCTCCTGTTACCATCCGCCTAGACGCACAGTTCGGGACCCCCTACCCGAGATCCGCCAATTTTGACACCGATACCCCCTTTATGTTGAATTCGACATGTATTTTATTTCGTAGCTAGCAATTTGGAATGTATCCATGCAAGTGACAAATGTATATAGTGCTTCACAGTAACAACATGGAGTGCACTAATTAATGTTTATATATGAATTGCAAAAGCATCCATTGCATGTATTTCAAACCGCTCTCAATCTATGGATCGATAATATGAAATAAACACATGCACATGCTAGAATTCAATAGAGTATGGGTGTCTGATAGACCGATTTTCGTCCATACGCAATTTTGCAAAATTCATGATCTCATCCAAAAACAATAATGCCATTTATATTTTAATTTAATGCGTAGAACCGCCTTTTACACGTAGATGCACTATGCCTCGCCCCGTTCTCACAAACACATTATATATCTCTCTATCTAACGCATAAGTGCACACACTTTATATGCATCGGCATTTCTCTTTCACACATGCTCACAATCTCTCTCAGGGTGTCGGGGTGTCTCACGCACATGCTCTCCCTGTTTCTCTCTCTCTCTCTCTCTCTCTCTCTCTCTCTTTCTGACTACTATGTACCACTCTTTTCACTAATCTCAGTTGGAAAACTTTATTTCTGTCACATGCATATATACACATGCACGGTCTCTACTAGCCCTCTATACGCACATATATGTGCCTACGTGTCTCCCGCATGTAGATTATCTTTAGGCCTCTCTCGCACACATTGCCCCCCCCCCCCCCCCGACACCCCTCTCTAATAGTAGTTGGCAGATATGATTTCATCTTATCATTCGGTAGGATATCCCTAGCTGTTAGGCTGGATGATAATACGAGGCAAAGTTTTACCCTAGTTCGGATCGGACCCTTTGTAGTTGAAGAAAGAGCCTACTCCTGGTACTGTATATTAGTGATAGGGTGTGTACAAAGTACACGTGAATACCAGGCATTGTGCGTGTGTGTATACTATCGACGAACTAGCCCCCAAGCTTGTATAACATACTAAGGGCCTAGGGTTACAAATCATATATAGTCGGCTTATCACCAGTGGGGATAGAGTCCTCCGCGACTCTGGTAGCTTCATGTTGTACGCCGAGTCCTCCACATGGGTCTTTGTATAACACATCTCGGTCCAACCTATATGTGGCGCAGGATGGAACCGACCCATGAGTCTTCATGTTGACCCACCACAACTAGAAATGATGTGCCCACCACACCACACACGCAATCGGCCACTAAGAAAATAAGCATATACAATAGTACAACGGTATCTAGCTCACGATACGTCTCCATATTTTGTTGATGACATTGACGGACTTTGCATTTGATGCATGCTCCGTATTTTGTTGACGACACTTATGGTCATTGTATTTGAAGCGAAAGCACGATATGGTCACTGGACTTCAGAATAAGCTCATCACGGTCACCACATGCATTTTGTCGTGCTAACCAACATGTGGTTGGATGGTTAGAGGACAGTGGTTTCTCAAGCCCACCAAGGTTAAAGTCTCGGTGATCGCATTTATCTTGTGTTAATTTCAGTATTTTCCGGCGATGTACGTTCAGTGGGAGGAGACGTTCCACTCAACTACGAGGCACCTATGGTGACTTCATAAAATCTCAAGATCATATATGCTGGCCCACTCTCTCGAAGGTGCTCATAGGGGTAGGGTTCGCGTGTGTGCGCTTATAGCGGTGAGTGCTTGCGCGTATATATGAGCCCTTGTGTCTATACTGTGTTAAACAAATACATGTCATGATTATATGGTCACTGGCTCACCCGTACAACTCCGTATTTTGTTGATGACACAATCAATTGACCAGTCAAATGGCACAACTAGTGTTGCACCATCGGGGCGCGTAACCGTGGGGCCCACCTGTCAGCCCGTATATGAAAGAAAGAAATGGTAGTTTGAGTCTGTACTGTGTTAATAAAATAGGAGTACATTTTAGGGTGATCATACAGTCACTGGCTCACCATACAGCTCCGTAATTTGTTGATAACACGATCAATTGACCAGTCAAACGGTCCACATTCAGCTGCGCACATTACCATAGGGCCCACTCGTCAGCGCGTATATGAAGGACAAAAATGGTAATAAACTAGTGGTTGGTGGGTATTCGAAGTCGTGAGACCTCTGGTTGGCAGTCACCGGCGGTTGGGGGCGTTCATTGGGCGGTGGGGTGGGGATCCCCGGAGAAAAAGCTCGGCGCGGCGGGGGGGGGGGGGGGGGGCTAGAGGGATGGCCGATGTGGCGGCGGACCGGCGGTGGGGAGTGGTTTCGGGGAGGGTGGGCCAGCCGCGGGCGGCGGGGGTGGGCGGTTCGGCCGGTGGTGGCTGGCGGCTCAGGGGGGTGGAGTTTGATGATAAACTGGAGGCCCTTCATTTCGTATCCAACGGCTGGAAAATCTAATGACCAGAGATGAAAAAGTCAGTCGAATGACGTGTAGGCTCACCCCGCACGTACACATGCACGCACGCAAGACACGCACGCATGTAGGCGTGCAACACTGACACGTACACATAACGTACACATGCACGCATGCTGGCGTGCAACACTGACACGTACACATGCACTCACGAACACATGCACTTACGCACCCATGCATGCAACACTAAAACGCACCCTTGCACACACGCAACACTCGCACGCCTGCATGCACACAGCACACGACGCAAGACACACGCTCAACTTATACGTGCATGCACCCTTTGTGAAGGACATGGATTGTTACGGGTATTAATCAATCTTATCTGTGATAAGCAGAACATTGATGTTTGCAGCGCTCTTTATGAATCACAACGTATCGAACGGGCTCTCAACATAGTAGGCTTAACTACATGAAAAAGATGACGTCACACTCAGTGAACAATCATCGGTTTATGAAATGCCGGCTTCTGACCACCCTGGCCCACCAAAGGTTCCTCTGCTGTGCGCTGCCTGCGTTGGGTCACTGACATGCAGGCCATGCACCCAAAGAGCCCACACATCTGTGGAAGAATGGCGCGGTGTCCTATGTCAGAGTCGAGGGTGCCACTCGCGGCACGCCCGGCTGAACACGCCTCCGTGCCGCATTCAAACGCCTCCATGAAACCCGCCCGTGTGGAAGCCGAGAAACCCACTCTGGACACACGTCCGTTCATGACCGGGCCGGTGTTAAACACAACGTCGGCTAAGCTCCTCCTGTCCGCCGTCTATTTAATCTCCTATTTAAATGAGGCCAAACGCCGGCCAAGAATCGCACACCTCCGCCGCTCCCCTATCTCCTCCACCATTTTGCCCACTCTTACAATGGCTTACAAAGAGTAGTTATTCCGCATCCAAGCCGGCTAGGTAGCCCGTCGGATATGAGCTATGCAGCTTGCTGATCCACCTCCCTTCCCTCGCCCGACGGAGCCAGTTGCCGCCCCAAGCCGGCGCGCAGTTCAGCAACTCGCCGCTCCAGTCCAGCTCGACAAGGAGCGGCGCACGGGCGTCATTGCTGCCGTCCACGCTGCCGCCTCATACTGTGTCTCCCATTTCTGTGGCCGAGATTCCCATGCCGGCGGCCGCGCCATGCAAGCAGCGACAAAAGCCAGGTGCGTGGAGAGCGACGAGTCGGTGGCCAGCGCCTCCGCGTCCGCCGCCATCATCGAGGAGAATTAGAACACGGGAGGCCGCCGCCGCTCGGGTCCCATGAAGGCCACCGCGGAGGCAACGCCGGCGTACACAGCAGGTGTCTTGCCGGATGCTTTTGTTGTGAGGACCTTCGTCGACCCCACATGGGCTCCACGGAAGAGGGGAATGTTAGGATGAACTCCGGTGCCGGCCATGGCGAAGTAGTTGCCGGTGATGAACTCGAACCGGTGCCAGCCACCATCCTCTTCAGCACCAGCCAATGATATCAGTTGGGCAGTGGGGAAGCGAGTTGTCCTTTGCGCTGAAGCATATACCTCCGGGGCTCCTGGCAGTCCGGTGATCGTGCTGCCAGACATGAGGAACACAAATCGATCGGCGGGCGACCATTTAGGCCAGGTATTATATACCTGTGCTGTCCAGAACTAGCACCGCGTGGTTCATTTGACTGTAATGAAATCCGTCATGTTTGTGTGAAAATCCGGTATTTTATATGATTTCCGTCGTTGTTTATATGAAATATCAGTTTGTCTACGTGTTTGCGTGAATTTCGTCCGGTTGGTTGAGTTGCTGTCATAATGTGTGCGGCTACGATTGGATGGTGTAATTTGCGGGTCGCCAGCCGGTCTACGGGCGGCTCGGGCGGCATTGTGGGACAAAAAAACAGAGCTCGTGCGAGCTCATCTCCAACGTGCGCGCTGGAGGATGCATGACAGCATGAGCACCCGAGCTATTCCTCGTTCATCGGTGGCAAAGGCGTCGGTGGACAAAAGGGTCGCCAATATTTTGGCTACCCCGGGCAAGATCCAAACAGCCCCTCCAACAGATTCAAATCCCACGTTCACCGTGGAATTTTGCCATGTGTTGTTTTCATGGACTAGCAAGATGCCCGTGCATTTCACGGAACATCAAGATGCATTTTTTACAAACTCCCGCATGCATGCAAGGGATAATTAATGTCCTCCTTTGCTAGTACCACGTGGCAAACACCATTAATATTGCATCGATTAGTGTTAGTGGCCTTGTATATTTACAAATTGTAATTTTGATAGTGGCCCCTTGTATATAAAAATGGAGGGATAAATATGAGAGATAAGGTGAGGAGGAGTGGGGCGTGGTGCCGTGGTGGTGACTGGTGGTCGGACTGGGCGGAGGCATGGGGATGGACGGCGCATTATGTCTAGGTTTGTATCTCTCTCACACACACCCACGTAGGTGGGGGACATGCACGAAGAGAAGAGGTGCACGCACGGCGCACGTACTCCTGTCACTTTCCCAACCACACCCGCACGGGTACACGGTGGAGCTCATTTCTGTACGAAAAAGGCAGCCCACTTGGTAATTTGGCACATGTACTGGTTGTCCACTTGGTGGAGGGAGGATCGTCTACCACGGGTGAACAAACAAATTGCGACTTGATGTCTTATGTTAAATTAAAAAAAGAGGCAAACCATGTGGGGCCTACCTTAGAGGCAAGGCTCTATACACTGGAGTACTTTTGATGTGTCCCGTCAACTTGCAGAACGAGGAGAAGCTTTCTTAGTACGCCATCTCCCCCGCCCACGGGCGCGGTGGCTCGCAGGATGAGGTGAAGCTTACTACTACTATACGCCTTTACGCCCGCTCCCTCGCCCACGCGCATGGTGGCTCGCAGCACAAGGAGAAAATTTTACTACTCCCTCCGTTTACTCCTCGTCCCTACTACGTACTCCCTCCGTTCCAAAATAGATGACCCAAATTTGTACTAAATTTAGAACAAATTTGGGTCATCTATTTTGGAACAGAGGGAGTACTTTGGTTAGTACTCCCTCCATTTACTTATACAAGGCCACTATAAAAAAATACATTTTGCATATATACAAGGACACAAATAGAAATCGAGACAAAAGTTACTACTCCCTCCTTTCCAGTTTATGGCTCAATTTCAAAATCTCTTCAACCAAGGTAGACGGGGAGTGGTCGAATTAATTTCGTAGTTTGCACAGTACGCTCGTTTTTCTCAAGAAGTTATGTTTATCAAGGCATTAATAATGCATGAATGACCACTAAATTTCCATGAACTTGTACATGCATTGGTTAGTTTCCTCTTGACACTGCTTGCGTCGGGTGATCTAACTCACCTCGAAATTCAACATGTAATGTACTACTACTAGTATAGTAGAATTGAGACTTATCAAACGGAAAAACGAATGTTTTTTAGATGAGCCCTATAAACCCTAGTGGGTACATACTCCATAAAAACAAAATTTTCCAAAACTAAGTCGCTCCCTTTCATGAATTCTGTAGTATACTCCTCCGTCGACGCTCCCTTTCATGAATTCTTTACTTCCTGTCGCCGACATATGGGACATATAGCAACCGGGTTGACGTGTCAAGCGCCAAATAAAAGTGCAGAACAGCAGGGGGATGCACCCCACCGTACCGGCCCAGTAGTAGTAATGAGCAATGAGATGTCAAATCACAATGTCGCACCTTCCCAGACGGATGAAGCAACCATTATTTCACACTTCGGTTTGACATCATCTCAAACCACGTACTAGTATTGCTTCTGCCTCAAGAGGGACACGCGCATCGCCTTGGTACATCATGACACGTGGGACCGCATGACAGGCCATGCTCCCACGCCGATCGCTCAGTAAAATCACCTCATTTTTACTATACTTCCTTCGTATCGGTTTACAACATGGCATGCACGTCGTTCTAGGTTGAGAATTTAACTGGCTATATATATATATATATGTGATGAACAGTACGCTAGACTTTTAAAAAATGTATTACTTTTATACGGTAGTACTATAGATGGATTGCGCCATGGAGCAAAAATTGAAATTTAAAAAAAGGTGGTACATATAGAGAGCGCTCGTAGCCAAATTATGCATATAGTACTATTAAAAAAGCTAGTACGTGCTTAATTGGGGTGCTAAATTCTATTAAAGAAATACTAGTAGTATGTACATACTGAAGAGTTAAAGTAATGAGAAGAAACATAACATTGTTCTGCTGGGGGCTCAGCACAACACACCCCTCAAATTAAACTAAGCACACCTGAAATTAAACTATGCAAGTAATCCGGTAGACACTGCATTAGAAGTTTAGAACCACCATGAGCAACGACACTGCCACCTTACTCGGAGTCCTTGTCCACGTCCTTGACTTCGTCCTTGTCCCTCTTCCTCTTGGTCGATACTTCTTTGCTTGAACCGCCAACTTGGCTGTTGCTCTTCATCCAACCCTTGTAGATATTGAAACAAAGGTAGCCATCCATTGAAGCGTCGTGGATGTGGTCTATATCTAGTACATTCCGCTGCCATGCATGACGATGAAATGTGTAATGAGTTTTCTCCAGTTTACGGTACGAAGGATGAACCATGGCTCCTGCCAGGGTCAGCATTGAGGGATGATGAGAGGGCACCAGTCAATTCTTTTGGAGGTCGAAGGGGTTGCCTACAACGAGGCCTATCCGACCCAGAACTTCTTTGTCGTTCTTAAAGTCTACAGTAATGAATTTCACTGTTTTGTCCTCGAGGAAGTTCTTAAAATCCTGGCACTCAACGTCGGCATGGCATATGTGGTAGACCAAGCAAACGTTATGTATGCAAACCTAGATCATGGCGGGCTTCTTCCTCTCTTCGTCCTTTAGATCCTTCTCTCGTCCCACGACTGTGATGTACTCAACATCTAGCCCAGCGACCCACTCATCATCTGAGTTTTTGAACATGCGTCTGAAGCGAGAAAGGCATCCTTTCACCATCGCGGAAGTACGGGTGTACATGACGTCGAACTCATTGCCGGTGATGGTTCTAACCTTGTACTCACCGCCGATCGGGGAGATTTGGGACGCCATGGATTTGGGAGGAGGGTTAGGATTAGTGGAACTGTCATAATGTGAATGGACGGGACGACTAGGAGCGAACCGCCGTAGTATTAAAGGACGTGCAGGGATGAGTAGGAGCGAACTGCCAGCATGCGAACGGCAGGGTAGTGGCTTTCCATTCTCCCATGATACGGGCTTCCGAGAGCCCTTGGATCTGAGATCGAATGGTTGCATGGCGTGATTCTAGACCTATGGGTGAATATCCTATCCTGGAGGGTTATTCTGCAAATTTTCAGCAACTTAGCATGCGACCGTTTGATCTCACATCCAAGGGCTGCCAGCAGCCCGTATCATGGTTGCGCCTACCACGACCGTCGTGTCGCTCGCATGGTCGCGCCCTTGGAGATTTAACACGGTGCGTTAGGCTATCTGATGTTGGCATGTCATACATAGTCATCACTTAGTCACTCATACTACAACAAGGTTGGCTATAAGGTTGGCTATAAGTGTATTTTTTTTACTCCTCTCTATCTCTTTCTTCGTACTCCCTCTGTCCCATAATATAAGAACGTTTTTGACACTAGTGTAGTAGAGGCACCTGTATGGAGGTGGTCAGGAATCGGGAGACTCACGCCGGTTGTAGCGCCGTAGTTAAAATGATAATGGTAAGTCAAATCATGGCGCCCTACCTGTCCAGCAGTAACTCACTGTCAAATCACACAGCCCTATGTTTGCAGCAGCCTACTCCCTCGTCTTCTCGCGTCTCTGTCGAACCGACTAGGTGGAACTGCCTCGCTGCCTACCGCGCAGGAAAAGCCCCGCCCTCGACTTTTAAATACAACTACTCGCTCCGTCTAGGTGAGTAAGTCATCTTACGAAAACCAAATAATCCCAAAATACTAAGGCACAGTGCATTAACTTCTACCCCGTTTCTTGTTTCTTCACATATCAACCAATAAGAATCCAATGATATACTTTTTGTGACATAGTAACTCATATTTAGTTAGTCAAATGGATGACCTAGAACTACTTGCAGGCCCTATAAACCGAGACGCCTACAAATAAAACACCGAGACGGGGAGGGTAGTTCAGCACGTATCTTTTTAGATCAATATAGTCGGGATTCACCAAGGAGCAAAACCAAGTGGTAGGCTGCTCCTGTCGTGTTGGCGTAGCAACTCAAGCAGGGTCAGTCCGCACACGAAATGGCGACACACTTAACAGGACCCCTTTGGCAGACATATGGCTCATCCACCGTCTTGTTCCACGTGCGATGCACCAAATTACAGTTCAGAGCAGCGGTTGGAATTGGAGGCACCCCGGTCGTAGCGCCGCAATAGTAGAAAATGAGCGATGAGGGGTCAAATCACAAAGCCCCACCTTTCCCGCATTAAGCTGGACGGACGAAGCAACCATCATTTCACTCTAGCGCGCAAGAGCATAAAGAAAAAAGAGAAAACAATGATGCGTGCGGCAGCTACCTAGGGCACCCTAGGGTACGGGTCTCCACTACAGATCCTTTTTTTGAAAGCGCCTCCACTACAAATCGGCTTCTCCCTCATCCTCTTGAAGAAAACCGATGATGAGTGTGGCGGTAGGGTTTGTAGGAGTACTACGGCGTGCGGGGCCACGTCGTAGTAAACGGGTTCGAGTCGACGCCTTAAATATGTGTGGGCCGCTTGGTTTTACGGGAACGAGGCAGCATTTTGGGTTTGGGGACCAGTGGAGATATAGTACGTACAAAAAATTGTGGACGTAGGTTCGACTGAAAGGCAATGATGCATGGGCCCTGCATTTTGAGATACCCGGGGCCGCGTGGAATTTTCTACTCTACTCAAAACTAGTAAGGTACACATGTATTAAACGCATGAGATTTTGAAACCAAATTATGAATAAATACACACTATAGCATGTAAAGCTTTGAGTCATATATGCATGATGTAGATGTTCGTTTAGTTCTTATAGTTCATCTCGTTCAAAATAAATTAGTTTTATAAAAATGTTAAGATTCATGGGGTTGTGCATTGTAAATCATAAAGTAAAAAACAAATAATGGCAATTTATTTAGAAAAAAATAATCAATTATGATACAGAAGATTCTAGAACAAAGGAGAAGTGCTTGTGTTTTGAGGTTTGTGCATTATGCTTAAGTTCAACCATGGAGTCTTCTAAATTGTACATGTGGCAGATCTGGTGGAATGTTGATGATATCCAACAGCCAGTAGTGCTCGGATTTGCCCATCTCTGCACTGTCGGGTTAGCTTCATCCAGCGACCATCTTTCAAAGTTATTGGCACACTATATAGTTCTTGTGCCATAGTTGCATGTTTTGGAAAAAAGCTACTAGTGGGTTGTACTATCTATTTAGGAATAGAAGATGTATACATGGAAGTTGTAGGGAAAGAGATGACATGGAGCATCTCAATTCCTATGAGTAGGGATTGGAAAATAGATGTCATTTGGTTCACATCATAGGAACTTTTCTATTGAATATAGAGATGACATGTATCTCAATTCCTATGAGGAGGGATTAGTAAAGAGATGTAATTTGGTTCATATCATAGGAACTTTTCTATTGAAAATACGCTAATGTTTATTTTCCTTTGAAATTAAGGGAGTATAGGAATCCATTCATATGAACCAAGTGGCTCTAAAGCTATAGAAATGATATCATGTTTATTTCCTTTGAAATGTAGAGTATATGAATCTATTCCTAAGAACCAATTGTCTCTAAAGGAAAAAAAATCCTATAAAAATCATATCATATAGAGTTCCTATGATATTCCTCGACACTAAAGGATGGTTGAAATTGCTGCGGGTGATACGATGGTCTTTCTTTGTAGACTCCTCACCCATCTTTATAGTTACCTCTCGAAGATGAATGAAATAATATATACGGGGTATTCTACATGTGCAATTTGGTACACAAAAACTCGGTAAAAGTTTGCGAGGTTCGAATTTTCAATAAAGCTATATGCACTACATTTCGGAACGGAGGGAGCATATGGCAGTTGCTAACACTCACGTGGAAGATTTGTGTGTAGGAGGAGTGGCTGTTCTGTTAAATGACATGGCAAAACTGACACTGTCGGATGCCGATCTAATGGTTCTTACGGCGTTCGTCGGGAAAAGGCTTGTGGCGAACGTTTGTCGGATAATGATTTACGGACACATGCATTCCATTGATACGTGCCCCCTCTCTCTCATGCACACGCACCGTCACGAGTCACGACTCTCCCGAGTCCTCTCGCAGACTCGCACGTCGCACCCACTGTCTAACTGCAGGTAGACGTCACGCACATATGTGCTCTTCACACCCTACCCTCAGAACTTCTAAAAAACAAAAGACGGTGCGCACATTTTATTTTAGCTCACACGTCACACACTTATACTATTACTCTTGCGGCGAACGTTCTTTGGGCATAGTATATTGTACTCTCACGAAGAGAAGCGGTGCACGCACGCACTAGTTCTCTCACACCCACTCGCGGGTACACGTAGGAGCGCATTTTTTTGAAGCTGGTACAACAAAATCACTCCACTATATATAAAAGCAGGAGCCTTAGCGCTTGCTTTACTAGGGTTCCTCTCGTTCACTCTCTCATGCTCTCCAGATCTAAGCAAGACATAGGTGTCCACACTCTCTCTCTCTCTCTCAGCTCACGGCTGGTCACAAATCCGGCCGGACAACCTCGACTGGGGCAGGGGTGTAGGTGCATCGTTCACGCTGTCGTCAGCGGCGAGGGAGGAGACCAACGGCTGCCCGCGCGTCCCGATCGGCGGCCGTGCCGTTCTCTCCGAGAGAGCGCCGGCTCGAGAGGGCCTCCGACCCCTTCTTCCTCCCTGCGGTATTGTGGCCAAGATGCAGCCTCCCGACGTCGTCTTTGCCACATGCCGACGACCCTCAGGTATATATTCCTTCAAAACCTACCTTGCTCTACTGCCCCAGCTCTTCCCCCTTCGTGTGGATCCTTTTCTACTTCCGTCCGTTGTTCCAAAGACACCTAGACTTCTACTATTATTAGAAGTAAAGCTAGTTCATACAGTCGACTCAAACCGTTGGTTCAAACAGGGAAGAAAGTGGGAAAGCTGTAGCATGAATCTAGGACTTGGTTCTAAGAGGAAACGGGGGAAAGTAGTAATATCTATCACTGTTTAAATAATCGTATTTCGTATTTGCGCAAACAGGGATGTTTGTCTCCATATCGTTTCGGGATGTCTGTCTCCGTATCGTTTCTATCCCGCAATCAAAAGCACACACCTCAGTTTTAGTACAACTGCGCAAAATGAGATGGCTATCCCTCGTTGCCGTCGTCTAATGTCCCATCTTCAAGGTATCCCTACATTGGTAGTAACTAAGGTAGAATGACCAACGCAATCTAAAAGAAGCTGATTCGTACGTTTTACTTCCTGATTGCAGTGCAGGGACGAGCGAAAACAACTGCATCCTAGTCTGGAATGCACTTTCTACCAGTTCATCCATTGACCGAGGACTAGCTGGAAAGGTTGCACGGCGGTTTTTTGGACAGGTGCGCGGACAAGAGGCATTGTGGTCTGCTTATTTCTGCAAATAGCGGTGCTTAAATTTAGTGGAATGCACAAGCATTTCAGTTGGTCAGTACACTGCATGGTTCAGTTCAGCATTCCAGCTGAGACCA
Organism: Triticum timopheevii; assembly: GCA_963921465.1. Taxonomy (NCBI): domain Eukaryota; kingdom Viridiplantae; phylum Streptophyta; class Magnoliopsida; order Poales; family Poaceae; genus Triticum; species Triticum timopheevii. Next base: position 545,072,502 of record OY997270.1, read on the forward strand.
CAATTATAATTGGTTATTCTGGAATGAGAGAACCTAACCCTGGATGGTGGCAACAAGAAAAAACCAGAGTGAACTCCAGGAAATTTAAGCCTGCCGGGAGGCCCTTTGCTCAGAGAAGCCTTGCTTGTTTTTTCCTGATTTGTAAACCTTCTCACAACTTTGTCTTTTGCTGTGAACTAGTATATGTTTGTTATGTTCTATGAATCATTGAGATGTATAAAATTGCTTAACTTATGTTTTTCGAGATTTTTATGAAGACGAGTTTAATGTGAGTGTTCCACATGAGCGCTGGACTAGTGTGTGAACGTTTGGAATTTATTACATTGTGGCCTCAATTAACTACATGAACCATTGTAACAAGATACATAGTTGCTTATATGTCAGACAACAGATTGTTGATTGTTAGTTGGTCGATAGCCTAGTGTTGAAGCGAGCTGAGCCAATGTGTCGTGTTTTGCACAACTGCTTACAAGTGGGGTAGCACCAACAGTGTTTACAAGTACTTATGTATACGTCGGCGCATGGTTCTCGAATGAGTGCTCTATTTCATCAAAACACACACTGCTCGTATGATAAACCATGACAACTTATGTCTTACCATGCCATATTCATGAAAAAACTAGTGAGGACGCATCTGTTTCGGCAACAATTACGATGGTTCTCACATGATTCACGGTCACACAAAAGTAGCAGCAGTTCCCATAGACGGATTCAAACAGAGTACTAGCCCCAGAGGGGTCGATAACAGGCAAGGTTCGGATAATTAGACACAATCCAAACTACTCCCTCTGTTCCTAAATATTTGTCTTTCTAGAGATTTCAACAAGTGACTACATATGAAGCAAAATGAGTGAATCTACACTCTAAAATATGTCTATACACATCCGTATGTGGTAGTCCATTTGAAATCCTAAAAAGACAAATATTTAGGAATGGAGGGAGTACTATTAAACACTAGCTGGGGCAACTATTTCATGCCTCGATCTAATTTGGGCTGGACACAAGACGGACCTTGCCATGAACATCATCGAGGACATCCCGCAGCAGCTCAATCCTGTGAACCTTCATGAAGACAACCTTGTGGCCTTGCCACTGATAAACTTGTTTGTGGAGGCATGCCACGTCATCTTCCTGCGTAAGCTTGACAAGAACAATATGCCTCACAAACGAAGGAGTAGCTTTGAACTTCTTGTGCTTCAATACACCCTGGACGACACGCGTGACAACAGTGAGGCTGGAATACAACTCTTCATTGGTATAACTGCAAATGGCTTCCAGGATCCAAAACCTAAGAACTCTATTTTCCCAGTGCGTATATTCAGGTCGTCCGCCTCATAGCGAGTGACATGCACAACCACACAATCCTTGTCTGCATCAGGGCTCTAATTGAAACAGAAACAAATTCTGAATTAATTTTCAGTATAAGAAACACAAGTTATTTAAACCACTATGTATAGCATGGCATCGAAGCTAATAAAATTTTGCATTATTAATCACCGCATACTTACTTTTCTAAAAAAATCCCCACATACTTAGATGAAAAACCACAATCGAGATCGGCAAAGAAGGAAATCACCTTGGGCAGCTCAGCGGGGGGGGGGGGGGGGGGACACATCCTCGAAGCGGGAAAACTGCTCCTGCAGTGCCATGGGGCTGTAACCTCAAACGGGTCGTTGACCATCTTAGTAGTGGCCGTGAGCGTATCTGGGGTCGGCTCGGTGGTTGCCTCCATCTTCTTGGAGCTCTCTGTCTCGTGGGGATCAGCCTCCCACGTCTGCTCCAATATCGGCAGATCTTTGCCTGGTTCTCCTTTGTCCATCATGAAACTGACGAATACTAGGAGACCACTAAAAGGAAAACACAATCACAATGACAATGAAACAAAAAAGAGAGTGAGGATCGGTTACTGCTTTGCAAAAGTTCTTTTTTTTCTCTGAACGAAAATATACCAACATCACGGATCCGCTTACCTTCCCTTCGTTGGGAGAGAAGAATAGTGGCAGATGCGAGTGTTTCCTTTCTTGAAGACGGTGAGGGAGAAGGGGATTCAGCGAAGAGTGAAATGATGGTTGCTTCGTCCGTCAAACTTAGACTGCGGGGAGGTGGGGTTTCGTGATATGATGGCTTGTTACTGCCGCGCTACGACCGGGGTGACTCTCCGCCTGCATACTGCCTTCTAATTTGGTGGATGGCATTTGGGCCCGCGCGCTGCATGGCCCGCATGTCGGTGAACAAAAGTATAACAGCATTCAGTAGAGGGAGACGTTTCAATGACCTAGGAGGAGCCAGAAGCGGTAGAGTGTCTCCACTATACTAGTAGTAATTGTTTTTCTGGGTAGCTGTAGAGTGTCTCCACTGTACTAGTAGTAATTGTTTCTCTGGGCCCAAGACAAAACAGCCAATCCACACTAGTAAATAGTAAAATCAATTCAAAAGGCGCTACCCACACCCAGCACACCCCCCCCCCAAAAAAAACCTGGGTGCTCTTCTTCCTCCTCGCTCCCACCCACCTCACGTCAGCTTGCTCCACTCGTACCCCCAAATTCCTCACCTCACTCCTACAGAAAACCCCAGCTCCCCTTCTTCCTCACTCCTACAGAAAACCCCCAGCTCCCCTTCTTCTTCGCTCGCAGTACAACTAGGCTCGTCATTCGTCACTCTGCTCAAATCCATGAGCGCGACGCGACGCCCTCGAGGAATATGGAGTCGGCTGACCCCAGCGCCAAGAAGATGAGGCTCCCTCCAGCGGCAACGCCTGTTGTAGATCCCGCACCCGGCAGCGTGGAGAGAAGCGGTGACCCCGCCCCCACCGGATCCCAGGAACCCGTAGAATCTCGGGTGGACCGCATGAGCGATCTCCCAGACGCCGTCCTTGGGGAGATCATATCGCTTATCCCCACCAAGGATTGCTGCCGCACCCAAGTCCTCTCAATTCTGTGGTGCCCTCTATGGCCCGCCGTGCCCCTTAATTTCGACTGTCGTCAGCTATCTCTCTTAAATGATTTTGAAATCCCCAGAGCCATCATCTCCTCCTACCAGGGCTCCGTTCAAAGCCTCTGCATCCCGTCATGCTACTTGAGCAAGCATACCATGCCCTGCACGGTGGGCGCCTGGCTGAAATCCCCTGAATTCATAGAACTATAGCTGCTTGAATTCTACTATTCCCCTGGAAATCACATACCACATACCGAATGCCATGAACTTGTGCCCCTCAGCACCGATGTCCATCTCGCGGTTTTCCTCCTCTCTCCACACTGCCACCTTTGCGTTGTGCTACCTACTAGAAAATCTGGTACTAAACCTTCGACTCCCATTTCTCAAGAAACTTTCACTTGTGCGGGTTCATATATCAGAGGCCTCATTGCACAGCATCATCCACTCCAGTTGCCCTACGCTGGAGTGCTTGGTGCTTGTTTTCACAGTTAGAATCGGTTGTCTCCAAATGAAGTCACCTAACCTTGTAAGAATTGGAATTTCTTTTGACGGAAGGCAGCTCATCATCCAAGGTGCCCCTTCACTTCAAAGGTTGATCCTTGATTCTAGTTATTCACCGTTGCAAATAACCGTCCTCTCTGCACCTAAACTAGAGACCTTGGGTGTAATACATGATCTCTGTGCTCATTTCAATATGGTGTTTGTCTCCATAGGTCTTCAGGTACTTTATATTATCATCTACACTTGTAACCATAAGCTGCATTTTAAATTTCTACGCATAATTTATATATCATCTTGGAGTACACATTTTGTACTAATATTATGTTCTATGCTCAATGAAGAGTTTCTCCATGGATGGCCTATCAATGGTGCTGGATTCTGTCAAGATCTTATATATCCAAATGAATAGTTTTGATCTGAACAAGATTATTGGCTTGCTGCAATGCTTTCCATGTCTGGAGAAGTTGTATATAAAGGTGATAATTTCACGCACATTGGAAGCCCGCATATAGTGTACTAGAATTAACCGTTCAGTTGTTGCTCTTTCGACACTCTTCTTTTAGACCTTAACTGTTTTCAATCTTCATGTCTATTTAGGCAACTGGAAGGGGTAAGAAAGTTATAACCAATCGGTGGATTCGTAAGCATCGGGATTTTCTCACTTCTCATGAGATTCAATTGAAGATAATAACGCTAGAACGATCTGTAGCCAATCGTGCAAACACAAGATTTGTCACATTCTTCTTGCTGAATGCGAGGTTACTATTGTCCATCAGGCTTAAGTTTATTAGCAGCATGGTTTTGACGGATGGGTATGTCGAAGAGCAAAAAAAGGAGTTTCAGGTGGGCAAAAGATCTTCTGAACATGCCGAGCTTCTATTTACAAGATATTGTGGTCATAATCCAATAAATTTTACGACCCAGGATGTTCATTCTATGGACCTGACCGATCCATTTGACTGTGACTGCCGAAAACAGTGCTGGAGTTAGATGTTGTTGCCCTTTTCAATCTGGGTTTTTTTTGTAAACCTGATGAACAATTAACCCTCGTGCTTTTGTACAGTTTGTAAGCTGGAGTTAGATGTTCCTGCCCTTTTCAACTCGGCTGTGACAGTCATATTTTCTTTGAAACAAGGCAAATGGCTTGCCATTCGTTTAATTTAGAGTGAAATATTGTAACAAATCCCAACCAAGGTAAATAACATCACTCTCGCCGGCTGCTTGAGCTCACTGTGCATTACAGAAGCCAAGTGATTAGCCCCCACCAGCACCCACAAACTTATTTCGAACAAGCACATCAAATGGGCTGTAAATTTTCATAGGAAAGGCTGCATGACCGTGACAGATTTGGATTCTGACATTTGGGACCCGCGAGGAAATAGCCTATCCAAGGTGGTGTCGACTTACTAGCCAGTCAACAAACTATTCTGCCTACCAGCCGTTGGATTGACATCCAACATTTGTCGTGTATCGTCTATCTCTTGTCTTCTTCTTCCTCCAACCGCCCAAACCAAACCACCCCGTTGGCTCCGCCTGCTCCCGCCTCCCATGGCTAGATGCGCCTTTGCCGCCCTACCGTACGTACCCTCCAATGTTGGCCAGTCCCTCCCTCTATTCCCCCACACGTCCTGTTATTCTCCGGCGACGTCAGCCCCAACACGCACCCGCGCCCGAACCAGTCAACCCTCATACTCCCCTCCGCCTGCGACTGGACCGGCGCATCTTCAATGGCTCCTGTTCATTTCGTTCGAGGCCTCCCATCGTCCTCCGCCTTGCGGCCTTGGTTCGCTCGCCGTGCGCGGTGCGCCGTCCTCTTGCGTTGTCAACATCGTCAACAACCGAGAGGAACAAAGAGATGACTATACGTGGAGAGGATGACAGTAGGGACCCACTAGCGTCATGGCAGTACGCAAGCAAGTGCCTCTATAGTACAAGCCCAAAAATATGGTTCCTCCTAATGGTTGGACATCTGGGGCTCACGCCATTATCAACGTAGTCAATAAACGAGAGAACTACACTACGAGCGGCTGACACCAGGGACCCAGCAAGTCACGCAGTTTTTTTTGAGGAACAAGCAGTTGTTATTTATACTAGTTTTAGCGACGGATCAGGGTAACAACGGTGCTATGCGGGGGCTGTGGCCCGTCTAGCCAGTGTTTTATTTATGTTTACCACATCATGAGCCCAGTTGTGTTTTTTTCTTGCTGAAAATGGCTAGCCCAGTTCTATTTTTTTAAAGAAATACCCAAACAAGGCCTACTTTCTTTATCGGCCCTGCTGGGCTGCAAATCTTTCAAGACGAGGAGAGTTTCATTAGGTTTGCCCAGAAATGGCCTGTACATTTTCAAAACACATCAAATCGGGAATTAGTTTCAATTTTTTTTCATTACAAGATCTTAAATTCCATTGATTTTTATGCGTGGACAATTATTTGGATTTTATATTTATATAAATTATTTTTCAAAATAGTTTGAATGTGAATCGATATTTCTGGATTAAAAACAGTTAACCGCACCGAATATGCAAAATTTCGTATACTTTTTACCGTGGCCACAATATGGGGTGTAATGCTAACAAAAAGAAGATGGGCTCCAAAAAAATCTTAAGAATTAGCAAATGGGTTGTATATTATTAGAAATAATGGCAGATGGGTTGTATGTTGTTTTCCATAGATTTGAGGCTAACTTGTGCGCCTACTACAGGTTGACGCGTATGCTTTCAAAAAAAAGGTTGACGCACACGCAACGCCCTGTCAACTTAGTCAACACACGAGAGCAGTGACTGTTGGATGTCCATCTAACGGCTGTCGTGCTTCGTCAATCTCTTCTCCTGATGCTCCGGCCGCTCAAACAAGCGCCGGCGGGAATGCCTGCTCCCTCCTCCTGCGGCTGGCTATGCTGCCGGGCAGGCCTCACGGCCCCATCGTACTCCCATCGCTGGCCTAGCCATCCCTCTACTCACCCACACATGCTGTTATTTTCCGGCGATGGCAGACGAACCAGTAAACCCTCGTACTCCTCCGCGTGGGAAACAACTGCCGAGTATTCCCTGGCTCCGTGTCGTTCCCTTCCTAGGCCTCGCTGTCGTCCACCGCCCTGGTGCTCTCGGCGCGGCCTGGTCAACGTGGTCAATGAACGACATCCATCGGAAGTGGACTGTACGTGGAGAGGCTGACAGCTGGGTCCACGGCCGCACGCAAGGAAATGCCTCCTTATTATGCGCAAAATAATGATTCCTCCACCTGACAGCTAGGACCCACAGGAAGGGCCTCTATATTTCACGAAAAAAACGTTCCCCCCGCTGACAGGTCGGACCCACCAGCTATATCTTTGCATGCAAGGAAGTGCCTCCTTATTACTCCCAAAAAATGAATACCCCCTGCTAGCTTGGGCTGACTTGTGGGCCTACTAAGTTGACGGGGACGGAGGGCTTTGTCAACTTAGTCAATACTCCAGTGACCGTATGATGTCCATCCAACGGCCATAGTGCTTCTTCAACCTCTGGTCTTCTTGCTCCAGCCGCCCAAAGCAGCGCCGGTCGTGCCGCCTGCACCTGCATCCCGTGGCCGGCTGTGCTATCGCCTAATCCTGCCTCCCGTGGCCCGGCTCCGCGTCGTCCCCTTCCTAGGCCTCGCCGTCGTCCACCGTCGTGGTGCTCTCGGCGTGGCGTGGTCAATGTGGTCAACGACCGACTTCCATCGGAAGAGTACTGTACATGGAGAGGCTGACAGCTAGGTCCACGGCAGCCGCAAGGAAGTGCCTCCTTATTACGCGGAAAATAATTATTCGTCCACCTGACAGCGGGGACCCACCGGACGGGTCACCAGTATTTTGCGAAAAAAATCGTTTCCCCATGACTGCTGGGACCCACCGGACGGGCCACCGTATTTCATGAAAAAAACGTTCCCCCCGCTGTCATCTCGGACCCACCGGAAGTGCCTCCTGAAAGCACAAGTGCTCCCTGGGTGATTTTGGTAATTAATGTCAACATATCTCTTGTTGGACTAACACTTTCACCTAGTATGTTTCAGACAAGTTCAACAATGGAGTGGCATGGACTAAAGGATGTGGAACCCCTTCAAGATGCTAAGGACAAAGGATTGGCCCAAGCTCCAAGATCAAGACTCTACATTTTCTATTTTAGTGATCCAATATCACATTGAGTCTATAGGAAAAGCCAATACTATCAAAAGGGGATGAGGTGTTGCTTAATGGCTTTCTTGCTCAAAGTGCTTAGTGATATGCTCCAAAACCCTCAACTACTTTCTCACATCCACTTATGTCCTAAACCAAAATTCTAACTCGGCCCCACCGATTCTTTCTGTCCGGCGCCACCGAGTTCAGATGTCTTAGCCACTTCCACAAACCCTAGGCAAATCGGTCTCACCGATAGGGATCTCGGTCTCTCCGAGATGGGATTGTAATCTCTCTGTGTATGTCCATTACCAAAATTGGTCTCACCGAGTTTGAGCAATCGGTACTACCGAGATTACAATGCAAACTCTCTGGTTAACTTATTACCAAAATCGGTCCTACCGAGTTTGTGTAATCGGTAAAACCGAGTTTGCCTGACCAACTCTCTGGTTAGCTTATTACCAAAATCGGTCCCACCGAGTTTGTGTAATCGGTCTCACCAAGATTACGCATGCCCTAACCCTAACCATATCGGTCCTACCGAGTTGCATGTCAGTCCCACCGAAAATCCTAACGGTCACTAGATTTGCTAAATCGGTCCGACCAAGTTTCTTAATTCGGTCCCACCGAGTTTGGCAAGTTGTGTGTAACAGTTAGATTTTGTGTGGAGGCTATATATACCCCTCCACCTCCTCTTCATTCGTGGAGAGAGCCATCAGAACGTGCCTACACTTCCAGCATCCATTTTCTGAGAGAGAACCACCTACTCATGTGTTGAGGCCAAGATATTCCATTCCTACCATATGAATCTTGATCTCTAGCCTTCCCCAAGTTGCTTTCCACTCAAACCTTCTTTCCACCAAATCCAAATCCTGTGAGAGAAAGTTGAGTGTTGGGGAGACTATCATTTGAAGCACAAGAGCAAGGAGTTCATCATCAACACACCATTTGTTACTTCTTGGAGAGTGGTGTCTCCTCTAGGTGTCACTTGGGAGCCTCCAACAAGATTGTGGAGTTGAACCAAGGAGTTTGTAAGGGCAAGGAGATCGCCTACTTCATGAAGATCTACCGCTAATGAGGCAATTCCTTCATGGGCGACGGCCATGGCGGGATAGACAAGGTTGCTTCTTCGTGGACCCTTCGTGGGTGGAGCCCTCCATGGACTCGCGCAACCGTTACCCTTCATGGGTTGAAGTCTCCATCAACGTGGATGTACGATAGCACCACCTATCGGAACCATGGCTCAAAAATCACCGTGTCTCCAAATTGCGTTTGAATCCTCCAATCCCTTCCCTTTACATTCTCGCAAGTTGCATGCTTTACTTTCCGCTGCTCATATACTCTTTGCATGCTTGCTTGATATGTGTTGTGATTGTTAAAATTGTGCCTAAACTCCACTTGAACTTAAAGAAATTAAAAACTGCAACTTTTGGTACTAAGTGTCTAATCACCCCCCCCCCCCTCTAGACACCTCTTCTCGATCCCTCTCAATTGGCATCAGAGCTTTGGTCTCCATTGCTTTAGTTTAAACACCATTGGAGGAAGATGGATGAGTCTATTATTGGGAGTCTTAGACATAGAGTACCTATACTTGATGGAGAGTACTTTCATGACACTAGTAGAAAAGGGGGCAATGGTCCAGGCAGGGCCAGCCCATTAGTCCCGGTTCAGTCTAGAACCGGGACCAATGGGGGCATTGGACCCGGTTCGTGAGCCCCGGGGGGCCGGCCGGGCCACATGGGCCATTGGTCCCGGTTCATCTGGACCTTTTGGTCCCGGTTGGTGGGACGAACCGGGACCAATGGGCCTCGCTCCTGGCCCACCACTATTGGTCCCGGTTGGTGGCATGAACCGGGACCAAAGGCCGCCCTTTAGTCCTGGTTCAAGCCACCAATCGGGACTAAAGGGTTGGTCCTCGTTGCGGTCAGAGTTTAGTCCCACCTCGCCAACCGAAGGGGGCTCACACCGGTTTATAAGCCCCTCCCTCTCTGCCTTGTTGAGCTCCTCTCAAAATGAAAATAGATGCCCTTATACAGGGAATTTGACCTAAATTCATACTGAATTTCTCTGAAGTTAATAGAAATTTATTATGAATTTAGGTTGAATTCTCTCTATAAGCGCATCTATGCTCATTTTTTAGTAAAGTTAATCACAACTATTTTTTTCTTCTATTTATTTCTGAGTAGTTTTTTATATAGTTTTTCTTTCTTTTCTGCAAAATTTATTTTTTTCTATTTATTTCTGAATTGTAATAAGTCATTAAAAATAAGCATCTATGCTCATTTTTTTAGTAAAGTTAATCACAACTATTTTTTCTTCTATTTATTTCTGAGTTGTAATAAGTCATTAAAAATAAGCATCTATGCTCATTTTTTTAGTAAAGTTAATCACAACTATTTTTTCTTCTATTTATTTCTGAGTTGTAATAAGTCATTAAAAATAAGCATCTATGCTCATTTTTTTAGTAAAGTTAATCACAACTATTTTTTTCTTCTATTTATTTCTGAGTAGTTTTTTATATAGTTTTTTTCTTTTCTGCTATATTTATTTTTTTCTATTTATTTTTGAGTTGTAATAAGTCATTAAAAATAAGCATCTATGCTCATTTTTTTAGTAAAGTTAATCACAACTATTTTTTCTTCTATTTATTTCTGAGTTGTAATAAGTCATTAAAAATAAGCATCTATGCTCATTTTTTCAGTAAAGTTAATCACAACTATTTTTTCTTCTATTTATTTCTGAGTAGTTTTTTATATAGTTTTTTTCTTTTCTGCTATATTTATTTTTTTCTATTTATTTCTGAGTTGTAATAAGTCATTAAAAATGAAAAAGAGGCGCAATGCTCGTTAATTAGCTTCAAGCCTTTCGGAATAGTGTAAACTGCACTGCACATATAGCTCCGTGCAGTCTACCCTAATCCTCAAGGCTTGAAGCTAAGCAACGTGCAGGTGAGCATTGAGCCTCTTCTTCATCTTCTCTACACTCAGGGCTTGTAAACCGCTGTGAGTGCCTCTCTCTTGGCGTGGTGGGACTAATTAAAAACAGCCGTAGAAAGAATCAACTAAAAAACAACTGCAGAAAATAAATAAGTAATTAGACGGGTGCATTGGTACCGGTTGGAGGCACCAACCGGGACCAATGCCCCTCTTTAGTCCCGGTTGGTGGCACCAACCGGGACCAATGCCCCTCTTTTGTCCCGGTTGGAGCCACCAACCGGGACGTCCCGGTTGGTGGCTCCAACCGGGACAAAAGAGGGGCATTGGTCCCAGTTGGTGCCACGAACCGGGACCAAAGCCTTTGCTATATAAGTAGCATTTGGGAGAATTTCAGAACCGCGCATCCCCACTTCGATCTCTCCTCCAATCCTCTCCCCCGATGGCGGTGAATCCATCCTCGACGCCGGCAGGCTGCCCGAGCCAGCCCTCGCCCCGCGTCGCCCCGTCCTGCGCCGCCCCGACGCCGCCGTCCCCTGCCGCCCCAATGCCGTCGCCGCCCGCCCCGCCCCGACGCCACCGTCCCCTGCCGTCCTGAACCGCGCCGCCCCGACGCCATTGCCGCCCCGCCCCGCCCCGCGCCGCACCTCGCCGTCGCCGTCGCCGTCGCCGGCCGTGAGCAACTTAATTTTTATGATTTTTGTTAGATTTTGTTAGATTTTTTTTAGATTTTTTTGTAGTTCATAGATTTTTTTTGTTAGATGTGTAGTAATTTAGATGTGTAGTTCATAGATTTTTCTGTTAGATTTTTTTCATATTGTGTAATTAATTTGTTCTTATTGTGTTAGATTTTTTTCTGTTAATAGATTTTTTTGGTGATATTATTGTTGAATATGCATGTCTGTATGTTTGTATGTTAATAAATTTTTATGATTTTTTTTCTGTTCATAGAATTTTTATGATTTTTTTCTGTTGTAATTTTGTTCATAGAATTTTAATGATTTTTTTGTTTATAGTATTTAGAAAAAGGAAAAAATAAGAAGAGACAGTGTTTAATATAATTAGTTAGAAAAATACTAGTTTATTTTTAGTAAGTACTACTTTATTTTATTTATAGTAAGTGCTTCATATATAGTTGAACTAGCTAGTTGATTTAATAAACTACTTTATTTTACTATATATAGAAGTAGTTTGTTTTTAGTAAGTACTACTTTATTTATTTATAGTAAGTGCTTAGTAGTTGAACTAGGTAGTTGATTTAATTAATAAAACTACTTTATTTAACTATATATAGAAGTAGTTCCCGCATCAACGTCGGTGATGCCTATCCCGCATCCTCGTCGTCGTCGACTCGGCGGTGGAGGCCTGCTTGATCAGGGCCATGTTCGGGACTGGGCTCCGCCGGGCTGGTATTGGTAGGTGCTACCTTCCGGGGGACATAGGTTGGTGAGGAGGCAGCCCGTTGTTGACCCGATCCTTGTTTGGTGGCGGTCGCGTGGGCCAGTGACGGTGCCGAGGCTTCCGGACACTGCGGAGGTGGTACCTCACCGTGTCAGCGAGGAGGACGAGCACGTCTGTCACTACATGGTTGCATTGGAGGGCAGGTTCAACAATACCTGGCAGGTTCTTCAGGGATCTCACTGGAGCTATGATCCTGTGATGGTTCCTTATCTTTGGGTGTCCACCGCCCGCGACGATACCCGTCGGGCACTACGGTTCTAGTTGTATTAGTGATGCTATATTTGTGATAATATTCGATGATGTACGGACACCAAGAGATGATGTACTTTTGCTTATAATTATTGAATGCATGCTAATTTGAATACTACTTTATTTTATGATTTGGTTTTGCTTATTTTATGATTTGGTTTTGCTTATCTAATGCTGATATTGGAAAAGTTCTCCTTCATTCCCGTGTGCTAGACAATTTGGTGTAATAATGCACTCGGGAATGAAAGGAGGAGCTACGTACATCACCGATAGTCAACCCGTTATTAATAATAATGATCTAGTTTAATATTTGAATTATGAACATTGGCCGGAAATGTCGTACTCGGACGACGAAAACCGCCTAGGGGAGTGCGACTGGTGCCACGACGACCGAGGTATGTGCGAAAGGTTCATTGAGCTGGACGAAGATCGGCGCTTCAGCATTAAGCTCGAGGAGACCTTCGATGTTCATACGGTACGCAACAACGACAATATTTTTTTTGTAATTAAGCACGACTTCAACTATTTTAACGTGTATTTTTCATCTTTTCCAATTCGACTAGCTTATCCAATGCTATGCAAGACGCTATGTCTTGGAGAGGATGGGTTTTGAAGACCATGAAAGTATGGAAACCAAAAAAATTATCCTAAGTACCCATCATGGTGTGGATTTTCAAGTAAAGTTGTACAATGCTGAGAGTGTAACCCATTTTGGTTGCAAAAATTGGGAAGCACTTTGCAAGATGTATGGTTTTGATGAGGGTATGCTTGTCACCATGGATCTTGGTGATCCTACAATCGAGCAAGAGAGACCTTCGATTTGGGTCCTTGTGGATACACCTCCAATTCTTCCCCCATGTGAGCTTAACATAGTTATTAAGTAATTTATATTGTTTATTTCGAAATAGTTGACAACTTATGTCCATTGACAGCTTATTTTCATTCTTCAAAGAATGTGCGGAAGATGGTAGACAGAACCTACTACACCGAAGGCTCCGAATTAACTTATCAGGAGAAAAATCATCTGGTCGCATTTTGTACTGATCTTGAGAATTACAATATCTACAATCAAACTCCTCAACATTATGGTCAATACGTGCCACTAGTGCACGTGTTGAACTACGGTAACTACCATGGAGATACCCTGGTAAGATTTTTTACTATTACGACATCCGTGCATCTTTTTGCACACTTCTAAAACTAGTACATCATTGCTAACTACGAAGTTATTACTATGTTTTTCAATAGATAATCCCGAATGATTGTGTGCCTCATCTGATGTATACGCATGGTACCCTTCATGTTTTGAACATACAACCAGGTCTTCCTACGAATCTCAACTGTCCATACCGGGTTTCTAAAAGAAGTGGAGACATGACAATCAAAGAATGGAAAAAATGTATGGACAGTCGTAAGGAGCTTCTTGGAAGCAAAAGGCAGCGAAGGGCAAGAATTGGAGACAGGATGATCCCCATTCTTCATAATGGAGAGTCAGGGTCTATATTGTTTTATGCTATGTTACCTTAAGGGTGTTTAGGTCCTACCTGATACTGATGATCATGTGCTAAGAACAATTATGTAGGTTTGGGTTCGATGACTATGAGGATGATGATCGTATGACTTATTATTAATAACGAGTAGAAGTTGTATGATGATGCATGATTAGTAGGACTTGTTATTATATATGATGATGTATGATGCGAGCATGCATGAGTTATTATATCAGCGGGTGAAATGAACATAGCAGCAGCGTTGGTAAACCAAGGACGAAGATATAAGAGAGGACACTTCTCTCTATTAGCTAGCTAATAACAACCTTAAAATAACCCCCAAAACCCCTAAAGCAGCCACTTTTTAAAAAAAAGAAAAACATCGACTTTTGGTCCTGGTTGGTGCCACCAACCGGGACCAAAGGCCCCCTGGACTGGGCTCGGCGCACCAGCCACGTGGAGGCACATCTGTCCCGGTTCGTGTTTGAACCGGGACTAAAGGGTGGAGGTATTAGTAACGACCCATTAGTCCCGGTTCATGAACCAGGACTAAAGGCCCTTACGAACCGGGTCAAATGCGCCCTTTTCTACTAGTGTGAGTGGAAAAATGAGATGCTTGTGATTTTCAGTCAATATCATTTGAACAAGTACATTGCTATCCCTTGTGCACCTCATGTTGACCCTATGCATCCTACCCTTGATTAGTCAATTGACATGATCCACAATCTTAGAACTGCCGAACTTATCATTAGAGGATTGCCTAGAAACTTGATTTGATGTTTGCCTACTCTTAAGTGTGCCTACACCATATGGAAATTTCTTGAGGAACGCTTTCCAAATTATTCCTTGAAAAATCTTGATATTCTCCATAAGTCTATTGCCTTGAGTAAGATGAATTCTAGTGATCCTATGTTTGGTGATTGTCTATTTGAGCTTACCAACCTTATGCGTGCCAAAGGAGATGTTGGAATTATTAGTGATATTATTTCCGAAGCTATTAGAATTCATAAACAAGATCTTTGTCAAAATCACTCTAACGAATCACCCTCTCTAGGATTTGATCCACCACATGACGATGTTGAACATGGATACTATGATGAGGATGATGATAGTGACTTCGATCTTGATGATGCAATGAGACACTTTGGTCTTATGGCAAATCTTCGGGGATATATGGCAGGAGGAAAGGAATGGGTTCTTGATAGTGGATGTACCGATCACATGACCGGAGATAAAGACATTTCGTGAGCTTGCTGAAAATGATGGTCCTCGAAAGTATGTCACTTTCGGTGACAACTCAAAGGGTAAGGTGGTTGGCCTCGGTAAGGTGGCCATATCACATGATAGCTCCATACAAAATGTCATGCTCGTTGAATCTCTTGGCTACAACTTACTTTCAGTATCTAGACTTGCTGATTTCGGTTTCAATGTCCTATTTACTGAAGTAGATTGCCAAGTGTTTCATAGAGATAATCATAAAATGGTCTTTACCGGTGTGCGTAGAGGTGATCTATACATTGTTGATTTCACTAAAAAGGCTCAACCTAGAACTTTCTTTATTGCTAAATCCTCTAAAGGTTGGTTATGGCATAGACGATTGGGTCATGTTGGCATGCGAAACCTTGACAAGCTTATTAAAGGAAATCATATCCTTGAAGTTAACGATGTCATATTTGATAAGGATAGACTTTGCAGTGCTTGTCAGGCAGGTAAACAGGTTGGAGGAAGGCATCCTGTGAAGAACATCATGACCACAAGGAGGCCACTCGAGCTACTTCACAAGGATCTCTTTGGTCCCAACGCCTACAAGAGTCTCGGTGGAAATTCTTTTGGTCTAGTTATAGTTGATGATTTTTCTAGATTTACGTGGGTGTTCTTTCTCGATGATAAATCGCAGGTCCAAAAGATCTTCAAAAACTTCGCTAGGAAGGCCCAAAATCAATTTGAAAGTGAAGATCAAGAAAGTTCGCAGCGACAACGGAACGAAGTTCAAGAACACAAATGTGGACACCTTTCTTGATGAAGAAGGGATTTCACATGAGTTCTCGGCTACGTACACACCTCAACAAAATGGAGTTGTTGGGAGGAAGAACCGGACGCTCATCGAAATGGCGAGAATGATGCTTGATGAGTACAAGACGCCAAAGCACTTTTGGGCGGAAGCGGTTGAGACAGCTTGTCATGCAACAAATCGCTTGTATCTTCACAAGCTACTCGGCAAGACGGCATACGAGCTTCTAACCGGTAACAAACCCCAAGTTGGATACTTTCGAGTATTCGGCTCAAAGTGCTACATTCTTGATAAGCATCATCGTGCTAAATTTTCTCCTAAGTCTCATGAGGGTTTCCTACTTGGTTATGGCTCAAACTCTCACACATACCGTGTCTACAACAACTTCACCCGAAAGGTTGAAGAAACGGTAGATGTGAAGTTTGATGAATCTAACGGCTCGTAAGTAGAGCAATTGCCAATTGATGTAGGAGACAAAGATCCCTCGGAAGCAATACAAGACTTGTCTATCGGCAAGATTCATCCAACGGAAGTGAAGGAGAGTACCTCGTCCGTCCAAGTGGAAGCTTCTACCTCATGACAAGGTGAACCAAGGGTTGATACGGAAGCATCCACAAGTGGGACACACCAAGATGAAGAAAACGAGGAAGTGCGCCAAGACGAACGTCAACAACCTCCTTCTCCACCACGACAAGAGAACGACAACGCCAACAATGAAGAAGGCCAAGAAGAAGAACAAGATGAAGAACATGTTCAACGAAGACCCAAGCAAAAGCTTTCACGAGTTCGAGCAAGAATTGCTAAAGATCATCCCGTCGGGCAAATCTACAATGATATCCAAACCGGGAGAACCACTCGCTCTAAAACTCGTTTAGCTAACTTTTGTGAACACTCTTCATTCATCTCTAGCATTGAACCTATGAAGGTTGAAGAAGCATTGGAAGATCCGGATTGGATAAATGCCATGCATGAAGAGCTACACAACTTTGAGAGAAATCAAGTTTGGACATTGGTTGAGAAGCCCGACAACCACCACAACATCATCGGTACCAAATGGGTGTTTCGCAACAAGCAAGATGAAGATGGACAAGTAGTTCGCAACAAAGCACGTCTCGTCGCCCAAGGCTACACACAAGTCGAAGGTATGGACTATGGTGAGACTTATGCTCCCGTTGCTAGACTCGAGTCCATTCGCATCTTACTTGCCTATGCTAATCACCATGATATCACCTTGTACCAAATGGACATTAAAAGTGCTTTTCTAAATGGTGAAATAGAGGAGGAAGTTTATGTTAAACAACCTCCCGGCTTTTTTAATCCTAAGAAACCTAATCATGTTTACAAACTTCACAAAGCTCTTTATGGTCTTAAACAAGCTCCTAGAGCGTGGTATAAATGCTTGACCAAGTTCCTTATTGAAAAAGGCTTTAAATTGGAAAAATAGATTCTACTCTTTTTACTAAGAGGGTCAATGGAGAACTATTTGTATGCCAAATCTATATTGATGATATTATATTTGGTTCTACAAACTCTCATTTTAGTGAAAAGTTTGGGAAGCTAATGTCGGAGAAGTTTGAGATGTCTATGATGAGTGAACTCAAATTCTTTCTTGGTTTGCAAATCAAGCAAACTAAGGAAGGTACCTTTGTCTCTCAAATGAAGTACACCAAGGACTTATTCAAGAAGTTCAATATGCAAGAATGCAAAGGTATGACTACACCCATGCCTACTAGTGGACATCTTGATTTGACCAAAGATGGTGAACCGGTTGATCAAAAGGTTTATCGCTCTATGATTGGTTCATTGTTATATCTATGTGCTTCACGTCCCGATATCATGCTAAGTGTGTGCATGTGTGCACTATATCAAGCTGCTCCTAAAGAATGTCATCTTAAGGCCGTGAATAGGATAGTGAGATACTTAATCCATACACCAAATTTTGGCATTTGGTATCCTAAGAGGGCCTCCTTCAATCTTGTTGGCTACTCCGACTCGGACTACGCCGGTGACAAGGTTGATAGAAAGTCCACTTCGGGTACTTGTAAATTTCTTGGTAGATCTCTTGTGTCTTGGTCTTCCAAGAAACAAAACTCGGTATCCTTATCCACCGCCGAAGTGGAATACATTGCCGCTGGTTCATGTTGTGCTCAATTACTTTGGATGACCCAAACTCTTAAAGATTATGGGATATATGTGAAACATGTTCCATTACTTTGTGACAATGAAAGTGCTATCAAGATTGCTCACAATCCCGTGCAACACTCTCGAACTAAGCATACTGAAGTTCGTCATTGTCGGTGTCAAAACCGGCGGATCTCGGGTAGGGGGTCCTGAACTGTGCGTCTAGGCGGATGGTAACAGGAGACAAGGGACACAATGTTTTTACCCAGGTTCGGGCCCTCTCGATGGAGGTAAAACCCTACTCCTGCTTGATTGATATTGATGATATGGGTAGTACAAGAGTGGATCTACCACGAGATCAAGGAGGCTAAACCCTAGAAGCTAGCCTATGGTATGATTGTTGTAATGGTTGTGTTGTCCTACGGACTAAAACCCTCCAGTTTATATAGACACCGGAGAGGGCTAGGGTTACACAGAGTCGGTTACAATGGTAGGAGATCTACATATCCGCATCGCCAAGCTTGCCTTCCACGCCAAGGAAAGTCCCATCAGGACACGGGGCGGAGTCTTCAATCTTGTATCTTCATAGTCTTGGAGTCCGGCTGACGATGATAGTCCGGCTGTCCGGACACCCCCTAGTCCAGGACTCCCTCAGTAGCCCCTGAACCAGGCTTCAATGACGATGAGTCCGGCGCGCATATTGTTCGGCATTGCAAGGCAGGTTCCTCCTCCGAATAATCCATAGAAGATTGTGAACACCAGGATAGTGTCCGGCTCTGCAAAATAATTTCCACATTCCACCGTAGAGAGAATAATATGTACACAAGTTCAATCTGCTGACGTATTTTGTGGCATGACGTCATACCACCACCAAGCCTTTACTTGAATCGTTTTTTATTACACCACCTCACCGCGTTTAGAGAAGCGGTTTCCTTGGCATATCTTGTCGAAGCAGAGATCGTGTTCCCCTTATTCCGGGATTCCCATCAATACGGACGTGGGTAACCCAACCATGCCTGTCGCCACGCCCCCTCTATCGGAGGCGAGTCCCGAACGGTCACGGGGACAGCTCTTGGTATTCTCCCTCTTTATAATGGGACCAAGGCTTGTTTCTTTTCTTCAATATTCAATCGAATCTACTCCTTGCCCCGAGTTCCAACACCCAGAGCCCCAGATTCGAGCGCTTCGGACCTTCAACAATGTCCGGCTCCGACCTACAGGGCCGATGGATGCCCTCCTCTGTTACAGAAGAAGACGTGCTAAAGCTGCGAGAGGCCAAGTACCTGTCTTACGAGATTTCGCACAGGTTGCCCGCCGACGGGAAAGTCATCCCCACCCCCGAGCCTGGCGAGTATGTCGTGTTCGTATCCCACCTCCGTCGGGGTTTAGGCTTCCCAACGGATCCTTTCGTGAGAGGGCTCATGTTTTACTATGGGTTGGAATTCCACGACTTGGCTCCGGAGTCCATCCTCCATATTTCTGCATTTATTGTCGTCTGCGAAGCCTTCCTCCGCGTCACCCCTCACTTCGGCTTGTGGCTTAATACCTTCGACGTGAAGCCAAAGGTGAACGAGGGGCGTCAAGCAGAATGCGGCGGGGCGGTTGTGAGCAGAAGGGCCGACGCTCCATGGCCCGAGGGCTCTTTCCAGGAGGAGCTCGGCTTGTGGCAGCAGGAGTGGTTCTACATAACCGCTCCCAGGGGAAGCAGGCAGAAGCCGCCGCCCATCTTCCGCTCGGGCCCTCCACAGCGGCTGATGTCATGGGTCAGCCAAGGGCTCAACTGGGGGCCACCAAAGAATGTGCCCCTATTGCAGGGCCGGATTCGAGATCTCCAAGCGAGGGAGATTGATCTAGTCGTGGTGATGCAGGTCATGCTGATTAGGCGCCTCCTGCCCTGCAAACGCCGCCCTCTCCGGCTGTGGGAGTTTAATCCGGAGGGACCACGGATTCTCCAACACTTCATGGGTATGACACCCGTGGAGATGTACAAATTATTCTTCGGATCACGAGAGGCGTGTCCGGAATTGACCGAGGACGCCGGCCTAAGCTGCAATCGCCCGGATACACAAGTAAGTAGCTCCGTGTCCGGACACACCATTTATTTGCCTTTCTATGATTCGCCTTTTGACCAATTTCCTTCTAAACAGGAGTGGATAGCGCAAGCAAAACTGATACGGTGTCCGGCCCCCCTCCCAGAGACAGCGCCGGATCCCGTGCTGGTCAGGATGCTGGAGGTTGCGCCTTCGGAGGAAGACGAAGGGGAGAACATAGGAACTACCGCCTCAACCAAGGAGGCTTTTGAGGAAGGGGGATCGAGAATCCCTCCTTCCAGGGGGAGAAGAGGACCGCCTCCGAAAACCCGGAGGCCAAAGCCCCGAAGCAGGGGAAAAGATCTTCACCAGAGGGTCCTGCGTCCGGAGAGACTCTGGCCGCACAGTCTCCCCTAAAGAATCAGCCCTCCAGCGAGCCGTAAGTAGAAAAAAGGGAGTTTTGTAATAATGGACATCCCTATTTGTGCTTCTGAGGATAACTTAGGTTTTTACCTTGTAGTTCGGATCTCCGTCCTTCCCAGATGAGCTCGTCTTCGGGGGAACTCCGTCCGGAGATGATGGAGAGCGAGACGCCTCCTTCCGCCGCACCATCAGATAGGGCGGACGAGCCTGAAGTGTCATCACGGTGGGTATCCCCGAGTCCGGCAGGGCCGAATAGTTCGGCACCAACTGGTGTGCGGCCGGGGGAGCTGAAGGATCTGCTTGAGAGGGCGTCCATCTCAAAAGGTCATCGTACACTGATGAGTACGGTGATTGAAAGAATTTCATCCGCCGAAGGCGGATTGCGTGATGCCGTCAGGAGTTTGCTGGCGGGGTTTGAGGTACGTAAAAATGACATATCCTTTGACAGTTCTACACATAAAGTGCGCCCTGTATAGATAGTAGCCCCTGATACTCGGTAGGGTGTCGAGAATGACAGCGTGCCGAGGATCAAAATCCCAGGTATTGATTTTTGCCTTTCCTATGCAGGTGGCGGACAGTTCGGTGGCTAGCCGGACTGATGGAGTTGCCGAACTAAAGCGGCAGCTCAACGCTGCAGATGCGGACATCGCGCTGGTCAATAAACGACTTGACGAGTCGCAAGGTAGGTTTTTTCTCCGTGGTCACCGAGTAAGGGAGCCGAAGACCACTCCTTACAACATGTGTGCTAAATGCAGATGGTGCCGCTGCTGTGGAGAGCCTTCGGGCAGAACTTGCTCAAGCCAAGGAGCAAGCCAGAAGGAGTGATGCGGCTGCCTCGAGGGCGGCCGAAGAGCTAGAAACCGAAAGGGCTGCACACTGCCAAAGCAGGGAGGAGATGGCCGAAATGGCCGTGAAGTTAAAATATGCTACCGACCGCAATGAGGTTATTAAAAGGGAGCGCCTAGCGGAGCGAGAAGACCTAGGGAAGGCCACCGCTGAAGCCAAGGATGCCCGTTCTGCAATGCGGGCTATAAAGGAGGAGCTGCGCCAGGCCGGAGACATTGTGGCTGGCAAGCCCTTTCTGCTGCACCGAAGGTTTACAGATCCAAAGTATGCTCAGCTTGGCTAGCTGTGGGGTCCGGAGGATCATTTTATGGACTTAGCGGCGAGTGCGGCGGATGCCGTTATGCACTTCCGAAGTCAGAAGGATCACAAGACGGAAGAGCTATTTTGGTCTCAATTCCATAGTCCGGAGCGTTCACTTCCGCTGACCGATCGGTTGGCCGAGTGGGCTGAGCTAAATAGATTGTCCGGACTTGCCATGACGGATATCGTGACTCATGTCTGGCCGGATAGGCCCAAGCCGAAGAGTTATTTCGGCTTATTGCAGCAATTTCTTGGGGCGGTGCCGCATATCAAGGCGATGAAACTGTCGGCCTGCATAGAGGGTGCACGGATGGCCCTCGCCCGTGTGAAGACACATTGGACAGAGATGGATGCCACCTCTGTTGCGACCCAGGGTTCGGACGAGAGCCGATTACCCGCCGAGCACTATTTTGGGGAGGTTCTGCGTGGTGCTCGTGTAATAGAGTCGCAGTGCTCAAAAAACGTCATGTTCAAATGAACGTTATGGTTTGTAAAGCGGTGTTTATAATATAAGCGCCTTTTGTACTTGTGCGTTCAAGTATTGAAATATCTCCTGTGCGGCCGTTTATGTATACGTTTGTATAACCTGAAAGATGGCAGTCGTCGGCTTCAGCCCCCACGCACAGAGTGCGGGGGTGTTTGCAAAAAATAGCGCATTTTCACACTTAATCCAATGTCTCGGTCCTGTGAAGGAGGTGGTAGCGTAGCAAACGAGGCAACCGGACTATAATGCTTTATCACTTTCACTTAGCCATATGAGTTCGAGGGTGGGGCTACGATATAGCCCCTAGGGGCACCGCGCTCTCCGAATTCGGGGCGCGTATGTGCCTGACCGGGAAACGGTCCTTCGTCAAAGCGGAGGAATTCTAAACATTCCGGTAGTCGATCGAGTGGTTGACCAGTCTCTCGCTGTATCATGGCAGTCAGTTTTCGGCTTTCTCTACTGAGGTGCTCGCCCGGCCGAACCGGGGCACAATCGCAGTAGTTCTCCTGGTGCCGCGTTAGCCGATGATACGAAACGTAAGGCACCAAAACACAGGAGCCGGGCAAACCCAACATTTGACCAAAGACATGATTCGGAGCTGATGCATATAAGGCCTAACTCGAGACGCCGAACACTCCCTAAGGTATTCGGTCTTTATGATAGCGGGCAGAACAATGCCCTAAGCCCCTAGTGTCCAGGTACACGCAAGGTCCTCTGACGCGGCTGATGCCAAAACGTCAGCCTCCTCTCTGGTTATAATGAGAAACCAGGGGATATATAGCAACAAGAGACAGTAAAAAAGGTTTATGCAGGGTCTTAATCTGAAAAGAATCCTTGCAACGGGTCCCTACTGCACGTCTGCGCATGTGTCTCCGTTGTGCTGTATCCTGGACGGGTGTAACACGATGTTCATCTGTAAAAGAGAGGAACTTAGTTTGAAAAGTGATCGTGCAAAAAATGAAAAAAATTCGAAATATGAATGAATGAATAAAGCTGAGCTTATATTAGCTCATACGCGCAGCCCCTTGTAAAGGGGAGTGCGGCTAGGGAGCCCCTAGCTTATTTTATGCCAGACTCGTCTAGCCGTGTCCAGGGTCTTGAACGACCTTTTAATGAGATGATGCCGCGTGGACCGGGCATTTTAAGTGTAAGAGACGCGTAGTGTGGTATTGCGTTAAAGCGGACAAAAGCTTCACGTCCCAATAGTGCTTGATGGCTACTTTTGAATGGGGGGACATGAAAGATTAGCTTTTCGCGTTGAAAGTTGTCGGGTGACCCGAACACAACTTCTAGTAGTAAGGAGCCTGTGCACTTGGCGTAAGAACCTGGCATCACTCCTTTGAAGGAAGTGCGGCTATATCGAATTTTAGTAAGGTCTATCCCCAACTTGCGGATTGTTTCCGGATATAGCAGGTTTAAATCGCTGCCGCCGTCCATCAGGACTTGTGTAAATTGTAGTCCGTCGATTATAGGATCCAATATCAGAGCAGTCCATCCTGCGTTTCGAATGCTTCTGGAATAGTCCAGGTGGTCGAAAGTAATTGGTTTTGACATCCAACCTCGAGGTTCCGCTGGGGTGGACCGTGCGATACCAGCTTTGGCGGGTGCCGCACTGTTGTTCCGTATCGTCACATGAAGTGAGTTTACTGTTTTGACTTCTTGTGGGAAAGTCTTTTGTTTTCCGGCACTCTGCTGGTGGGGTTCGTCGTCATCCTCGCTTGGCGCGTCGAGCCCCTTGTGTTCGGCGTTGAGTCGGCCGGACTGTTTGAAGACCCAACAATCTCGGTGGGTGTGGTTTGCAGGCCTTCCGAAGGTGCTGTGGATTTGACATATCCGATCCAAAATTTTGTTCAAGTTGGATAGCTCGTCACTGTTGTCCTTAAGAGGCAGTGTTTTGTTGTTCGGCCGCGAGCTTTTGAATCCGGCGTTGACCGCCGTGTTCTTTGGGATTTTTTCTTTATTTCGGCGCTGATCCTTTCTGCGCCGTGATTTTCCGTTTCCATCTCTGATCTCGGATGTACTCGGGTCGCTGGTGCTGCATCTTGCTAGCCAGCTGTCTTCCCCCGCGCAAAAGCGGGTCATGAGGCTTGTTAGCGCGGCCATTGTTCTCGGCTTCTCTTGGCCGAGGTGTCTGGCGAGCCATTCGTCTCGGACATTATGTTTAAAAGCTGCTATGGCTTCGGCATCCGGACAGTCGACTATTTGGTTCTTTTTGGTAAGGAACATGTTCCAGAATTTGCACGCTGACTCTCCGGGCTGTTGAGTAATGTGACTTAAATCGTCTGCATCCGGAGGGCGGACATAAGTCCCTTGAAAATTTGCTCTAAACGCGTCCTCGAGCTCTTCCCAACTTCCAATAGTATTTTCTGGGAGGCTTTTGAGCCAATGCCGAGCTGGCCCTTTGAGCTTGAGGGGTAGATATTTTATGGCGTGGAGATCATCTCCTCTGGCCATGTGTATGTGGAGGATGTAATCCTCAATCCAGACTCCAGGGTCTGTTGTTCCGTCGTATGCCTCTATGCTTACGGGTTTGAACCCCGCTGGAAATTCATGATCCAGCACCTCATCGGTGAAACATAGTGGGTGTGCGGCGCCCCTGTATTTGGGTGTGCCATTGTCTTCGAACACTCGGCGTGTTGTGTTGCTTCCTGGGGCCCTCTTTTTTGGCCCATAAATGGACCTGACCGGGCCGTCTTTTTTCCTAGGATCATGAGTCGGCTTGTGTGCGGCGCCGCTTATCGCTTTTGGTCTGTCGTCTGGTCGTCTATCCGGCCAGGCGGCCTCTTTGCTTTTTGACTGTGGGGGCTCTATGGCCTCCTCGTCGAATTCTGGCAGCAGCTTGCGCTTCGGGTAGCTCTTTGTTTGGTGGCCATTGCCATATTTGTCCACGGTCTTGAGTACTTTGCTCCACCTCATTCTGAGTATGTCTTCCACTGTTTTGAGCTTCCGTTTTTCCTTCTTCAGACTTCTTGCAGTGGCGACGAGTCTTTTGTGAATGTTCTTATGCTCCGGTGGTGTGTCCGGCGTGAGCTCATCTAGACTGTTGTTCTCGCCGGGCATGGATTGATTATCCGATTCATCCTGTTCGGATGGTTGCTTGGTTGCATGTTCGTCGCCCACTGGTTTGCCCTGCTCCATTGCTGGGTCATTAGGAGTGTTGTTTTGGTCGAGGCGGGACTTAGGGCAGCGTCTGCGTCGCCGTTTTGGTTGTTTGTCGGCGGGATTATCCTTTGTCGCGTCCCGTTGTTCCTCGTTATCGCTTCCTTTTGGGGTGTCCACCATATATACATCATGGGTTGGGGTGGCCTTCCAGTGCTCGGTAAGCGCTGGTTCTTGGTAGTCTCTGGCATCGTCGTCCATACCGTCGATGTCTTCGGAGTCGTAGTCTAGCATGTCGGTTAGATCGTCGACAGTGGCTACAAAGTGGGTGGTGGGTGGGGTTTGAATTTCTTTGTCGTCCGCATCCCAACCATCCAGACCGCAGTCCGGCCAGGGCTCTCCTGATAACGAGAGATGCTTTAGCGAATTCAGGATGTCGCCAAAGGGTGAGTGCTGAAAGATGTCTGCGGCGGTGAACTCCATGATCGGCGCCCAATCGGATTCGATTGGCAGGGGCGCAGGAGGTTCGGAGTACAGCAAGGAGTCCGGCGCCTCGGAGTCACGAGCTTTATAAGGGACAAGGTCGGTATTCGGCTCCATCGCCATAGAGGTTGCAGCCCCCAAGGCGGTGTCCAGCCACCTGTCCTCGATCTGCGCAGTCTGCTCCGAACTATGGGTCAGAGCGGACTCGTGTGCGGCCTCCAGGGCACTATCCGGCGGCAGAGCTAAATCATGCCCATCGTGACAGCACGGCACGCTCAGCTGTGGCTCGAATCCGTCGAAGATCAAGTCTCCGCGGATGTCGCCGTGAAGTTTAGGCTTCCAAACCTGTCCTGATGGCCAGGGGCGTAGCTTTCGATCTGCTCCAGATGGCCAAGCGAATTGGCCCGCAGTGCAAAGCCGCCGAACACGAAGATCTGTCCGGGGAGAAAATTCTCACCCTGGACTGCGTCGTTGTTAATTGAAGAAGCCATCAAGCCTATCAGTGACGACACAGAGGAACTCTCAATGAAAGCACCAATGTCGGTGTCAAAACCGGCGGATCTCGGGTAGGGGGTCCCGAACTGTGCGTCTAGGCGGATGGTAACAGGAGACAAGGGACACGATGTTTTTACCCAGGTTCGGGCCCTCTCGATGGAGGTAAAACCCTACTCCTGCTTGATTGATATTGATGATATGGGTAGTACAAGAGTGGATCTACCACGAGATCAAGGAGGCTAAACCCTAGAAGCTAGCCTATGGTATGATTGTTGTAATGGTTGTGTTGTCCTACGGACTAAAACCCTCTGGTTTATATAGACACCGGAGAGGGCTAGGGTTACACAGAGTCGGTTACAATGGTAGGAGATCTACATATCCGCATCGCCAAGCTTGCCTTCCACGCCAAGGAAAGTCCCATCCGGACACGGGGCGGAGTCTTCAATCTTGTATCTTCATAGTCTTGGAGTCCGGCTGACGATGATAGTCCGGCTGTCCGGACACCCCCTAGTCCAGGAATCCCTCAGTCATCATTTCATTCGAGATCATGTTGTTAAGGGTGACATTAATCTTAAGCATGTTCGCACCGAAAAGCAATTAGCGGATATATTCACTAAACCACTTGATGAGAGAGTGTTTTGCAGGTTAAGAGGAGAATTGAACATCATTGATGCTTCAAACTTGGAGTAGGAACTCCATTGGATACATGCAAGACATGAGCTTATGACTAATCCTTGACATTTCTCTTATGATGAAACTCTTATGTCTTGGATATATTTGCATCTTGCATGTTATCTAACCCATGTAGGTACTTGGATGAATCTAAGTCTATGAGATTGCAGCTCACTCACATCTTGAGCAATCTCTACATCACCAAGTCTCTACACCATGGTGGTTGAAGACAAGGAAGCACGGAACCATTCAAACATATCCTTCGACAAATTCTATGTTAAGTTTCGTGATCGTCACTTTGGATACACAAGTGCTCTTCCTTGCAAAAACTAACCCATGTAGGTAGATGAACTCAAATTCCAAGTGATGCTCCCAACTCTTGATGAGCTACATCAACCTTGAGCAACCCACACAAGTTCAACTACATGATCACGATCAACACCACCACCCAAGGTATGTTATTCCATCTTAGAGAAGCTTTACTCCAAGTCATGAGTTAAAGCAACTCGACAAGATGAGAATACATCAAGATGCTTAAACGAAAAATGGTAACCCCATTTTGAGCTTAAACGATGAGTATGACCTATGATCAAGTGATCTCACTTGACTCCTAAGTCAATATACTCTAACATAGGTGACTTTGTCGCCGACCATCTCTAGATGAAGTTTTATTGTGTTCTTTTCCGTGCTCTTGCATTTGTCTCATGCATATTTGTTTCCCCTTTCAAAAAAAACTTCATGAAAATTTTGAATTATTGCTACGTTCCCCAACAGTGGCATCATGAGCTAGGTCTATTGCGTAGATTCTATGCACGAGTAGAACACAAGTAGTTGTGGGCGATGGTTTGTATAATTTGCTTACCATTACTAGTCCTGTCTTTATTCAGCGGCATGGTGGGATGAAGCGGCCCGGAGCGACCTTACACGTACGCTTACGTGAGACAGGTTCCACTGACTGACATGCACTTGTTGCATAAGGTCGCTAGCGGGTGCCAGTCTCTCCCACTTTAGTCGGATCGGATTCGATGAAAAGGGTCCTTATGAAGGGTCAATAGCAATTGGCATATCATCGTTGTGGATTTTGCGTAGGTAAGTAACATTCTTGCTAGAAACCCATAGCAGCCACGTAAAACATGCAACAACAATTAGAGGACGTCTAACTTGTTTTTGCAGGGTATGCTATGTGATGTGATTTGGCCAACAGGATGTGATGAATTATACGTATGGGATTGATCATGTTCTTGTAATAGGAATCATGACTTGCATGTCGATGAGTATGAAAACCGGCAGGAGCCATAGGAGTTGTCTTAATTTATTGTATGACATGCATGTCATTGAAAACGCCATGTAATTACTTTACTTTATTGCCAACCGTTAGCCATAGTAGTAGAAGTAATAGTTGGCGAGACAACTTCATGAAGACACAATGATGGAGATCATGATGATGGAGATCATGGTGTCATGCCGGTGAAGATGATGATCATGGCGCCCCGAAGATGGAGATCAAAAGGAGCAAAATGATATTGGCCATATCATGTCAGTATTTGATTGCATGTGATGTTTATCATGTTTCTACATCTTATTTGCTTAGAACGACGGTAGCATAAATAAGATGATTCCTCGCTAAAATTTCAATAAAGTGTTCCCCCTAACTATGCACCGTTGCGAAGGTTCGTTGTTTCGAAGCACCACATGATGATCGGGTGTGATAGATTCTAACGTTCGCATACAACGGGTGTAAGCTAGATTTACACACGCAAAACACTTAGGTTGACTTGACGAGCCTAGCATGTACAGACATGGCCTCGGAACACAAGAGACCGAAAGGTCGAACATGAGTCGTATAGTAGATACGATCAACATGAAGATGTTCACCGATGATGACCAGTCCGTCTCACGTGATGATCGGACACGGCCTAGTTGACTCGGATCATGTATCACTTAGATGATTAGAGGGATGTCTATCTGAGTGGGAGTTCATAAGATGAACTTAATTATCCTGAACATAGTCAAAAGGTTTTTGCAAATTATGTCGTAGCACGTGCTTTAGTTCTACTGTTTTAGATATGTTCCTAGAAAAAATTTAGTTGAAAGTTGATAGCAATTATGCGGACTCGGTCCGTAAACTGAGGATTGTCCTCATTGCTGCATAGAAGGCTTATGTCCTTAATGCACCGCTCGGTGTGCTGAACCTCGAACGTCGTCTGTGGATGTTGCGAACATCTAACAAACACGTTTTGATAACTACGTGATAGTTCAGTAATGTTAAACGGTTTAGAATTGAGGCACCGAAGACGATTTCAAAACGTCGCGGAACATATGAGATGTTTTGAGGGCTGAAATTGGGATTTCAGGCTCGTGCCCACGTCAAGAGGTATAAGACCTCCGACGAGTTTCTTAGCCTGCAAACTATGGGAGAAAAGCTCAAACGTTGAGCTTGTGCTCAGATTTTCTGAGTACAACAATCACTTGAATCGAGTGGGAGTTAATCTTCCAGATGAGATAGTGATGTTTCTCCAAAGTCATTGCCACCAAGCTGCTAGAGCTTCGTGATGAACTATAACATTTCAGGGATAGATATGATGATCCTTGAAATATTCATGATGTTTGACGCCGCGAAAGTAGAAATCAAGAAGGAGCATCAATTGTTGATGGTTAGTGAAACCACTAGTTTCAAGAAGGGCAAGGGCAAGAAGGGATACTTCATGAAATGGCAAATCAGTTGCTGCTCTAGTGAAGAAACCCAAGGTTGAAACCAAACCCGAGACTAAGTGCTTCTGTAATGAGGGGAATGGTCACTAAAGCAGGACTACCCTAGATACTTGGTAGATGAGAAGGCTGGCAAGGTCGATAGAAGTATATTGGATATACATTATATTAATGTGTACTTACTAGTACTCCTAGTAGCACCAGGGTATTAGATACCAGTTCGGTTGCTAAGTGTTGGTAACTCGAAATAAAAGCCGTGGAATAAATGGAGACTAGCTAAAGGTGAGATGACGATATGTGTTGGAAGTGTTTCCAAGCTTGATGTGATCAAGCATCGCATACTCCCTCTACCATCGAGATTGGTGTTAAACCTAAATAATTGTTATTTGGTGTTTGCGTTGAGCATAGACATGATTGGATTATGTCTATCGCAATACGGCCATTCATTTAAGGAGAATAATAGTTACTCTATTTATTTGAATAATACCTTCAATGGTCTTGCACCTAAAATGAATGGTTTATTGAATCTCGGTCGTAGTGATACACATGTTCATGCCAAAAGATATAAGATAGTGATGATAGTACCACATACTTGTGGCACTGCCATTTGAGTCATATTGGTATAAAATGCATGAAGAAGCTCCATGTTGATGGATCTTTGGACTCACTCATTTTTGAAAAGATTGAGACATGCGAACCATGTCTATTGGTGTATATGCATGAAGAAACTCCATGCAGACGGATCATTTGGACTCACTTGATTTTGAATCACTTGAGACATGCAAATCATACCACATGGGCAAGATGACTGAAAAGCCTCGTTTTCAGTAAGATGGAACAAGAAAGCAACTTGTTGGAAGTAATACATTTTGATGTGTGCAGTCCAATGAGTGCTGAGGCACGAAGTGGATATCGTTATGTTCTTACTTCATAGATGAT
This sequence comes from Triticum timopheevii, assembly GCA_963921465.1. Taxonomy (NCBI): domain Eukaryota; kingdom Viridiplantae; phylum Streptophyta; class Magnoliopsida; order Poales; family Poaceae; genus Triticum; species Triticum timopheevii. Next base: position 545,102,815 of record OY997270.1, read on the forward strand.
TTGAGTAGATGCTGAGTATATTTACTTGATGAAACACAAGTCTGAATTATTGAAAGGTTCTAGTAATTTTAGAGTGAAGTTTAAGATCGTCGTGACAAGAGGACAAAATGTTTATGATATGATAAAAGAGATGAGTATCTGAGTTATGAGTTTGGTATACAATTAAGACATTGTGGAATTTGTTTCACAACTAATACCGCCTGGAACACCATAGTGTGATGGTGTGTCCGAACATCATAACTGCACCCTATTGGATATGGTGCGTACCATGATGTCTCTTATGGAATTACCACTATTGTTTATGGGTTAGGCATTAGAGACAACCGCATTCACTTTAAATAGGGTACCATGCAATTTCGTTAAGACGACACCGTATGAACTATGGTTTAGAGAAACCTAAGTGGTCGTTTCTTAAAAGTTTGGGGCTGCGACGCTTATGTGAAAAGTTTTGCCTGATAAGCTCGAACCCAAAGTGGATAAATGCATCTTCATAGGACACCCAAAACAGTTGGGTATACCTCCTATTTCAGATCCGGAAGCAAAAGTGCTGGAAATGGGTCCTTTCTCGAGGAAAAGTTTGTCTTGAAAGAATTGAGTGGGAGGATGGTGGAGACTTGATGAGGTTATTGAACCATCACTTCAACTAGTGTGTAGCAGGGCACAGGAAGTTGTTCCTGTGGCACCTACACCAATTGAAGTGGAAACTGATGATATTGATCATGAAACTTCGGATCAAGTCACTACCAAAACTAGTAGGTTGACAAGGATACGTACTACTTCAGAGTGGTATGTAATCCTGTCTTGGAGGTCATGTTGCTAGACAACAATGAACCTATGAGCTATGGAGAAACGATGGTGGGCCCGGATTCCGACGAATGGCTCGAGGCCATAAAATCTGAGAGAGGATCCATGTATGAAAACAAAGTATGAACTTTGTAAGAACTACTTGATGGTCGTAAGGCTGTTGGGTACAGATGGATTTTAAAAGGAAGACAGACAATGATGGTAAGTATCACCATTAAGAAAGCTTGACTCGTCGTTAAGATGTTTTCTGACAAGTTCAAGGAGTTGACTGCGATGAGACTTTCTCATTCATAGCGATGCTAAGAGTCTGTTGGAATTATATTAGCAGTTACTGCATTATTTATGGAATCTTGTAGATAGGATGTCAGAACATTGTTTCCTCGACGATTTTCTTGAGGAAAGGTTGTATCTGATACAACCAGAAGGTTTTGACAATCCTGAAAGATGCTAACAAGTATGCAAAACTCCAGCAATCCTTCCAAGGTCTGGAGTAAGCGTATCGGAGTTGGAATATACGCTTTGATGAGATGATCAAAGATTTTGGGTTTATACAAAGTTTATGAGAAACTTGTATTTCCAAAGAAGTGAGTGGGAGCACTATAGAATTTCTGATGAGTATATGTTGTTGACATATTTTTGATCAGAAATGATGTAGAGTTTCTGGAAAGCATATAGGGTTATTTGAAAAGTGTTTTTCAATGGAAAACCTAGATTAAGCTGCTGGAACATTGAGCATCAAGATCTATAAGGATAGATCAAAATCGCTTGATAGTACTTTCAAATGAGTATGCACTGTGACAAGATTTTGAAGGAGTTCAAAATAGATTGGCAAAGTAGGAGTTCTTGGCTATGTTATAAGGTGTGAGTATTGAGTAAGACTCAAGACCTGACCACAGCAGAAGAGAGAGAAAGGATGAAGGTCATCCCCTATGCTTTAGACGTAGGCTCCACAGTATGCTATGCTGTGTACCGCACCTAAACTGTGCCTTGCCACGAGTCAGTCAAGGGGTACAAGTGTGATCCAGGAATGGATCACTGGACAGCGGTCAAGGTTATCCTTAGTAACTAGTGGACTAAGGAATTTTCTCGATTATGGAGGTGGTAAAAGAGTTCGTCGTAAAGGGTTACGCCGATGCAAACTTTGACACTAATCTGGATGACTCTGAGTAGTAGACCAGATTCGTATAGTAGAGCAGTTATTTGGAATAGTTCCAAATAGCGCGTGGTAGCTGCATCTAGGAGATGACATACAGATTTGTAAAGCACACACGGATGTGAAAGATTCAGACACGTTGACTAATAACCTCTCTCACAAGCGAGATATGATCAAACCCAATGGGTGTTGGATTCATTACAATCACATAGTGATGTGAACTAGATTATTGACTCTAGTGCAAGTGGGAGACTGTTGGAAATATGCCCTAGAGGCAATAATAAAATGGTTATTATTATATTTCCTTGTTCATGATAATTGTCTATTGTTCATGCTATAATTGTATTAGCTGGAAACCGTAATACATGTGTGAATACATAGACCACAACATGTCCCTAGTGAGCCTCTAGTTGACTAGCTCATTGATCAATCGATGGTTATGGTTTACTGACCATGGACACTGGATGTCATTGATAACGGGATCACATCATTAGGAGAATGATATGATGGACAAGACCCAATCCTAAGCATAGCACAAGATCGTGTAGTTCGTTTGCTAAAAGCTTTTCTAATGTCAAGTATCATTTCCTTAGACCATGAGATTGTGTAACTCCCGGATACTGTAGGAGTGCTTTGGGTGTACCAAACGTCACAGCGTAACTGGGTGGCTATAAAGGTGCACTACAGGTATCTTCGAAAGTGTCTGTTGGGTTGGCACGAATCGAGACTGGGATTTGTCACTCCGTATGACGGAGAGGTATCTCTGGGCCCACTCGATAATGCATCATCATAATGAGCTCAATGTGACTAAGTAGTTAGTCACAGGGTCTTGCATTACGGAACGAGTAAAGTGACTTGCCGGTAACGAGATTGAACGAGGTATTGGGATACCGATGATCAAATCTCGGGCAAGTAACATACCGATTGACAAAGGGAATTGTATACGGGATTGCTTGAATCCTTGAGATCGTGGTTCAACCGATGAGGTCATCGTGGAACATGTGGGAGACAACATGGGTATCCAGATCCCGCTGTTGGTTATTGGCCAGAGAGCTGTCTCGGTCATGTCTGCATCATTCCCGAACCCGTAGGCTCTACACACTTAAGGTTCGGTGACGCTAGAGTTGTTATGGGAATTAGTGTGCAGTTACCGAATGTTGTTTGGAGTCCCGGATGAGATCTCGGATGTCATGAGGAGTTCCGGAATGGTTCGGAGGTAAAGATTTATATATGGGAAGTCCTATTTTGGCCACCGGAAAATGTACGGGATTTTTCGGTATTGTACCGGGAAGGTTCTAGAAGGTTCTGGAGTGGGGCCCACCTGCATGGGGGGACCCACATGAATGTGGGTAGTGGGGGCAAGGCCCCACACCCCTGGTCAAGGCGCACCAAGATCCTCCCTTAGAAGGAATAAGATCATATCCCGAAGGGATAAGATCAAGATCCCTAAAAAAGGGGGATAACAATCGGTGGGGAAGGAAATGATGGGATTTCTTTCCTCCCACCTTTGCCAACGCCCCAATGGACTTGGAGGGCAAGAAACCAGCCCCCTCCACCCCTATATATAGTGGGGAGGCGCATGAGAGCTTCACCCTGCCCCTGGCGCAGCCCTCCCTCTCTCCAACTCCACCTCCTCCTCAGTAGTGCTTGGCGAAGCCCTGCAGGAGAACTGCAAGCTCCACCACCACGCTGTCGTGCTGCCGGAGCTCTCCCTCAACTTCTCCTCTCCCCTTGATTGATCAAGAAGGAGGAGACGTCCCCAGCCTGTACGTGTGTTGAACGCGAAGGCGCCGTCCGTTCGGCGATAGATCGGATCTTTCGCGATTTGAATCGCCGCGAGTACGACTCCCTCATCCGCGTTCTTGTAACGCTTCCGCGTCGCGATATTCAAGGGTATGAAGATGCACTCCCCTCTCTCTCGTTTCTAGTATCTCCATAGATTGATCTTGGTGATGCGTAGAAAATTTTGAATTATTGCTACGTTCCCCAACAGTGGCATAAAGAGCTAGGTCTATGCGTAGATTCTATGCACGAGTAGAACACAAGTAGTTGTGGGCGTTGGTTTGTTCAATATGCTTACCGTTACTAGTCTTATCTTGATTTGGTGGCATCGTGAGATGAAGCGGCCCGGACCGACCTTACACGTACGCTTACATGAGACAGGTTACACCGACTGACATGCACTTGTTGCATAAGGTGGCTAGCGGGTGCCAGTCTCTCCCACTTTAGTTAGATCGGATTCGATGAAAAGGGTCCTTATGAAAGGTAAATATAATTAGCATATCACCGTTGTGGCTTTTGCGTAGGTAAGAAACGTTCTTGCTAGAAACCCATAGCAGCCACGTAAAACATGCAACAACAATTAGAGGACGTCTAACTTGTTTTTGCGGGGTATGCTATGTGATGTGATATGACCAAAAAGAATGTGATGAATGATATATGTGATGTATGAGATTGATCATGTTCTTGTAATAGGAATCACGACTTGCATGTCGATGAGTATGACAACCGGCAGGAGCCATAGGAGTTGTCTTAATTTATAGTATGGCCTGCGTGTCATTGAAAACGCCATGTAATTACTTTACTTTATTGCTAACCGTTAGCCATAGTAGTAGAAGTAATAGTTGGCGAGACAACTTCATGAAGACACGATGATGGAGATCATGGTGTCATGCCGGTGACGTAGGTGATCATGCCGCGCCTCAAAGATGAAGATCAAAGGCGCGAGATGATATTGGTCATATCATGTCACTCTATGATTTGCATGTGATGTTTGTCATGTTTACATCTTATTTGCTTAGAACGACGGTAGCATAAATAAGATGATCCCTCATAAAATTTCAAGAAAGTGTTCCCCCTAACTGTGCACCATTGCGAAGGTTCGTTGTTTTGAAGCACCACGTGATGATCGGGTGTGATAGATTCTAATGTTCGAATACTACGGGTGTAAGCCAGATTTACACAAGCAAAAAACTTAGGTTGACTTGACGAGCCTAGCATGTACAGACATGGCCTTGGAACACAAGAGACCGAAAGGTCGAACATGAGTCCTATAGCAGATACGATCAACATGAAGATGTTCACCGATGATGACTAGTCCGTCTCACGTGATAATCGGACATGGCCTAGTTGACTCGGATCATGTATCACTTAGATGACTAGAGGGATGTCTATCTGAGTGGGAGTTCATAAGATGAACTTAATTATCCTGAACATAGTCAAAAGGTCTTTGCAAATTATGTCGTAACTTGCGCTTTAGTTCTACTGTTTTAGATATGTTCCTAGAGAAAATTTAGTTGAAAGTTGATAGTAGCAATTATGCGGACTAGGTCCGTAAACTGAGGATTGACCTCATTGCTGCACAGATGGCTTATGTCCTTAATGCACCGCTCAGTGTGCTGTACCTCGAGCGTCATCTGTAGATGTTGCGAACATCTGACATACACGTTTTGATGACTACGTGATAGTTCAGTGCATAATGTTAAACGGTTTAGAATTGAGGCACCGAAGACATTTTTTGAAACGTCGCAGAACATATGAGATGTTCCAAGAGCTGAAATTAGGATTTCAGGCTCGTGCCCACGTCAAGAGGTATGAGACCTCCGACAAGTTTCTTAACCTACAAACAAAGGGAGAAAAGCTCAATCATTGAGCATGTGCTCAGATTGTCTGAGTACTACAATCACTTGAATCGAGTGGGAGTTAATCTTCCAGATGAGATAGTGATGGTTCTCCATAGTCACTGCCACCAAGCTATTAGAGCTTCGTGATGAACTATAACATATCAAGGATAGACATGATGATCCTTGAGCAATTCGCGATGTTTGACACCGCGAAAGTAGAAATCGAGTAGGAGTAAAACCGCTAGTTTCAAGAAGGGCAAGGGCCAGAAGGGATACTTCATGAAACGGCAAATCAGTTGCTGCTCTAGTGAAGAAACCCAAGGTTGAACCCAAAACTCGAGACTAAGTGCTTCTGTAATGAGGGGAACGGTCACTGAAGCAGAACTACCCTAGATACTTGGTAGATGAGAAGGTTGGCAAGGTCGACAGAAGTATATTGGATATACATTATATTAATGTGTACTTTACTAGTACTCCTAGTAGCACTAGGGTATTATATACCGGTTCGGTTGCTAAGTGTTAGTAACTCGAAATAAAAAGCTACGGAATAAACGGAGACTAGCTAAAGGTGAGATGACGATGTGTGTTTGAAGTGTTTCCAAGGTTGATGTGACCAAGCATCACCTGCTCCCTCTACCATCGAGATTGGTGTTAAACCTAAATAATTGTTATTTGGTGTTTGTGTTGAGCATAGACATGATTGGATTATGTTTACCGCAATACGGTTATTCATTTAAGGAGAATAATGGTTACTCTGTTTATTTGAATAATACCTTTAACGGTCTTGCACCTAAAATGAATGGTTTATTGAATCTCGATCGTAGTGATACACAAGTTCATGCCAAAAGATATAACATAGTAATGATAGTACCACATACTTGTGGCATTGCCACTTGAGTCATATTGGTATAAAACGCATGAAGAAGCTCCATGTTGATGGATCTTTGGACTCACTCGTTTTTTAAAAGATTGAGACATGCGAACCATGTCTATTGGTATATATGCATGAAGAAACTCCATGCAGATGGATCGTTTGGACTCACTTGATTTTGAATCACTTGAGACATGCAAATCATACCACATGGGCAAGATGACTGAAAGGCCTCGTTTTCAGTGAGATGGAAGAAAAGAGCAACTTGTTGGAAGTAATACATTTGATGTGTGCAATCCAATGAGTGCTGAGGCACGCAGTGAATATCGTTATACTCTAACTTCACAGATGATTTGAGTAGATTATAAGTATATTTACTTGATGAAACACAAGTCTAAAATATTGAAAGGTTCAAGTAATTTCAGAGTGAAGTTGAAGATCATCGTGACAAGAGGATAAAATGTATATGATATGATCATAGAGAGAAATATCCGAGTTATGAGTTTGGTACACAATTAAGTAATTGTGAAAATTGTTTCACAATTAATACTGCTTGGAACACCATAGTGTGATGGTGTGTATGAACATCATAGCTGCACCCTATTGGATATGGTGCATACCATGATGTCTCTTATCGAATTACCACTATCATTTATGGGTTAGGCATTAAAGACAACCGCATTCACTTTAAATAGGGCACCATGTAATTCTGTTGAGATGACACTGTATCAACTATGGTTTAGAGAAACCTAAGCTGTCATTTCTTAAAAGTTTGGGATTGCAAAGCTTATGTGGAAAAGTTTTAGCCTGATAAACTCAAACCCAAAGCGGATAAATGCATCTTCATAGGACACCCAAAACAGTTGGGTATACCTCCTATTTCAGATCCGGAAGCAAAACTGATTTTTTCTAGAAACGGGTCCTTTCTCGAGGAAATGTTTCTCTTGAAAGAATTGAGTGGGAGGATGGTGGATACTTGATGAGGTTATTGAACCATCACTTCAACCAATCTGTAGCAGGGCACAGGAAGTTGTTCCTATGGCGCCTACACCAGTTGAAGTTGAAGCTGATGATAGTGATCATGAAACTTCGGATCAAGTCACTACCAAACCTCGTAGGTCGACAAGGACACGTACTGCTTCGGAGTGGTACGGTAATCCTGTCTTAGAGGTCATGTTGATAGACAACAATGAACCTACGAGCTATGGAGAAGCGATGGTGGGCCCGGATTCCGACAAATGGCTCGAGGCCATAAAATCCGAGAGAGGATCCATGTATGAAAAAAAGTATAGACTTTGGAAGAACAACTTGATGGTCGTAAGGCTGTTGAGTACAGATGGATTTTAATAGGAAGACGGACAATGATGGTAAGTGTCACCCTTAAGAAAGCTCGACTTGTCGCTAAGATGTTTTCCGACAAGTTCAAGGAGTTGACTACGATGAGACTTTCTCACTCGTAGCGATGCTAAGAGTCTGTTGGAATTATATTAGCAGTTACTGCATTATTTATGAAATCTTGCAGATAGGATGTCAAAACATTGTTTCCTTGATGATTTTCTTGAGGAAAGGTTGTATGTGATACAACCGGAAGGTTTTGTCAATCCTATAAGATGCTAACAAGTATGCAAAGCTCCAGCAATCCTTCTAAGGACTGTAGTAAGCATCTTGGAGTTGGAATATACGCTTTGATGAGATGATCAAAGATTTTGGGTTTATACAAAGTTTATGAGAAACTTGCATTTCCAAAGAAGTGAGTGGGAGGACTATAGCATTTCTGATGAGTATATGTTGTTGACATATTGTTGATCGGAAATGATGTAGAATTTCTAGAAAGCATATAGGGTTATTTGAAAAGTGTTTTTCAATGGAAAACCTGGATTAAGCTACTTGAACATTGAGCATCAAGATCTATAAGGATAGATCAAAATTGCTTGATAGTACTTTTAAATGAGTACGCACCATGACACAATTTTGAAGGAGTTCAAAATAGATAGGCAAAGAAGGAGTTCTTGGTTGTGTTATAAGGTGTGAGTATTGAGTAATACTCAAGACTTGACCACGGCAGAAGAGAGAGAAAGGACGAAGGTCGTCCCCTATGCTTTAGACGCAGGCTACACAGTATGCTATGCCGTGTACCACACCTAAAGTGTGTCTTGCCATGAGTCAGTCAAGGGGTACAAGTGTGATCCAGGAATGGATCACAGGACATCGGTCAAGGTTATCTTTAGCAACTAGTGGACTAAGAATTTTCTCGATTATGGAGGTGGTAAAAGAGTTCGTCGTAAAGGGTTACGCCGATGCAAACTTTGACACTAATCTGGATGACTCTGAGTAGTAGACCGGATTCGTATAGTAGAACACTTATTTGGAATAGTTCCAAATAGTGAGTGGTAGCTGCATCTAGGAGATGACATAGAGATTTGTAAAGCACACACGGATCTGAAAGATTCAGACCCGTTGACTAATAACCTCTCTCACAAGCGAGATATGATCAAACCCAATGGGTGTTGGATTCATTACAATCACATAGTGATGTGAACTATATTATTGACTCTAGTGCAAGTGGGAGACCGTTGGAAATATGCCCTAGAGGCAATAATAAAATGGTTATTATTATATTTCCTTGTTTATGATAATTGTCTATTGTTCATGCTATAATTGTATTAACTGGAAACCGTAATACATGTGTGAATACATAGACCACAACATGTCCCTAGTGAGCCTCTAGTTGACTAGCTCGTTGATCAATAGATGGTTATGGTTTCCTGACCATGGACATTGGATGTCATTGATAATGGGATCACATCATTAGGAGAATGATGTGATGGACAAGACCCAATCCTAAGCATAGCACAAGATCGTGTAGTTCGTTTGCTAAGAGCTTTTCTAATGTCAAGTATCATTTCCTTAGACCATGAGATTGTGTAACTCCCTGATACCGTAGGAGTGCTTTGGGTGTACCAAACGTCACAACGTAACTGGGTGGCTATAAAGGTGCACTACGGGTATCTTCGAAAGTGTCTGTTGGGTTGGCACGAATCGAGACTGGGATTTGTCACTCCGTATGATGGAGAGGTATCTCTGGGCCCACTTGGTAATGCTTCATCATAATAAGCTCAATGTGACTAAGTAGTTAGTCACGGGATCGTGCATTACGGAACGAGTAAAGTGACTTGCCGGTAACAAGATTGAACGAGGTATTGGGATACCGACGATCGAATCTCGGGCAAGTAACGTACCGATTGACAAAGGGAATTGTATACGGGATTGCTTGAATCCTTGACATCGTGGTTCATCCGATGAGATCATCGTGGAACATGTGGGAGCCAACATGGGTATCCAGATCCCATTGTTGGTTATTGGCCAGAGAGCTATCTCGGTCATGTCTGCATGATTCCCGAACCCGTAGGGTCTACACACTTAAGGTTCGGTGACGCTAGAGTTGTTATGGGAATTAGTGTGCAGTTACCGAATGTTGTTCGGAGTCCCGGATGAGATCCTTAACGTCACGTGGGGTTCTGGAATGGTCCGGAGGTAAAGATTTATATATGGGAAGTCCTATTTTGTCCACTGGAAAATGTTCGGGATTTTTCGGTATTGTATCGGGAAGGTTCTAGAAGGTTCCGGAGTGGGGCCCACCTGCATGGGGAGACCCACATGAACGTGGGTAGTGGAGGCAAGGCCCCACACCCCTGGTAAAGGCGCACCAAGATCCCCCCTTAGAAGGAATAAGATCATATCCTGAAGGGATAAGATCAAGATGTCTAAAAAAGGGGGATAACAATCGGTGGGGAAGGAAATGATGGGATTTCTTTCCTCCCACCTTTGCCAACGCCCCAATGGACTTGGAGGGCAATAAACCATCCCCCTCCACCCCTATATATAGTGGGGAGGCGCATGGAAGCTTCACCCTGCCCCTGGCGCAGCCCTCCCCCTCTCCAACTCCACCTCCTCCTCAGTAGTGCTTGGCAAAGCCCTGCAGGAGAACTGCAAGCTCCATCACCACGCCGTCGTGCTGCCGGAGCTCTCCCTCAACTTCTCCTCTCCCCTTGCTGGATCAAGAAGGAGGAGAAGTCCCCAAGCTGTATGCGTGTTGAACGCGTAGGTGCCGTCCGTTCGGCGTTAGATCGGATCTTCCGCGATTTGAATCGCCGCGAGTACGACTCCCTCATCCGCATTCTTGTAACGCTTCGGCATCGCGATCTTCAAGGTATGAAGATGCACTCCCCTCTCTCTTGTTGCTAGTCTCTCCATAGATTGATCTTGGTGATGCATAGAAAATTTTGAATTATTGCTACGTTCCCCAACATTGAGCAACCCACACAAGTTCAACTACATGATCACGATCAACACCACCACCCAAGGTATGTTATTCCATCTTAGAGAAGCTTTACTCCAAGTCATGAGTCAAAGAAACTTGACAAGATGAGAATACATCAAGATGCTTAAACAAAAAATGGTAACCCCATTTTGAGCTTAAACGATGAGTATGACCTATGATCAAGTGATCTCACTTGACTCCTAAGTCAATATACTCTAACATAGGTGACTTTGTCGCTGACCATCTCTAGATGAAGTTTTCTTGTGTTCTTTTCCATGCTCTTGCATTTTTCTCGTGCATATTTGTTTCCCCTTTCAAAAAAACTTCATCTAGATTTCTTTCCTTTTCTTTTCTTTTCTTTTCTTTCTATTCCGTTCTGCATTCCCTGCATCCAATTCATTGCAAATCCTTCAGTTAATTCCTTGCAAATCCTTGTGAAATTCTACTTGTCTAGTGATCTGAGGTGACAAGTGTTTTCTCTATGATGAACTCGGTCACACCGGTTTCTTGTTCTCGGTCTAACCGAATCCTTTCGGTGCAACCGAAGCATACCACTCAGTGCCACCGATTTCACAATAGGAAAAACATTTTGCCATTTATTCCTGCATTACTTTTAATCCAACTCCACTCAATGAATCCTATCCTCTACAAGCATCACATTTTTATCATTGCTTTGTGTTGTGACTCAAGGACCAAACCCATTGACGACAAATTCCAGAAGGCCCTTCTTGGAAATTGATGTCAAAGGGGGAGAGAGATCACATCAAAGCTTAATCACTTCAATAGGGGGAGAGATATATACTTCAACAGGGGGAGAGATATCTCCAGGGGAGAGAATACTCAAGAAGAGAGTAATCTTCAAGGATCCCAGATGCTTGGTGTTCAAGAGGAGAGATGCCACATGTCTTCTTGAGGGGAAAGACATGTTCATATGTGCTTATTTGCATTAGCTATGTTCATTTGTTTCTTTGAGCTCTGATTTTGCATTTTGCTCTGATTTTTTGTTCCCTATCTTCTCCTAGTATCCCATGCTAGATTCAGGGGGAGCAAGACATCTAAGGGAAAGAAATTCTTTAAATTCATTGCACATCTTTACCGTTGGGGACATGTCTATATTCAATGTGGTACTTAGTACTCACTCTCAACATGTCATCCCAGTCTTGGTACTCTTGTGGTTTCTTTTGTTTGCCCTGGCTAGTAGGTGTATCTGTGTTATCTAACCTTATTTTCACAGGTTCATTCCATCCTAAGCCAACTCAAGACCACAAGGTAAGTATATGCATCACAATCATGTGTATGAGGAATTCTTGCTGATGTACATATTGTTTGCAAGAAGGACTCATGAGCATGAAGGTACATTTCCCATATTCACATCATTTGCTCGGATGCATATAGCCAAGATACATTGCCTTCTCTGTCATGCTTATGCATTCACAAGCTCCTATATTCCATATTCACATGATTGCATACATGTAGGGGGAGCCTATGCATGTTACATGTCTTTCCAAAGCTTTACTTGCTATTTTCTATATCTTTATCTAAAGCTTTGATGTATGTTGTCATCAATTACCAAAAAGGGGGAGATTGAAAGCACAAGTGCTCCCTGGGTGGTTTTGGTAATTAATGTCAACATATCTCTTGTTGGACTAACACTTTCACCTACTATGTTTCAGACAAGTTCAACAATGGAGTGGCATGGACTAAAGGATGTGGAACCCCTTCAAGATGCTAAGGACAAAGGATTGGCCCAAGCTCCAAGATCAAGACTCTACATTTTCTATTTTAGCGGTCCAAGATCACATTGAGTCTATAGGAAAAGCCAATACTATCAAGAGGGGATGAGGTGTTGCTTAATGGCTTTCTTGCTCAAAGTGCTTAGTGATATGCTCCAAAACCCTCAACTACTTTCTCAAATCCACTTATTTCCTAAACCAAAAGTCTAACTAGGCCCCACCGATTCTTTCTATCCAGCGCCACCGAGTTCAGATGTCTTAGCCACTACCACAAACCCTAGGCAAATCAGTCTCACCAATAGGGATATCGGTCTCACCGAGATGGGATTGTAATCTCTCTGTGTATGTCCATTACCAAAATCGGTCTCACCGAGTTTGAGCAATCTGTACTACCGAGATTACAATGCAAACTCTCTGGTTAACTTATTACCAAAATCGGTCCTACCGAGTTTGTGTAATCGGTCAAACCGAGTTTGCCTGACCAACTCTCTGGTTAGCTTATTACCAAAATCGGTCCCACCGAGTTTGTGTAATCGGTCTCACCGAGATTACGTTATGCCCTAACCCTAACCATATCGATCCAACCGAGTTGCATGTCGGTCCCACTGAAAATCCTAACGGTCACTAGATTTGCTAAATCGGTCTGACCGAGTTTCTTAATTCGTCCCACCGAGTTTGGCAAGTTGTGTGTAATGGTTAGATTTTGTGTGGAGGCTATATATACCCCTCCACCTCCTCTTCATTCGTGGAGAGAGCCATCAGAACGTGCCTACACTTCCAGCATCCATTTTCTGAGAGAGAACCACCTACTCATGTGTTGAGGCCAAGATATTCCATTCCTACCATATGAATCTTGATCTCTAGCCTTCCCCAAGTTGATTTCCACTCAGACCTTCTTTCCACCAAATCCAAATCCTGTGAGAGAAAGTTGAGTGTTGGGGAGACTATCATTTGAAGCACAAGAGCAAGGAGTTCATCATCAACACACCATTTGTTACTTCTTGGAGAGTGGTGTCTCCTAGATTGGCTAGGTGTCACTTGGGAGCCTCTAACAAGATTGTGGAGTTGAACCAAGGAGTTTGTAAGGGCAAGGAGATCGCCTACTTCGTGAAGATCTACCGCTAGTGAGGCAAGTCCTTCATGGGCGACGGCCATGGTGGGATAGACAAGGTTGCTTCTTCGTGGACCCTTCGTGGGTGGATCCCTCTGTGGACTCGCGCAACCGTTACCCTTCGTGGGTTGAAGTCTCCATCAACATGGATGTACGATAGCACCACCTATCGGAACCACGGCTCAAAAATCACCGTGTCTCCAAATTGCGTTTGAATCCTCCAATCCCTTCCCTTTACATTCTCGCAAGTTGCATGCTTTACTTTCCGCTGCTCATATACTCTTTGCATGCTTGCTTGATATGTGTTGTGATTGTTAAACTTGTGCCTAAACTCCACTTGAACTTAAAGAAGTTAAAAACTGCAACTTTTGGTACTAAGTGTCTAATCACCCCCCCCCCTCTAGACACCTCTTCTCGATCCCTCTCACCTCCTTATTATGCACAAAAAAATGAATACTCCTCCGGCTAGCTGGGACCCACCTTGGTGGGAGGCTGTCTTGTGGGCCTACTAAGTTGACGGGGACGAAGGGCTTTGTCAACTTAGTCAATATGAACGATTCTAGCTCCAGTGACCGTACGATGTCCATCCAACGGCCGTAGTGCTTCTTCAACCTCTGGTCTTCTTGCTCCAGCCGCCCAAAGCAGCGCCGGTCGTGCTGCATGCTCCTGCCTCCCGTGGCCAGCTGTGCTGCCATGGAGGCCTCACCGCCCCCTACTATTCCCACCGCTGGCCAGGCCCTGCGGCGAGGCAGCCTCACACCGCAGCCGAACCAGCGAACCCTTGTACTCCTCTCCGCGCGGGCTTCCACTGTCGTGTCTTCCCCAGCTCCGCGTCGTCCCCTTCCTAGGCCTCGCCGTCGTCCACCACTGTAGTGCTCTCCGCGTGGCATGGTCAACGCGGTCAAGGAACGACTACCATCGGAAGAGTACTGTACGTGGAGAGGCTGACAGCTGGGTCCATGGCCACAGCCCAATTTTTTTGTGATTTGCCAAGTAAGTCGCTTTGTCAGGCCTGTTGGGCTGCAAATCTTTCAAGACGAGGAGAGCTTTCATTCGGCTGGCCGGCCCATCAGTGATGAGAAATGGGTTGTACAATTTTAAAACACATCAAACCGGCAATTAGTTTCAAATATCTTTTTTTTCATTTCAAGGTTTTAAATTACATTAATTCTTATGCATGGAGAATTTGTTGGATTTTATATTGATATACATTTATTTTTAAAATCAGTTTGAATGTGAGTCGAAATTTCAGGATTAAAAACAGTTCGGACCGCACCGAAATATGCAAAATTTCGTATAATTTTTTAACCGTGGCCACAATATGGGTTGTAATGCTAACAAAAAGAATATGGGCTCCAAAAAACCTTAAGAATTAGCAAATGGGTTGTAAATTATTAGAAATAATGCCAGATGGGATGTATGTTGTTTTCCACAGATTTGAGGCTTTCCTAAAAAAAGGTTGACTCACAAGCAGTGGTTGTTGGATGTCCATCCAACGGCCATCGTGCTTCTTCAATCTCTTCTCTTCCTGCTCCAGCCGCTCAAACAAGCGCCAGCGGGACTGCCTGCTCCCTCCTCCCCACAGCCGGTTGTGCTGCCGCGCAGGCCTCACCGCCCCCCCATACTCCCATCGCTGACCTAGCCATCCCTCTACTCACCCACACCTGTTGTTATTCTCCGGCGACTCCCCTTTGCGTGGGAAACAACTGCCGAGTCTTCCCTGCCTCCGTCTCGTCCCATTCCTAGGCCTCGCCGTCGTCCACCGCCGTGGTGCTCTCGGCGCGGCATGGTCAATGTGGTCAACGACCGACTTCCATCAGAAGAGTACTGTGCGTGGAGACGCTGACAGCTGGGTCCATGACCGCAGCAAGGAAGTGCCTCCTTATTACGCGCAAAATAATTATTCCTCCACCTGACAGCGGGGACCCACCGGATGGGCCACCGTATTTCGCAAAAAAACATTTCCCCCCTAACTGCTGGGACCCACCAGCTACACCTTCACACGCAAGGAAGTGCGTCTGGGCAAAAAACAACGATTCGCCCCCCTGACTGCTGGGACCCACCAGCTACATCTTCGCACGCAAGGAAGTGCGTCCGGGCAAAAAAAATGATTCGCCCCCCTGACTGCTGGGACCCACCAGCTACATCTTTGCAGGCAAGGAAATGCCTGATAGTCGAGACCCACCTGGTCGAAGCGTACGTAGCATTGTCATTCTGGTCGCGAACGTGCACGTACATACTGGTCGATGTAGAGGCGCGCACGTGTCGTCGTAGAGGCGCGCACGTAGCATGTACACGCACGTACAGCGGCGAGGGTGCAAGAAAGAAAATATGGCCACATACATACATACGGGCAGGGTCTCGAACGCCTATCGCGCATACGTACATGGCTGGGTCGGAACGGAGAAACAGCGTCGTCGTCGTGTTCATGGGGAGCCAACCGGCTGGGTCGAAACGGAATGCATGGTCGTGTTCATCGGGAGGGCTTGGACGGAACAGGCGATGGAAACAAGGCCTGGCGTACCGCACAACGGAGGAAACGGCCTTGTGTTCGACCGGCCACGTTCGAAACGGGATCCTGTTGATCGTGAGGGGCCTGGCGTACCGCAAAACGGAGGAAACGGACCACCTACGGTCGAAATGGGGGTCCTGTTGATCGGGAGGGGTGTGGTGTACCGCAAAACGGAGGAAACAGACCTCCTACGGTTGAAACGGGGGTCCTGTTGATCGGGAGGGGTGTGGCGTACCGCAAAACGAATGAAACAGACCTCCTACGGTCGAAACGGGGGTCCTGTTGATCAGGAGGGGTGTGGCATACCGCAAAACGGACGAAACGGACCTCCTACGGTCGAAACGGGGGTCCTGTTCATCGAGAGGGGTGTGGCGTACCGCAAAACAGGACTCCACGGGATATTGTTCATCTCCACCGTCGACCTCCTCCAGCCTCCACGGGCTACCGTCGACCTCCTCCAGCCTCCACGGGCTCCTGTTCATCCAGCCTCCACCGCGTGCTACTCCACCGGCTACTGTTCAACCACCCCTCCACGGGCACCCGTCCATCGTCTACTGTTCATCCAGCCCTCCACACCACGGGGTCCTGTTCAACCACCCCTCCATGGCCACCCCTCCACCGTCTACTGTTCATCCAGCCCTCCACACCATGGGGTCATGTTCATCCAGAGGCAATGCCACCGCTCCCCCCCCCCCCCCCCGCAACGCTCACTGTTCATCCCAGAGGCAGCATCGATCGGCTTCAGTTAGCAGCAGTAGCGAAGGAATCACTCGATCGGGTTCAGTTAACAGCCATCAATCAATCGCTTGGGTTCAGTAATGCGTAGCCTGCAGTGCAATCGCTCAGGTTCAGTTAGAGCCCAACGCCTTGCTCGGGCTCAGTTAGAGCCAACGCCTCGCACACATGCGCGTACGTGTACGAGAGAAACGCGCATCGCTTGGCCCCCGACCTCCCACCGTAACCGGCAACTCCCCAAAATTGTCCTCCCCCTCGCTTCTACCATGGTTTTTTCCATCATGGACGGCCCAAAGAATGTCATGCAGCTGCGTCTCCGGCCCGCCCAGGACGAAAAGCCCATTTTCTGTCATGATTTTTTGTCATAGAAGTAGGAGCCCACCACATCTATGATGATACCAGGTTTTGTCACAATTATCGTCATAGAAGTGTCATATGTATGACAGAAAAAAATCCGTTCGGCCCAAAATGTCACGGATGTGTCTTTTTTTTTGTAGTGTAAGTATATCATCGATGAAGACGACCACGAACTTATCGAGGAAGTCCATGAATACTTTATTCATCATGTGCATGAAGAAGGCGGGGGCATTGGTGAGGCTGAAAGACATGACTGTATATTCATAGAGACCGTAACAAGTGGTGAATGCGGTCTTGGAAATATCCTCCTTTTTAATTTTGAGCTGATAATATCCAGTCTGCAAATCAATCTTTGAGAACACCTTGGCTCCACTGAGTTGATCAAACAAATCATCAATTCTTGCCAGAGGGTATTTTTTTTTTATCGTGACATCGTTCAATTGTCAATAGTCCACACACATACGGAGGCTGCCATCTTTCTTGTCCACAAAAATAGCAGGTGATCCCCATGGTGAGGAACTGGGGTGGATATACCCTTTTCGGAGCATTTCATCAAGCTGTTTCTTTAACTCCACTAATTCGGATGACGGCATTCGATAATATTTCTTGTGTATTGGTGTGGTTCCGGGCACAAGATCTATTGCGAACTCAAGCTCCCGATTAGGTGGCATGCCTGGAAGTTCTTCTGGGAATACATCAGGAAACTCGCTGACCACCGGAATTAATTCCATTTCAGCTATTGTTGTAAAGACCATTTCCTTGGAGGGTATGCTCCTATGAGCAATAAATTTTGTAGTTTGTCCCTCTTGGCTGGTCAAGTTGACTTCTCGCGTCACACAATTTATGCACACTTGGTACTGGGTCAGCCAATTCATACCCAAGATAACATCCAACTTATCAGACTCAATAAGTATCAAAGAGGTTGGAAAACGGATTCCGTTGATACTGACTTCCAGATTGCGGCAGACTAGATTGCTTCTGATAATAAATCTTGGGGTTTGTACCAGCATATTCTTGCCCAAAAGCGAACAAGGAAATTTGTTTTGGGCAACAAAACTCCGAGAAATAAAAGAGTGGGAAGCCCCAGAGTCAAATAAAATTACTGCAGGTATGTTATTAACAGGGAACATACCATGACAACTTCAGGATTTTCTTGGGCTTCGTCGGCGGAAATGTGATGAACGTATCCCGTGATGTCCTGCTGACTTGGGCATGCCTCCAAATAATGGACTTGTGTCTTGAATGTAGCATCGGTCTGGTTGTTCTTGGGACACTGTTTGGCATAATGTCCGGTTTGTCCACAACTATAACAAGAATTATTGCGCTGGTGGTTTTCCAGAACTAGGTTGAGCACGTCATTCTTGACTTGGGTGGTGGCCTTGTTAACATTTTGTTGCCAATTAGGCTAGTATGCTACCTGAGTTGGCTGCCAGGTACGAGCCTTCTGCACAGGTTGCATTTCCTTTTGGGGCTCAAACTTGCGCTTGTGATCGTTATGGGCAGACATATTATCTGATACAATCTTGTGTTCCCTTTCAGCAATGAAAGCCTTGTTAACCAGGGTTTGGAAATCTGGGAAATTGAACACACTGAGAGCACAACGAAGTTGCGGGTTTAATCCACCAAGAAACTTGTCCATCTTCCTTTCTTCAGTGGCCACATCATATTGAGAGTAACGTGATAGGTGATTGAATTTCTGCAAATATTCTCCCACCGACTGACTTCCTTGGAGGAGCACGAGAAATTCATGCTGCTTAGTCTTCATAATTCCCATAGGGATGTGATATTTTTGGAATTGCTCCTTGAATCTTGACCAGGTAATTTCTTCATTAGCAATCCCAATGGCTTTTTCATTTTCCCACCATATAGCAGCAGCGCCTTCCAGATAATGCGTTACAAATGGAACCTTATCCTCTTCATAAGTTCGAGAAACCTCAAGCTTCTTTTCCATAGTTCTCAGCCAATCATCTGCATCCAAGCGATTAATGGCCTGACTAAAACTGGGAGGCTTAGTCCTTTGAAAATCAGATAACTTGGAGTGATGGCCAGGCTGATTTCCATTTTGTCCAACCATTGCTTGAATGCTTCTGAATATTTCCATCAGATCATTATTTTGTCTTTCCTCAAACATACGCATAATTTGCTCGGTGGAGGGCGGATTTGGCGGTGGAGGCGGTGGTGGAACGTACGGCTCGGGTGATTGTCATGCCTATCGTGCGGAACGCCGAACAGGAGAACCCTCGCGAACGTTGCTACTGCAGCCTCCCCGCATCATCCTAATATTATTTTTCCCAAGTCAACGCAACCGGGATGAGAAGCATTCAACATAAACTGGGGAGAAGCCAGCAACAAAATCCAAGTAAAACCGAAAAGGCGAAGAGAATACAGCGAATAAAATAAAGTCCAACATAATTATACATAGACTCATACATGAAAGATAACAACATGCCAGGTCCAACTACCCTCATACATGAAACGAAACATCATGACTCGTACGACTACATCCATACTCCATCCTGACGACTGCGAATACTCGGAAGCTCTACTACTCTGCTGGTGCTGCGGGGTCCTCTCCTGAAGCGGACTCGGATCCTGAATTGACGGGGTTAACAGAGACCTCCGGGTTAAAAATGACACGACAACACTGCCTCGAGGGCTCTCCCTTTGGGGAAGGTGGAGGGTGAATCATCGGGGCTGCAGGAGTGGCGAGGAGTGAAACCCACTCAGTAGGAGCACTAAGTGGACTCACAATCGCGGTGCCCGAGCTACTCGGAGGAGTAACCGGAGAAACAGGGGATCTAGAACTGGCAGGAATATAGGGAGTAAATCCTACAGATGGTGGAGTAGTGGCTAAGCTAGCAGAGACTAAAGCAGAGGCTAAAGCAGTACGGGCACGACTCAGCTCACGAGCCAGCTCGTAGATCAGAAGATAGCTAGCAGTGATGTAGCGAGAAAGGTGGCTAGCTACATGTCGGAGTAAATGACCACGGGTAGCCTAGCCGGCTCCCCCTGGATCTTCAAAAAATAATAGGCCGATCGAGCCTTCAAGCACCCAAGACACGGAGCCGCCTTCCCCGGCCGGCTATCCCACCAGCCGACTACCGGAAGGCGGCCCGGCCCTAAAACCCTCATGAAGAAAGCCGCGAGAGGGTCGAGTCCGAGAAGCCGGCCACGAGATGACCGACTCCAAGAAGCCGGCCCCTAACAGGCGGCCAAGATCGTGCCCTCAAAGTCTGCACCCACATAACGGAGGTGGGACGGGGCGTCGCAACAGTGAAGCCTGCCACCCCCGAATCCCGGAGCACACATGGCCATAGTACGCTGTATGGGGCAGCCACGACCCGTCCGGCAAGGCACTGTTGCCATGATGACCATGACGCCACCCACGACAGGCTATCAGTACGGCCCGCAAGCGGCGGGCCCCTTCGGTCAGAGAGACATCCGAAGGCGGCCACGCTTCCCCTAGTCGGCCAGGGACGTAGCTGGCTCTCACCAGCCGGTTCGCTCCATCCCTCGAAGTATGTGCACCATTAAGGAGACAAGATGAGGTAAGGCTACAGTGAGAACCCGCCAGGTGGCGGCACTGTAATCATGCTTACCTCGACAAAGCCCTCGTCATCAAGAGTGAGGCAATAGTAACCAGCCCCCGACAAGACCCCCAAGCGGTGGGAGGTACCTGTCGACCAGGAGGCCGGCAGCCGGCGGGACCCACCAGTCGGCGGGCCCCAGCGGTCGGCGGAGAAGCCGGCGAACATAGACACTAACGGCTAGGGCCCACACCCAGCCGGATTACCATTGTACCCCTGGGGGGTAGTCCTATATAAACCCCCCAGGGCACCCATGCAAAGGGTTGGACTTTCATAGTTTTAGACACAACCATGAGGGGAGAAGAGAGCTAGCCTTGCCCTTCTTCTTCCTCTCGCCGAACAGCTCAAGGAGCCTCTTGTAGCTACTTGTTGATCTAGTGATCATGTGGAGACCCCACAGAGCAGGACTAGGGGTGTTATCTCCAAGGAGAGCCCCGAACCTGGGTAAGATTCGCCGGCGTGCATGTCTTCGCCTCATCCCGTTTCCAGGCACCGGCGATGTCTTATTGGCTCCCACAATGATAAGCCACCCATTGGCATATGTCGCACCTACCACCCAACATTTGGCGCCCATCGTGGGGCCAGGTGCACCGTCGTCCGGAGACCTGCTCTGGACGGGAACACTTTTCCTCCCCCGCGTGCGTAGCCAGCCTGGCACGCCCGATGGCGCTTGCCCCGACACGCTGCAAGGTGTGGACGATGCCTGCGCGGCGAGCTGCCTCGCCGATCTTCTTGGCGAGGCTCGCATCTCCGATGAGCCCGCATCCGACGCGGGCACCGGCTGGCCCGAGAGCCGCCTCGTCAGCCTCCTCGACCAACTCTACGTCTCCAGCGAGCCTGCTGTGGATTTGGAGTCGGTTGGCTCCACCGACCTGATGCTTGTCGATTCCGACACGGCATCGCTTGACGCTTTCCCCACCAACATGGTGGTCTTCGACGACCCTCTCCCTCGAGCCGACAGCGGTGGCAGCACCATCACCGAGGTGCTAGTCATCAGCCACGGTGTCACCTCTGGCGAGAACACCCACGACGCCCTGCAAGCGGTGCTGCACGACTTGTCTGCCCCCATCCCCGCCGACACTGACACCGAGGCGCTGGAAGCACGCCGCCTTGCCCTCATTGCAGAGGGCCGGAAGATATCCACCATGAGACGCCTCACTGAGGCTCACCAGCGCGAAGTCGACCGCGCCGCCTTTGGTACGCCGCCTCCCGACGGGCCGAGCCGGGCCGGCGTTGTCAAGAAGCGCGCGCGGCCATCGCCGCCATGCTGGGAGTAGACCGCCCAGTCTACGCCACGCCTCTCGAGAATCTACGCGCCGCCTAGTCGGTCGTAGATGAGCTGAATAGACTGGGGGCCGACGAGCTCCCCTACATGACCAGACGCATCCAACAGTTGATCGACGCGGCCGCAGAGCGGCATGAAGCCGGCGTCCGCGCTGGAAGCCCCCCCCTCCCACGCCGAGAGCATGACGCGACGTCACGGACGCCGACTATGGGCGGCGCCCGCACAAGACAAGGAAAGGAGCCGGCTGCTAGTCGCAGTCGGACTCGAATCACCATGGAGCGCGACGCAGAAGGCCGCCCTCAAGTTGTGGAGCGACGAGGCGATCCGCCTCCTCCTCCGCCTCGTGGTAGAGATACCCCACCCCGCCGCGTGTCACGCATCCGACTCTCAGCGGCCGACTAGGCCGCCGCGAAGGAGTCGGCAAGAATGATGCCCGCCATCGGATCGACCGCCTAGCGCGATCCCTGGCGTTAGAAGAAGAAGACGATGTCGGCCCGCCTTGCTTTGGCCCCCGCATCCGCGACGAGCCCTTCCCCAAAGGGTTCTCGCTCCCGAGAGACACGCCCAAGTACAACGGCTCCGTGAAGCCGGAAGATTGGTTGATCGATTACTCCGCCGCAGTTCACGCAGCAAACGGCAACAGGCGTGTTGCCATGAAGTATGTCCCCCTCATGCTCCAAGGCACGGCACGCACCTGGCTCAACAGCCTCAAGCCTTACAGCGTCAACAGCTGGCTAGACTTCACAGAAGCCTTCATCTGCAACTTCACCAGCACTTACAAACGGGCTCCCAAGCCCCGATAGCTCTCCTTGTGTGTTCAAGGGCCCAATGAATCAACTCGCGACTACCACACGCGTTGGGTCGAGCTCCGCAACTCCTGCGAGGGGGTGCACGAGGTTCAAGCCATAGAGTACTTCACCGCCGGGTGCCGAGAAGGCACCCCCCTCAAGCACCGACTCCTCTGCGATGAGCCGACTACCCTCGACGAGCTGCTGATCATAGCAGACAAGTACGCCACGGCCGACTCTTCAATGAAGATCGAGCTTCGAGTAGACGCCTCCGGGAAGGTACTCGCTCCGGCTCCCAAGACGCTGGCTGGAGACTCCAGCCGATGCCCGTACCAGAACGACAACAAGCACAAGGCCCCTATGCCGCCTTCCACCAGTCGGCAAGTGGCCACAGTCGAAGATGAACAACCCGAAGGGCGGCCCGTGCCCAAGAAGCAGAAGGGCGGCAGGCCGGCTTGGCAGCCGGCTTTCTCCTACGAGCAATCCCTTGATGCCCCCTGCAAGTTCCACAGCGGCGCGAAGGCCTCCAACCACACAACTCGGAAATGCCATTGGCTCACACGAATCTCCAAGGGTGAAGGGCTAGTGCCGCCTCCGCCTGCTGGCCAGCCGCCTCCAGCCCCTCAGCAGTCGGCCGCTCGGCCAGCGGTCGGGGTTGTTCAAGACGAGTTCCCTGACGAGCATGCCGCCTACATCGTCTTTACAAGCCAGCTTGAAGATCAGCGCAGCCAGCGCCGACAGCACCAAGAAGTCAACGCGGTCGCCTCCAACAACCCCGAGTTCATGCACTGGTCGGAGAAGCCTATCAGCTGGAGCCGGGCCGATCACCCAGAGGTGATGCCGTCTCCCGGCTCCTATGCATTGGTTTTGGACGCCAACCTCGCAACAGAAAGGCGAGCTGCCCGATTCTCCCGCGGGATGATAGATGGCGGGAGCAGCATCAACATACTGTACCATGACACCATGGAAAAGCTGAACATCAAGACGAAGCATATCATGCCGAGTCGGACTGTGTTCCACGGCATCGTACCTGGCCTGTCCTGCTCACCAATCGGCAAGATCAAGATAGATGTTCTCTTTGGAGACAAGGATCATTTCCGCCGAGAAGCAATATGGTTTGAAGTAGTGGATCTAGAGAGCCCCTGCCATGCATTGTTTGGCCGACCTGCTCTGGCCAAGTTCATAGCTGTGCCCCACTACGCCTACCTCAAGATGAAGATGCCGAGTTCCAAGGGCATCATCACCGTAGCCGGAGACTACAAGAAATCCTCTGAGTGTGCAGCGGCAAGCAGTCGGCTGGCCGAGTCCCTCGTGATTGCTGAAGGGAAGAAGATGCTGGACCGAGTCGTGGCTATGGCCGGCAAGCAGCTAGCCCTGTCCCCCGACCCGAAGGAATATGATGCTCAAGGTTCTTTCCAGCCAGCTAAAGAAACAAAGAAGGTACCTTTGGACCCGGAGCACCCGGAGAGGCACGCTGTCGTGGGCACCGGCCTCGACAGCAAATAGGAAAGCGAGCTCGTCGATTTCCTCCGTGAGAATCGGGACATCTTCGCATGGTCTCCCAAAGACATGCCGGGTGTTCCAACGGATTTCGCCGAGCACAAGCTACATGTCCGATCTGACACCAAGTCGGTCAAGCAGCCTTTGCGCCGCCTGTCAGAAGAGAAGAGAAGAGAAGAGAAGAGAAGTCAGAGAAGAAATAGCCCGGCTTCTAGCGGTCGGCTTCATCATGGAGGTGTTCTTCCCAGAGTGGCTTGCCAACCCGGTCCTGGTGTTGAAGAAAAACAAGCAGTGGCGCATGTGCATTGATTACACCAGCCTCAACAAAGCCTTCCCTAAAGATCCTTTTGCTCTGCCAAGGATTGATCAGGTGATAGACTCCACAGTCGGATGCGAGCTGTTGAGCTTCTTGGATGCTTACTCAGGCTACCACCAGATAAAATTGGACCCAACTGACCGCCTGAAGACCGCCTTCATCACACCATTCGGAGCTTTCTGTTACCTGACTATGACATTCGGCTTGAGAAATGTCGGTGCCACTTTTCAGCGTTGCATGCAGAAATGCCTCCTCAAGCAGCTCGGAAGAAATGCCCATGTCTACGTAGACGATATTGTGGTGAAGACGGAGAAGCGCGGCACCCTGCTAGAAGATCTCAGAGAGACATTTGAAAACTTGCGCGTTTTCAGATCAAGCTCAATCCCGAGAAATGCGTGTTCGGAGTACAAGCCGTCCAGCTTCTAGGCTTCCTGGTCTCCGAATGCGGCATCGAATGCAACCCGGTGAAGATCAAGGCCATAGAGAGAATGGAGATTCCTACCAAGCTGCGAGACGTCCAAAAGTTTACCGGATGCCTGGCTTCCCTCAACCGCTTCATCAGCCGGCTCGGAGAGAAGGCTCTCCCCCTCTATCGACTCATGAAGAAATCCACTCATTCGAGTGGATCGACCAAGCAGACCAAGCTTTCCACGAGCTAAAGAGGATGATGTCCACGCCGCCTATCTTGGCGGCACCGACTGAGAAAGAGCCCATGCTCCTTTACATTGCCGCCACTAGCCGGGTGGTCAGCACCGTTATTGTGGTTCAGCACCCAGAAGAAGGCCGAGCTCAGCTAGTCCAAAGGCTGGTGTATTATCTAAGTGAAGTGCTGTCCACCTCGAAGCAGAACTACCCACACTATCAGAAGATGTGCTATGGTCTGTACTTCGCCGCCAAGAAGCTCAAGCCCTACTTTCAAGAGCACCCCATCACGGTCGTATGTACTGCCCCGCTCGTCGAGATCATAGGCAGCCGGGATGCATCCGGCCGGGTGGCAAAATGGGCCATTGCGCTGGCTCCTTACACAATCTTCTACCAGCCTCACACCGCCATCAAGTCCCAGGCATTGTCCGACTTCCTTGTCGACTGGGCCGAGACCCATTACCTGCCACCGGCCCCCGACTCCACTCATTAGCGGTTGCACTTCGATGGATCCAAGATGCGCACCGGCTTGGGAGCCGGCATCGTCCCCACCTCTCCCAAGGGCGACAAGCTCAGATACACATTGCAAATTCATTTTGCCGCCTCCAACAATGTGGTCGAGTACGAGGCACTCATACACGGGCTCCGGCTAGCCAAAGAACTCGGCATCCGCCGGATCCTGTGCTATGATGACTCGGATTTGGTAGTCCAGCAATCATCTGGCGACTGGGACGCCAAGGACGCAAACATGGCGAACTACCGCTTCCTCGTTCAGCAAATCAGTGGATATTTTGAAGGATATGAGTTCCTCCACGTGCCACAGGCCAACAACGACCAAGCAGATGCCCTGGCATGAATAGGCTCCACCCCACAAGCTATACCAACTGGCGTCTCTCTCCAACGCCTCCTCAAGCCGTCTATCAAGCCATCTCCAGAATCTAATTCCATCTTCGTGCCACCTGACCCCGACATAGTCGGATCTGACTTAGGGAACCAAGCAGGCGGCTCGGGGACTTCGACAGGCGGCCCGGGGACTGCCATAGTCGAACCCGACCCGGGGACTACCGCGGTCGGCCAAGGGATTGCATCGACACAACAGGCGGTGGCCGACTCCAACTCTTCCCCACCCAGCCCACCCGCCCGGGTCGCAGTAGCCGTTTTGACAGTAGAAGAAGTCACAGCTCCATCATGGGCCCAGCCCATCCTCAACTTCCTAGTAAACAGAGAGCTGCCAACTGAGGAGACCTCGGCAAGGCAAGTCCAACGCCGAGCCGGAGCATACACAATAATGAACCGAGAGCTCGTTAGGCGCAGCGTCACTGGAGTCTTCCAGCGCTGCGTCGAGCCAGAGAAGGGCATAGCAATCCTCAAGGACATCCACCAAGGCGAATGCGGCCACCACACGGCCTCAAGATCACTCGTCGCCAAAGCTTTCCGTCATGGATTCTTCTGGCCGACTGCTTTGGATTACGCCAAGGAATTAGTCAAACACTGCAAAGGGTGCCAAGTCTTCAGCTCCAAGCAACACCTACCGGCTTCTGCACTCAAGACCATTCCCCTCACTTGGCCCTTTGCCGTCTGGGGACTGGACATGGTGGGCCCATTCAAGACGGCGCGCGGTGGCATGACACATCTGCTCGTCGTTGTGGACAAATTTACCAAGTGGATTGAACAAAGCCGATCAAGAAGCTGAATGGGCCGACTGCCGTGACATTCATTGCAGATATTACAACCCGGTATGGCATACCACACAACATCTTCACCGACAATGGCACGAATTTTGCCAAGGGAGCACTGGCACGTTTCTGCGTGACACAGGGCATCCGACTACTTAGCCTATGTTGCCCACCCGCAGTCAAACGGCCAAGTCAAGCGAGCAAACGGCCTCATACTCTCCGGCATCAAGCCCCGATTGGTCGTGCCACTGGAGCGTTCGGCCGGCTGCTGACTCGACGAGCTGCCGACTGTCCTTTGGAGTCTGCGCACTACCCCGAAAAAGTCAACCGGCTTCACCCCTTTCTTCCTTGTATATGGTGATGAGGCCGTCATCCCAACTGACATTGAGTTCGACTCACCTCAGGTCACCATATACACGGAGGCGGAGGCCAAGGAAGCATGAGAAGACGGCGTCGACCTGCTGGAAGAGATCCGGCTGTTAGCCCTCACCCTCAGCCGGTCCTCCATCTACCAGCAAGGTCTACGCCGCTACAACAGCCGGAAGGTCAAGCCAAGATCCTTCCAAGAGGGTGATCTTGTGCTCTGGCTGATCCAGCGAACAGCCGGCCAGCACAAGCTCTCGGCCCCTTGGGAAGGCCCCTTCGTCATCAGCCGGGCTTTAGGCAACGACTCCTACTACCTGATCGACGCGCAGAAGCCGAAGGCACGCAAGAGAGATGATTCCGGCAAGGAGTCGGAGCAACCCTAGAACGCCAATATTCTCCGAAGATTTTATAGTTAAAATGCAGTATGTACCATGCTACCTTTTGTATTAAGTACAAGACAACAGGCCCCCCGAGCAGCACTCGGGGACTACCCTCTTTTATCTATGAATGATCAGTCGGCCCGGGGACTAGCCGCCTTGAGTTATATTCAAGTTCTACCTGCAGTCAGACAAGTAGTGTGCCGGCACCCAAGCCCTCTCTTGTTGAAAGTCGCAGCTCAAAGTATCGACTGTCTGGCTGGCAAGAGCCAAAGGCAGGAAAGGATGCCCACATGAAAAATGGCTAAGGACTAACGAACTTATATAACACAAGCCGACCTCCCACCACGCCAACCGGCTGTCAGAGCAGTCGGCTGGCCGGCTTCCCTTTCACCTTGCTACAATCTAAGAAAGCTCGAGTACTTGTCCTCAAAAAACGGCCAAGCCCTTCCCCAGCCACAAACTGCAGAGCAGCTGTCCGGCTAGGAAGGCGGCGACCAAGGTGTTGGGTTCTATGGTAGGGTGTGTCGACTGCAAATTAAAAAAAATTCCTACGCGCAGAACAACCAAGAACATGCTACGGGAGGTGGATCACAGATCATTACCACTAGACGCGCAGTGCCGTGCAGCGGAAGAAGAGTTGGGGCAGCGCGTCCATGTGGATCGTCTCCTCCTCGTCCGATCTCCCTCGAACAGCCGGTCGTCCGATCCCACGTACAAGTTCGCCGGAGCAGCGCAAGTGCACTGCCTCTAACGGTATCCGCGCATGCAGGAGGAACACTGTGCGACGGACTGCTAGGTCCAATCACACAGTCAGCGGGGAGTGGAGGTGGCTATTCGCAACACATGCAAACCCTAGTCGCAACGCCGAAGCGATCAACCACATGAGTGTGCCGCACCTCCACTTTATATAGGCGTCCGTCGCAGGCTCAACACTTGGGCCTCGCACGGACCCTAAAGCCCAAAGTCTACTCGGTCATGTTCCTAGTCCAGTTCGGATCACATCCGACCAGTGTCCTATGAACCGACCTCGTAGGTTCCTTCCCTTAAGCGCGCGACCCCTTAGGTTCAAGTCGGCTTGGTCGCAGTTCGGATCACCTCCGACCTGCATGGTTGGTAGCGGCCTCTAGCAAGGCATGCCAACCACCAAGCAGACTATGAAGCTGGTTAGGAAAACCTGTACAACGTGTCACACTTCTGTTCCCTTTGCCTCGCGATATATGTTGTCGGGCTCAAGGCGAGACTGTCATCCTTGTGCTAGCCCGACCTCTTTCTCGTTCCAGTGATGCCGACCACAATCTGGATTATCTCATAATCCTTGTCGCATGGCCATGCTTCTCTTGGTCAGATCACACGAGGGGCCCAGAGTATATCTCTCCTGATCGGAGGGCCAAATCCCATCTTGCTCGACCACGTCTCGCAGCATGGGTTTGGACAAGCCCGAAACCTACCTTTGTAACTACCCAGTCACGGAGTAGCATTTGGTCGGCCCAAAGCAAGTCAATCACCATCCCGAGTACATGCGTCAGCTCAGGTCTTAGGACATAGAACGTATGTTGTACTAGAGACTCACAGATGACATATTACTGTGTCTCATAGTTGGGTCTATCTGACTCGGACCTTATCTCGACTCGGATCCGACTACGTCGAATCCGACCAGACCTTTCCAAGTCCATATTATCGGGTTAGCATCCAATGCTTCATGGCTAGTGAGACCAAGCCATCGATCGTGTCATATGCTAGTCTAGTCGGCTGCGCGTCCACACAGCCCTTTCGACTAGGGACCTTTTAGGACAGTCATCATACAATGCATAGTCCCACAAACAAGTCACGCACTTGCTGATACACATCATTGACAATGTCCAAGGACTATCTTTATTCATAAATACATAGGAAATATCATCATACATGATTGCCTCTAGGGCATATCTCCAACACAAGGGAGGGCGGCAAAGGAAAACAGCCAAAAGATGAAAAGCAAGTATAAAAGTATAAACGGAAGCCAAGCACATGCATGATTATATTTACACAAAAGGCCTTCGAAAGGCCAGCATTCAACATAGTGTGAATACACCCCCAGTGGGTGGAACTGCGCAAATTTAATAAAAAAGTTGTTCAAAGAGTAACGAGCAGGAAAGCAAAGACGCCGAATCAGGCCAAGGGAGCAACAGGCGAGTCAGGCAGGTTGGTGGAGACGGCAGTCTTGGCAAGAGGAGTGGCCGGCTGACGAGTCTCGGCATGATCGTCGCCAGCTGCAGGCGGCGTGCTTGCGCGCGCCTCGTTGCTGGAGGCACGATCAGGATGGGGCTGGCTGGTCGCTCCGCCGTCTGGCGCGACGTCTTCACCATCCTCTCCCTCTTCCTCTTCGCCCTCATCGCTGGAATCGATCTCCTCCGCCGAGTCCTCACCTTCTGCCGGGTTCAGCCCGAACCACTCCTCCGGCTGAGCTACGCCGTCTTCATTTACCTCAGGGGCAAAGGCGCTGGTGTTGGTGTAGTTGGCGATTGCCGAGGCACGCTGGATGATAGCCGGCCGCACCGCCTCCAACTCCTCGTTGGCCTCCTGCCGCCAGGTGCTCAGCTGGGCCAAGTTCAGCCCAGGATACCAAGCCCGGACAAACTCTAGCGCCCGCCTAGCGCCAGACCGAGCTGCAGAGGCCTTCCAGGCCTCGAAGCGGCTGACTGCTACCTCCAGCCAGTCAGCAGTCCGGCTGGGGGTGCGGGGAACCACCTCATCGGGCCAGAGGGCGGCCAGCACCTGCGTCCCAACACGCTGAAGACGGCGGAGCATGCGGTAAGCCGGCTGGAGGCGGGCTTGAATCGCTAGAAGCTGCTCCTCAAGTGAACGGCCAGCATCTGGTGCGATCTCAACCCCAACCTGCCGTCGCGCACCGCGGTGGGCCTCGATTTCTTGGTTGGCGGCAACGGAGTAACCGGGGAAGTAATTTGCACAAAGAAAAAAGAAGTAAAACAAAGTCAGAAGACAGACCAGATGACAAGGGGCGAACAAAGGGAAAGGGCGGCCTACCGTCGATCAACTCTTCAATCCGGCTATAGCCTTCGCTCAGCGCCTGCCTTGCCTCAGCCCAGCTCGCCGCCTCGGTCTCATATTCGGCTTTGAGGGAGGCCTCGCTATCCTGTGCCGTCTTCAGGGCCGCCTTGTGGCTCTCCTCCTGGTCGGCCAGTTTCTTGGCCAGACGATCACGCTCCTGAGCCAAGGCGTTTCACTCGGCTTCCTTGGCGTGAAGGGCGGTCTGGGCCCCACCTAGCTGCTCCCTCAAGTCGGCATTGGCCCCTGAAGACATGAAGAAGAAGAAAAAAGCAATAAGGAAGAAGTCGTCAAGAAAGATCCGACCCGACTGCTCAGCAGTCGGCCCGAATCTCGGGGACTACACCTAGTGGGTGCGCTGACGCACCCCCACATGAGATAAAAAATTGAAGCATTTACTCTGGCTCTCCGTCAGATCGGCGGTCTTCCGATTCATCTCCCGGGCCTGGGAGTTGAAGGTAGCAGCATGGAGGTTGTGATAGTCCTGCAAATAGGACGAAGGTGAGAATAAGAACAAGACATCAATCAAAGTCTACTAAGAAGTTCCAAGCCGCCTGCTCGGCAGCCGACTTGGAACTCGGGGACTACACCCAGTGGGTGCGCTGACGCGCCCCACGAAAGAAATCAAGAGCGATCAACGAAAAGCGAGAAGACTCACCCAAATGGCCGACCACGTTGCAAGAAACTCTTGGGTATACTGCTTCAGCGTGGAGGCCTGGGACTGAAGCCGGCTCCGGACGTCCTGCGCCGCTATGTTCAGCACGGTCGTCCCATCGCCCGGCGTCCACCCTAGCGAGCTGACGCTGGCCGTCTCTAGATCATGGGCCAACGAGCTGGAGCCCGCGGCCGTCTGCGGGTCCGGCTCTGAAGTCGCCTTCCCTGCGCGCCGACAGGATGCCGACAGGACCACAAGATCCGCCCTCACAGTCGGCTCGCCTCTAGCCGGCTGCTCAGGCGGCGCCTCAGGCTGGCCGCCTTGGCCCGTCCCAGCCGGCGATAGCGGTACCGCCTCCCCCTCCGGGACGACTGTGTTGCCCTCCTCCCTCTCCATCACCGGTTGCTCGCGGCCGGCTTCCTTTGGCGGGGGCACTGGGATATCGGGGACCATGGTGCGGAGGGGGATGATGAGCTGTGGGGGCTGGCTACGCAGGGCCTCTGCCGCCCTCTCCGCGGCCGCGGCCTCCGCCTGTGCCTTGGCCGCCGCGTCGGCCTGCGCCTCTGCCGACTCCTTCGTCGTCTCCTGAGCCACCCTGGCGGCGGCCGCCCTCTGCTCCTCCGCCTCTCGCGCCTCCCGTGCATTCCGCTCCGTCGCCGCTAGGAGTTCGGCATGGGGATCCACGCGGCGGGAGCCCACAGATCCTCCCGCCTCTCCGACTACGGAGGCAGCAGTGGCCCGCTCAAGAGAAAGCGAAGCCCTGTTTGATAAAGTCAAGAAAAGGCTTAAGAGAATGCCAACTGAAGAGAAAAAAGAAAGGCGTGAGAGAATTGACGCTTACGCCGAAACTGCCTACGGCTGCTTCACCACCTTCTGACGAAACCATTTCATTGTCATGACACTCTCCTGGCCACTCTGACTCAGTCCCCATCGGGCTAGTCCTGAGTGGCCCAGTGTCTACCTCCAGACACCTCGACCACCGTCGTGGCGACGATCCACTCTGGGACTCGGTACCAAAACTTAACTTAACAACAGGCTCACAAGGTCATGCCTGCCTACCGGGCCAGGGTATAGCACGCCCATAACCTTCCCTTAATGGAGGCACTGACCAGAGGCACGACAATGAAACGCATTAAGGCCGTCCCATACTGGCAAATGTGGTTGCACTAGGAAAGACTCGTTTCAGCGGCACCATGACCCGGTCAACAACATATTCAAGTTGAGTTACTTATCAGGTTCAACTTAATGTGAAAACAACCGGTGTCATAACGCCATGCTATGCATCACTTAACACATGCATCACGTAACCATGCAAATAACTGAATCAACCACGCTCCCACGGAGCCATCATCAACTCATGCTACTTCTCTGGTTAAGATCACACCTCACTCAAACCAGAATCATTTCTAGCAATGTCCTCATTTTTCATCATGCAAAGATAATAATTAAACTAATTATTAAACTCCATGACCATATCCTTAATTCATTACTTGTAACTAAGTTCTTCTTAGCTTATCAACAAGATTTACTTCAAACTTTCTGTAATTCAAGCATTTTAACATGGCAAGCATCTAACAGAATATAATCATTATATAACTAATTTTAAATGCATAAATATTCATAAGTTCAAGTAGGAAAATCACAAATATTGAAGTGGCACTATGAAAATGTTGTTGTGGCTTGCCTTAGTGCTGATGAGGTTCACAAAGCTCCTGGTGATCCTCAAGACAAGCTGGCTCTTCTGAAAATAATCAAAACCACAAAAAGAAAACATCAAGAAACCTTCTGAAAATTACCATAAAATCTAGACAGCAAGGAAAAATCCCATCTTTTGGGTGCTGTTAGATTTTTGGACACAAAACAGAATGCAAAAAGAATCAATGCATTTGGACTTATAGATAAAAAGTTATGGCCATTTGAAGTTTCCTGGATTTTAAATGAATTTGAAATAAATATTAAACAGATAGGGGGGGTGACGTCGAAGGCGTAAACACCCGGGGCACCACCACTCATACCGCTTCGCGTGCGTAATGAGTGGCCGACTAGCGGGCCCCGCTAGTCAGGCCAGAGGGAGGGGAGAGGGAAACAGAGGGAGGCGGCGCTTCGCCGGAGCACACGCCGGCGATGAGGCTTCTTGGAGTCAAACGAGAGGGGGGGATTGACGGAGGAGAAGTTTGCGCACCTGCCCGTGCCCGTAGCGTAGCTAGAGGTGACCGGACGGCGTCGGAATCGTCCTCTCCAGCGGAGGCAGAGGACGGAGGTTGCCGGAGACGAAGACGACGGCGCCTTGGGGCGGCTCCAGGGGCTCCAGCGGGGTGGGTTGGCCTCACCGATGAGTGGTGGAGGCCCTGGCAGGGTCGCCTTGGCTTGGGAGGGGTCGGAGCTGTGGGGACGATCCGGAGGGGATCGCCGGCGAGCTCGGCTTTGGGACGGCAGCCCACGGCCTGCTCGGCCGGGCTGCGGCTTCTACTGGCTCGTGGTGGATGTGGGAGTGGCTGCGGGTGCTCCAAGAGGCTGGGGTGGCGGCTTTTATAGGCGGGCGGTGAGGAGGGTTCGGGCTCCGCCGGAGGACACCTGTCCACGGCGCCCGGCGACGAACGGCGCCAGAGAGAGAGGGAGAAGACGACGGAGGTCACGCAGGAACTGTGCGCGGGCGCGGACGAGCACAGGAGCGAGGGGGAAAGCGACGAGCACAGTGCGCTGCACACTGTGCCGTTGGCCGGACCGTGCCCGTGCTCGCTGGGGCGAGCTCCGGCGTCGGCGAGCGCCAGGAGGGAGTTAAGGAGGTGGAGACGAGGATGGTGGCGAGGTGTGGCATGCTTTGGCCGGCTGGGCAGCGACCACGTGCTCAACAGAGCGCTGGGCGGCACGCAGAGCGCGTGTTTTGCATGCCAGCACGCCCGGACGAACGCGATCACCGCATGAACCGTGACATCAGGCCACCCTAAGCGCTAACCAAGATGTCTGGCGTGTAGTCCTTAGTAGATTGAAGTGTTACCACGGTTTGGTTTGGATCCAGGTGCAGTAGAAATGAATTAGTACTGCTGACAAGTTTCTGGACAGTAACTTTGGAGAGTTAATGTGGTCAAACCACTGGGAGTTAAGGGCTGAGCTTTGGGGTTTTACTTATACTTACTAAGGTAAATAGGCACAAGAAAAACCAGCTACAATGGAGCTAGTAAAAAGGTAGTTGTTGTAGAAACTACCATTTCTGTCCAGAAATGACTTTATTTTCTGTAGCCAAAATATTCCAAAGAGTGGTGAAATACTTTTGCTCAGAAAGGTGCCCTAGGGTCCAAAGAATAATTGGGATTTTTCTCAGGATTTTTGAGGCAAGAAAAATTAGGGTTGCTTTGGAGCTCAAAGGGCTAGCTAGGGTTTTGGAGGGTAAAATGAATATTTTTCATTTAAGAAAAATATTCCAAGCAATATTTTGGGTTGAACCAGAGGTGAAATGATGGTTTTGAGGAGGAGAGGGAACACTTGGGTGAAAATCAAGGGGTACCCAAGTGGTTAAGTCCAAATGAAATGATTCAAAACTCCAAATTCAAAACCAACTCAACTGAAAATCAAGCAAAAGAAAAGAGGGCAAAAACCAGGCTGTCACATGACGTATGTTCGGTATTTTGATCGGTTGGATCGCCAAGACGTTCGACTACATCAACCGAGTTATTGAAACGCTTCCGCTTTCGGTCTACGAGGGTACGTGGACACACTCTCCCCACTCTTTGCTATGCATCACATAGATAGATCTTGCGTGATCGTAGATTATTTTTTTTGAAATTACCACGTTCCCCAACACGCACTGCATGTCACTTACCACTTGTCGCAATCTGAGAGATTTTTGCTATATTTGTTTATTCAAAATGTTTTATCTCTTGAACCGTGCGTCTAACAACCGATCCATTTTCACGGTTGTATTTTTCGCTTCGCGATCTTCGAAATTAGATCCCATGTTAATAGGTTTCAATGAAGTTTTTTTTCTAAAAATCCAAGAAAAAAGAAACCAAAAAAAGGAATACCCAAAAAACAAAATCCAAAAAGCAAGAAAAAGGCAACCTAAAATCTAGAAGAAAAAATCAGAGGCCGAAAGCACGGTTGCAATTTTCTTTAAGCACAAACTAAGTTTTTCCTCTTTTTCGGTGAAGCACGGGTTGTGCGGAAGCAAGGGTGTGCTTATCGTGCAAGCACATGCTATGCTCTTCCCTTTCGAGAAGCACTGTGGAAGCAAGGTTGCACCTCTGATGGAGGCACAATTGTGTTTCTCATGGAGGCACAGTTGTGCTTCTGGCGGAAGCACGGGTTGTGCTTCTTGTGGAAGCAAATCAGTGCCTCCACGAGAAGCACAACTTCTCGTGGAAGCACACATTTCCTTTTTCTTCAAAGAAGCACATCTGATTTAGGTTGGGGTTCATGTGACGTCCCAATTTAATAAGAATGATAGACTACTCATATTAATGAGGTGCGCCTTCTTTTCTGAAAGTCCATCCTCAAGGAACCTCAAACTTAAGCATGTTTGGCTTGGAGAAATTTGATGAGTGAATGTCTTGGAAGTTGTTCCTAAGTGTGGACGAGTGAGGACAAAGTGCGCTAGAAAGGGAAGTGTAGGTCTCTGGGGACAGTCGATCTCAGGTGTAACGGCAAGGAACTGATAGGTGAGTGGTGCATTTGGTCAAAGCATTACAATTGATATCAAAGAACACGGGCGTGTGTGGATCAGTAATGCATACATGGGGCACATGTAGATGTTGGCACTAGCGCACACAGACATGTGCCAAGAGGGAACGTTCCTATTGGGACGACGAGGTCGTCGCCTGCTTTGTGGGAGGTGTATGTGCTATCCCAATTTAATAAGAATGATAGACTAATCATATCAAGAAGGTGCACCTGCTTTTCTGGAAGCACATCCTCATGAAACCTCAAAGTTAAGCGTGCTTAGTTTGGTGAAATTTCAGGATGGGTGATCGACTGAAAATTTGTTCCCAGATGCGCACAAGTGAGGACAAAGTGCACAAAAAAAGAGTAGTGTTTGTCTGTGGGGCTAGTCTAGATCCCAAACGCAATACCCAGAAGCAGGTTGGTCTGGTCGGAGTGTTCCAGTGATCAAACATTGGATTAGGCGATCATGGGGGAGGACTTCTAGGATTTTTTGCATTTGAATTGTTCAAGTGGGGATTTTTTTTTCCAGAATTCATGCCTGGTTCATCCACAGTAGGTGGTGAATTCTGTGACCCATGCTTGATAGTTCCTGTGTCCAAGGAGGGGATGTTTTTTTTGGCCGGGCGTGATGCACCCTCTCCATTTGGTGGCTTCAGCTCGTCGATTTGCATGTTCAGTTGCCGTTGATTTTGTGCCCTAGCACATGTCATTGTGTTAAAGTTCTTGCTTCCTTCTGTCAACAAAAAAGTTCTTGCTTCCTTTGTTTTATTCAGTTGCCAACATTTGTATGGTTATTGGGTCGTCATATGTTGGATTTTTTTTTCTGGTGTTAGATATCGTAACATATAGAATTATTCCAAATTTTGAAAATTTAATTAATAATAATTAAGTATTGTTGTGTTACTTCGATACTTAGAAGGAATTACAACTTCTGAGTACTTACTTAAATTTTTAAAACCATGTCATGCAAGTTGGATTGACATAGCTATCCGGCAAAAATGGTTCAAAGAGTGTGAACAATATGACTTTCACAAATATAGTATTTTGATCTTAATTTGGATCTTGGTCCTAATCAAATGATAGACAGTAGATAAAATGGCATCTCCGAATAGACCATTGCAAAAATGGAGTTTATTTGCATTTAGATTCATTAAACTATTTTCCAATTAATCATATAATAAAAAATGAGAGGAGATAATATGAATCCTCCATAAATAATATTGGAAAATATTTAATAGTGTTTGAATATTTGGTTATTTTAATACCATTTTGGGTATTTATAAGACCCTAAAACTACTTTAGAAATTTAAAATAACCTTAAATGATTTGCTTACATAAAAACCTATTTATATTTTGTTTAAAAAAACTATTTACAAATTTTAGATGGAGAGGGAAATATCATTCCTAGACTATCCATATTTTATTGAGCCTATTTTCATTTTCTAGAAACTTTTGGCAACTATAAGAGGCCATAATCATTTCCATATAATTATTTAAATACGAAAATTTTCAACAAAAACCACATAAATTCTAATTGGGCCATCCGTCCACTTTTGGCGCATCCTATTCTCTCTCTCTCTCTCTCTCTCTCTCTCTCTCTCTCTCTCCCCACGCCCTACACCGCGGTCCAAGCCCACATTAGGTTTACCTTTCTTTTCTCTCCTTTCGGCCTAGTTTTCCCCCATTAAAGCCCATAGATATTTAGCCCATGGAAAGGACGGGTCATCTCCTCTGTATGCTATGTATCGCCCACTGCGAGCTATAGCGTTCGCTCGAGTAGTTGTTCCTCTCTTTTTTATTATTTTTTCACATTTTCTCTTTTGTTTTTTCTTTATTTTTTTACTTTTTCTTATATTTGGAAAAATTCTAAATACATACATTACAAAAATCACTTTATGTAAAAAAATGAAAAATGTGAATCATGCAATTTCCAAATGTTAATCATGTATAAAAAATGTTTTTCATGTATACAAAAATGTACAATGTGTCTGGAAAAGTAGACATAAAAATATATGCTCTTGAAAATGTTAATAATGTATTTCCAAACAAGCTATGTGTTTTAAAAATGTAAAACATGTATAAAAAATGTTTATGATGTACACCCAAAAATTACAATACATATGGACAAAAACTAGACCAAAAAAGTACAAAGCAATATATATATATGATTAAAACTGTTAGTCGTGTATCTCAAGAATGTTAATCATGTATTCTAAAAATGTTAAACGTGCAAATGTAGAAT
The DNA here is from genome assembly GCA_963921465.1 of Triticum timopheevii. Classification (NCBI taxonomy): domain Eukaryota; kingdom Viridiplantae; phylum Streptophyta; class Magnoliopsida; order Poales; family Poaceae; genus Triticum; species Triticum timopheevii. Next base: position 545,141,176 of record OY997270.1, read on the forward strand.
GTGTATGGAAAAGTATACATAAAAAATATGTGTTTTAAATCATGTATTAGAAAAATGTCAAATGTGTATATATAAAAACGTGTAAATGATATTTATACGGAAAACGTGGAAAGTGCAGGAGAATAGTAGATATAGCAAATATACTATTTGAAAATCTTAATCTTGTATAATAATTTTTTTTAAGTGTATATAAAAAATATTAAACATGTATATAGAAAATGTTCCCAATGTATTAAAAAAACTGTAGATTGTGTAAAACATGACATCTTAAATATACATTTTTAAAAAAATTAATCATGTATTAGAACAATGTTAAACGTGTATATTGAAAAATGTTAAAGGCATATATAAAAAATGTTGCTGATGTATACAAAATATATAATGTATATGAAAAAATGTAGACATAAAAAAGTATGTGTTTAAAAATATTAATCAATGTATTTGGAAAATGTCATTTTCTACATAAACATAAAAGAAAAGAAAAGAAAACTGACAAAGAAACAAAGAAAATGATGAAAAACAATGAAAAGATGAAATAAATTGATGAACAAGAAACAATCAGCAAAGGTTCTAAAACCCGATGAAAACCGTAAAGAAAAACACATACAAAAATGCAAGAAATCGGGATAAAACGGTGAAAAAGAAAGAGAAACAAAGAAAAACAATGAAACCCGAAGAAAGAGACAAAGAAAAATGAAGAAGAAAAGAAAGAGGAGGAAAAACAAGTGTAAACGACAAAATAATAGTGGAAAACAAAGGAAAACGGAACTTATAACTAAGAAAAGAGATAAATAGAAGAAACCCGATGAGAATAAAAAAAGGAAAAGGAAACCAAAAGGAAAGGGAAAAGGAAAAAAAAGGAAAAAGAACGGAGAAAACCATGCCTAAAGTGAACCGACAGTGAACGAGGAAACTTCACTAAAAGGACCAACCCGCTCGCGCTCGCGTGTAGCGAGACAAACCTGCTGTCTCGCTATAGGTGAGAAATAGCTCGCGCGCGCTACTACCGCCAGGAACATAGGAGTATCTCGCTATAGCCATGGCGCCCTCACCTCTTCCTCTCCCTCTTACACTTAATTTGTTCATCCTTTCAACTTGCCAACAACGCAAAAAATCCTTAGAATTCCACGTATAATTCATCTAGGGGAATAAAACCACACTTTGATTTCTTAATGATCCAAATCAACCTCATGCACCAAATGCTACTAGTTGTCAGCGAAATTCCGATCTCTCTTCATGACCTATAAAAAATATGAACTGAGGAGAGACCTGTTGGGGAACGTAGTAATTTCAAAAATTTCCTACGCACACGCAAGATCATGGTGATGCATAGCAACGAGAGGGGAGAGTGTTGTCTACGTACCCTCGTAGACCGAAGCGGAAGCGTTGACGCAACGTAGAGGAAGTAGTCGTACGTCTTCCCGGTCCAACCGATCGAAGCACCGTTACTCCGGCACCTCCGAGTTCTTGACACACGTACAGCTCGATGACGCACCCCGAACTCCGATCCAGCAGAGGTACGGGGAGGAGTTCCCTCAGCACGATGGTGTGGTGATGATCTTGATGTTCAACTGTCGCAGGGCTTCGCCTAAGCACCGCTACAATATGACCGAGGTGTAATATCGTGGAGGGGGGCACCGCACACGGCTAAGGAACGATCACGATGATCAACTTGTGTGTCTATGGGGTGCCCCTGCCACCGTATATAAAGGAGCGGAGGAGGGGAGGGCCGGCCCTCTCTATGGCGCGCCCTAGGGGAGTCCTACCCCCACCGGGAGTAGGATTCCCCCTTTCCTAGTCCAACTAGGAGACCTTCCAAGTAGTAGGAGTAGGAGACAAGGAAGGGGAAGAGAGAAGGGAAGGAAGGAGGGGGTGCGGCCCCTCCCCCTAGTCCAGTTCGGACTAGGCCATGGGGGGGGGGGGGGGGGGCGGCCTGCCCTAGGCAGCCCCTCTCTCTTTCCCGTATGGCCCAATAAGGCCCAATACTTCTCCCCGGCGAATTCTCGTAACTCTCTGGTACTCCGATAAATACCCGAATCACTCGGAACCTTTCCGAACTCCGAATATAGTCGTCCAATATATCGATCTTTATGTCTCGACCATTTTGAGACTCCTAGTCATGTCCCCGATCTCATCCGGGACTCCGAACTCCTTCGGTACATCAAAACTCATAAACTCATAATAAAACTGTCATCGAAACCTTAAGCGTGCGGACCCTACGGTTCGAGAACAATGTAGACATGACCGAGACACGTCTCCGGTCAATAAAAAATAGCGGGACCTGGATGCCCATATTGGTTCCTACATATTCTACGAAGATCTTTATCGGTCACACCGCATAACAACATACGTTGTTCCCTTTGTCATCTGTATGTTACTTGCCCGAGATTCGATCGTCGGTATCCAATACCTAGTTCAATCTCATTGCCGGCAAGTCTCTTTACTCGTTCCGTAATACATCATCTCGCAACTAACTTATTAGTTGCATTACTTGCAAGGCTTATGTGATGTGCATTACTGAGAGGGCCCAGAGATACCTCTCCGACATTCGGAGTGAGAAATCCTAATCTCGAAATACGCCAACCCAACAAGTACCTTCGGAGACACCTGTAGAGCACCTTTATAATCACCCAGTTACGTTGTGACGTTTGGTAGCACACAAAGTGTTCCTCCGGTAAACGGGAGTTGCATAATCTCATAGTCATAGGAACATGTATAAGTCATGAAGAAAGCAATAGCAATATACTAAACGATCGGGTGCTAAGCTAACTGAATGGGTCATGTCAATCACATCATTCTCCTAATGATGTGATCCCGTTAATCAAATGACAACTCATGTCTATGGCTAGGAAACATAACCATCTTTGATTAACGAGCTAGTCAAGTAGAGGCATACTAGTGACACTCTATTTGTCTATGTATTCACACATGTATCATGTTTCCGATTAATACAATTCTAGCATGAATAATAAACAATTATCATGAAATAAGGAAATAAATAATAACTTTATTATTGCCTCTAGGGCATATTTCCTTCAGTCTCCCACTTGCACTAGAGTCAATAATCTAGATCACATCACAATGTGATTAACATCGATAGTTCACATCATCATGTGATTAACACACATAGTTCACATCGCCATGTGACCAACACCCAAAGGGTTTACTAGATTCAGTAATCTAGTTCACATCGCTATGTGACTAACACTCAAAGAGTACTAAGGTGTGATCATGTTTTGCTTGTGAGAGAATCTTAGTCAACGGGTCTTTCACATTCAGATCCGTTATATATTTTGCAATTTTCTATGTCTACAATGCTCTGCACGGAGCTACTCTAACTAATTGCTCCCACTTTCAATATGTATCTAGATCGAGACTTAGAGTCATCCAGATCGGTGTCAAAACTTGCATTGACGTAACCCTTTACGACGAACATTTTGTCACTTCCATAATCGAGAAACATATCCTTATTCCACTAAGGATAATTTTGACCGCTGTCCAGTGATCTACACCTAGATCACTATTGTACTCCCTTGCCAAACTCAGTGTAGGGTATACAATAGATCTGGTACACAGCATGGCATACTTTATAGAACCTATGGCCAAGGCATAGGGAATGACTTTCATTCTCTTTCTATCTTCTGCCGTGGTCAGGTTTTGAGTCTTACTCAATTTCACACCTTGTAACACAGGCAAGAACTCTTTCTTTGACTGTTCCATTTTGAACTACTTCAAAATCTTGTCAAGGTATGTACTCATTGAAAATCTTATCAAGCGTCTTGATCTATCTCAATAGATCTTGATGCTCAATATGTATGTAGCTTTACTGAGGTCTTTATTTTAAAGAACTCCTTTCAAACACTCCTTTATGCTTTGTAGAATAATTCTACATTATTTCCGATCAACAATATGTCATTCACATATACTTATCAGAAATGATGTAGTGCTCCCACTCACTTTCTTGTAAATACAGGCTTCACCGTAAGTCTGTATAAAACTATATGCTTTGATCAACTCATCAAAGCGTATATTCCAACTCCGAGATGCTTGCACCAGTCCATAGATGGATCGCTGGAGCTTGCACACTTTGTTAGCTCCCTTTGGATCGATAAAAACTTCTAGTTGCATCATATACAACTCTTCCTCCAGAAACCCATTCACGAATGCAGTTTTTACATCCATTTGCCAAATTTCATAATCATAAAATTCGGCAATTGCTAACATGATTCGGACAGACTTAAGCATCGCTACGGGTGAGAAGGTCTCATCGTAGTCAATCCCTTGAACTTGTCGAAAACCTTTTGCAACAAGTTGAGCTTTGTAGATAGTAACACTACTATCAACGTCCGTCTTCCTCTTGAAGATCCATTTATACAACATGGCTTGCCGATCATCGGGCAACTCCACCAAAGTCCACACTTTGTTCTCATACATGGATCCTATCTCAGATTTCATGGCCTCCAGCCATTTCGCGGAATCTGGGCTCATCATCGCTTCCTCATAGTTCGTAGGTTTATCATGGTCTAGTAACATGACTTTCAGAACAGGATTACCGTACCACTCTGGTGCGGACCGTACTCTGGAAGACCTACGAGGTTCTGTAGTAACTTGATCTGAAGTTTCATGATCATCATCATTAGCTTCCTCACTAATTGGTGTAGGAATCACTGGAACTGATTTCTGTGATGAACTACTTTCCAATTCGGGAGAAGGTACAAATTACCTTATCAAGCTCTACTTTCCTCCCACTCACTTCTTTCGAGAGAAACTCCTTCTCTAGAAAGGATCCATTTTTAGCAACGAATATCTTGCCTTCGGATCTGTGATAGAAGGTGTACCCAACAGTTTCCTTTGGGTATTCTATGAAGGCGCACTTCTCCGATTTGGGTTTGAGCTTATCAGGATGAAACTTTTTCACATAAGCATCATAGCCCCAAACTTTAAGAAACGACAACTTGGGTTTCTTGCTAAACCACAGTTCATATGGTGTCGTCTCAACGGATTTAGATGGTGCCCTTTTAACATGAATGCAGCTGTCTCTAATGCATAACCCTAAAACGACAATGGTAAATCAATAAGTGACATCATAGATCGCACCATATCCAATAAAGTGCGGTTACGACGTTCGGACACACCATAACTTCCAGGTGGCGTGAGCTGTGAAACTATTTCACATTGTTTTAATTGAAGACCAAACTCGTAACTCAAATATTCATCTCCACGATCAGATCGCAGAAACTTTATTTTCTTGTTACGATGATTTTCCACTTCACTCTGAAATTCTTTGAACCTTTCAACTATTTCAGACTTATGTTTCATCAAGTAGATATACCCATATCTGCTTAAATCATCTGTGAAGGTCAGAAAATAACGATACTCGCCACGAGCCTTAATACTCATTGGTCTGCATACATCAGTATGTATTATTTCCAACAAGTTTGTTGCTCGTTCCATTGTTCCGAAGAACGGAGTTTTAGTCATCTTGCCCAAAAGGCACGGTTCGCAAGCATCAAATGATTCATAACCAAGTGATTCCGAAAATCCATCTTTATGGAGTTTCTTCATGCGCTTTACACCGATATGACCCAAACGGCAGTGCCACAAATAAGTTGCACTATCATTATTAACTTTGCATCTTTTGGCATCAATATTATAAATATGTGTATCACTACGATCGAGATCCAACAAACTATTTTCATTGGGTGTATAACCATCGAAGGTCTTATTCATGTAAACAGAATAACAATTATTCTTTAACTTCAAATGAATAACCGTATCACAATAAACATGATCTTATCATATTTATGCTCAACGCAAACACCAAATAACATTTATTTAGGTTTAACACTAATCTCGAAAATATAGGGAGTGTGTGATGATGATCATATCAACCTTGGAACTACTTCCAACACTCATCGTCACTTCCCCTTCAACTAGTCTCTGTTTATTCTGTAACTCCTGTTTCGAGTTACTAATCTTAGCAACCGAACAAGTATCAAATACTCAGGGGCTACTATAAACACTAGTAAGGCACACATCAATAAACTGTATATCAAATATACCCTTGTTCACTTTGCCATCCTTCTTATCCACCAAATATTCAGGGCATTTCCGCTTCCAGTGACCATTTCCTTTGCACTGTAATCACTCAGTTTCAGGCTTTGGTCCAGCTTTGGTCTTCTTCACGGGAGTGACAACTTGTTTGCCATTCTACTTTGAAGTTTCCCTTTCTTTACCTTTGCCGTTTTCTTGAAACTAGTGATCTTTGTCAACCATCAACACTTGATGTTCTTTCTTGATTTCTACCTTCATCGATTTCATCATCATGAAAAACTCGGGAATCATTTTCATCATCCCTTGCATACTATAGTTCATCACGAAGTTCTACTAACTTGGTGATGGTGACTAGAGAATTCTGTCAATCACTATCTTATCTAGAAGATTAACTCCCACTTGATTCAAGCGATTGTAGTACCCAGACAATCTGAGTACATGCTCACTAGTTGAGCGATTCTCCTCCATCTTTTAGTTATAGAACTTGTTGGAGACTTCATATCTCTCAACTCGGGTATTTGCTTGAAATATTAACTTCAACTCCTGGAACATCTCATATGGTCCATGATGTTCAAAACATCTTTGAAGTCCCGATTCTAAGCCATTTAAGAATGGTGCACTAAACTATCAAGTAGTCATCATATTGAGCTAGCCAAACGTTCACAACGTCTGCATATGCTCCTGCAATAGGTCCATCACCTAGCGGTGCATCAAGGACATAATTTTTCTATGCAGCAATGAGGATAAACCTCAGATCACGGATCCAATCCGCATCATTGCTATTAATATCTTTCAACAAAATTTTCTCTAGGAACATATAAACATATGAAAGCAACAACGCAAGCTATTGATCTACAACATAATTTGCAAAATACTACCAGGACTAAGTTCATGATAAATTTAAGTTCAATTAATCATATTACTTAAGAACTCCCACTTAGACAGACATCTCTCTAGTCATCTAAGTGATCACGTGACCCAAATCAACTAAACCATAACCGATCATCACGTGAGATGGAGTAGTTTTCAATGGTGAACATCTTATGTTGATCATATCTACTATATGATTCACGCTCGACCTTTAGGTCTCCATGTTCCAAGGCCATATCTGCATATGCTAGGCTCGTCAAGTTTAACCTGAGTATTCTGCGTGTGCAAAACTGGCTTGCACCCGTTGTAGATGGACGTAGAGCTTATCACACTCGATCATCACGTGGTGTCTGGGCACGACGAACTTTGGCAACGGTGCATACTCAGGGAGAACACTTCTTGATAATTTTTCGTGAGAGATCATCTTAAAATGCTACCGTCAATCAAAGCAAGATAAGATGCATAAAGGATAAACATCACATGCAATCAATATAAGTGATATGATATGGCCATCATCATCTTGTGCTTGTGATCTCCATCTCCGAAGCACCATCATGATCACCATCGTCACCGGCGCGACACCTTGATCTCCATCGTAGCATCGTTGTCGTTTACGCCATCTATTGCTTCTACGACTATCGCTACCGCTTAGTGATAAAGTAAAGCAATTACAGGGCGTTTGCATTTCATACAATAAAGCGACAACCATATGGATCCTGCCAGTTGCCGATAACTTCGGTTACAAAACATGATCATCTCATACAATAAAATATAGCATCACGTCTTGGCCATATCACATCACAACATGCCCTGCAAAAACAAGTTAGACGTCCTCTACTTTGTTGTTGCAAGTTTTACGTGGCTGCTACGGGCTTAAGCAAGAACCAATCTCACCTACGCATCAAAATCACAACGATAGTTTGTCAAGTTGATGCTGTTTTAACCTTCGCAAGGACCGGGCGTAGCCACACTCGGTTCAACTAAAGTTGGAGAAACTGACACCCGCTAGTCACCTGTGTGCAAAGCACGGCGGTAAAACCAGTCTCGCGTAAGCGTAGGCGTAATGTCGGTCCGGGCCGCTTCATCCAACAATACCGCCGAACCAAAGTATGACATGCTGGTAAGCAGTATGAATTATATCGCCCACAACTCACTTGTGTTCTACTCGTGCATATAACATCAAACCATAAAACCTAGGCTCAGATGCCACTGTTGGGGAACGTAGTAATTTCAAAAATTTCCTACGCACACGCAAGATCATGGTGATGCATAGCAACGAGAGGGGAGAGTGTTTTCTACGTACCCTCGTAGACTAAAGCGGAAGCGTTGACGCAACGTAGAGGAAGTAGCCGTACGTCTTCCCGGTCCAACCGATCCAAGCACCGTTACTCCGGCACCTCCGAGTTCTTGACACACGTACAGCTCGATGACGCACCCCGAACTCCGATCCAGCAGAGGTACGGGGAGGAGTTCCGTCAGCACGATGGCGTAGTGACGATCTTCATGTTCAACTGTCGCAGGGCTTCGCCTAAGCACCGCTACAATATGACCGAGGTGTAATATCGTGGAGGGGGGCACCGCACACGGCTAAGGAACGATCACGATGGTCAACTTGTGTGTCTATGGGGTGCCCCCTGCCCCCGTATATAAAGGAGTGGAGGAGTGGAGGGCCGACCCTCTCTATGGCGCGCCCTAGGGGAGTCCTACTCCCATCGGGAGTAGGATTCCCCCTTTCCTAGTCCAACTAGGAGACCTTCCAAGTAGTAGGAGTAGGAGACAAGGAAGGGGAAGAGAGAAGGGAAGGAAGGAAGGGGTGCGGCCCCTCCCCCTAGTCCAATTCGGACTAGGCCATGGGGGGGCGCGCTGCCTGCCCTAGGCAGCCCCTCTCTCTTTCCCGTATGGCCCAATAAGGCCCAATACTTCTCCCCAGCGAATTCCCGTAACTCTCCGGTACTCCGATAAATACCCGAATCACTCGGAACCTTTCCGAACTCCAAATATAGTCGTCCAATATATCGATCTTTACGTCTCGACCATTTCGAGACTCCTCGTCATGTCCCCGATCTCATCCGCGACTCCGAACTGCTTCGGTACATCAAAACTCATAAACTCATAATAAAACTGTCATCGAAACCTTAAGCGTGCGGACCCTACGGTTCGAGAACAATGTAGACATGACCGAGACACGTCTCCGGTCAATAACCAATAGCGGGACCTGGATGCCCATATTGGTTCCTACGTATTCTACGAAGATCTTTATCGGTCACACCGCATAACAACATATGTTATTCCCTTTGTCATCGGTATGTTACTTGCCCGAGATTCGATCGTCGGTATCCGATACCTAGTTCAATCTCGTTGCCGGCAAGTCTCTTTACTCGTTCCGTAATACATCATCTCGCAACTAACTTATTAGTTGCATTGCTTGCAAGGCTTATGTGATGTGCATTACCGAGAGGGCCCAGAGATACCTCTCCGACATTCGGAGTGACAAATCCTAATCTCGAAATATGCCAACACAACAAGTACCTTCGGAGACACCTGTAGAGCACCTTTATAATCACCCAGTTACGTTGTGACGTTTGGTAGCACACAAAGTGTTCCTTCGGTAAACGGGAGTTGCATAATCTCATAGTCATAGGAACATGTATAAGTCATGAAGAAAGCAATAGCAACATACTAAACGATCGGGTGCTAAGCTAACTGAATGGGTCATGTCAATCACATCATTCTCCTAATGATGTGATCCCGTTAATCAAATGACAACTCATGTCTATGGCTAGGAAACATAACCATCTTTGATTAACGAGCTAGTCAAGTAGAGGCATACTAGTGACACTCTGTTTGTCTATGTATTCACACATGTATCATGTTTTCGATTAATACAATTCTAGCATGAATAATAAACAATTATCATGAAATAAGGAAATAAATAATAACTTTATTATTGCCTCTAGGGCATATTTCCTTCAAGACCCGTGTGTATCTCATTCTCCTCCTCCACTTTTGTTCTCATACTTTGTCCATAGGAGTCCTTCGTAGCCCCATGCCATTGTCGTAAAGTTTTGAGCCCCATGGTGAGTCCATCGCATGGGCGAGTCGTCTATGTCGCTCACGCGTCCAATTTCTTTCATCAGATAACCATGCTTGACCTCTTCAACATCCAAGACATGGTGGTGCACCCATTCAACGACGTTGGCCACGACGACACCGAACCATGCCATGACACTGTTTCTATGGAGCTTCCGTGATGGATTTGCATTGCTGAAGTCGCTTGATGCTACGCCTACGTCTCCACCGTGACATCGGGAACACCGCTGACCTTCCCATAGACACAAAAGACGCCCATATCATCAAGTGTTTCTTCATCAGTCCTCAACACTCATCAGTCAACTATGGTGAGCATCTTTCGCTCAACCTCACTCTCTTCTTTCTTGTCCAAAGTCAACCTCATATTTATTAGTTCTCCTTACATATGCTTACCTGAGACCATGATATCCTTTGAACATCAACTTCTCCAATCCATGTGCTCTTGAACTCATGTGATTATATTTGTGTCATCTTTCAAAAGAAAACTATTCTTCCACACACACTCCTAGGATCTTATCATCTATTGTGTGGCATAGTGGTATTTAGGTTATACTTGGACCCATTTCAAAATATTCAAAACTCAATTGAAAGCCCTTTTTAGAGCACCACAAGAGGGGCAGGGGGTCCTGCATTTCATTAAAAAGAAGAGAATTGCCCGGTTAGTCAGAAATAACAGCGCGAAAACCTAATACACACACACACACACACACACCCCTACTACACGATTGGTAAGGAACAACCGTGCGAGAACCCCGGCCACAATATATGTTTAATTCTACCATAGGGTCTATCATTCACTTAGCCTCTATGAAAATTAGTGACTATGCCATGTGTTCAACACTTATCCAATAGTTTAAACTCAAGATGGTGTTTGAATTGAAACCATGCAATGGTCTGGTTTGTTTATCAGAGCTTACTACCTCCGTCCGGATTTACTGGTCCCCTTCGTATTGTGTGTCCAACTGCGACCCTAGATTTGACTAATAGATTATACACTAATGGAAAAAAGCCTAGCTATGGCGTGGCAAAAAATGCCTTGTTGGCGTAGAGGCCCAACGCCACCAATATGGAGCCAATGAAAACAGTTTAGTGGTGGCATTGGCAGACACGTCAGCAGTATTTTAGTACCGATGGCGTCCACCTGGCTAACGCTAGCAATATATTGTTTTATCTATGGCGTTTATTGTGAGGCAACGCCAGCAATTTGTATTTTTCAACAATAAAAAAATATACCCAACGATTAGTATATGTGCAACCATTTAAACTTCTAGTGGTAAGTCTCAAATCCACAAAATATACCCAGCTATTACTATAGTTTTCAGTAACTAGCTTGCTACTACCTACAAGCAAAAGTTATCCGGTGGCTAGCTCTATACAAGCAAAAGTATCGTACGCCATCGATTTCACGCAACTTGTTATCCACGCGCTAACTATCTACGATGAAGAATGATCCTCATCTCACACAACTTGTTCCTGTTGCTCTCTCCCTCCTTCCTGAAATAGACTTTGCGGGTCTTCAGCTCCTCCCTCTCGGCCTTCTGGAGCTGTATCTCCTTCTTCATAGACTCTATCTCGATGACCGGTAGTTGCTTCTGGTCGATGAGCTTCAATTTCTTATCGGAGTTCTCGTCGATCATATCGTCCTTCTCTTTCTTCAGGGAGTTATTCAACTCGTTAAGTGCCTTCATTGTACTCTCCTTTGACGCGACAAGCTCACGACTGAGCATGTCCACGTCACGTACCGGTAGCTGCTGCTGGACCAGTTCTGGAGATAGGTCTCGTACATACGCCTAGCAAGTCAAATATTTTAAATCATCAATAAATAATGGTTAGATGATATATGTATATATGCATGTGTTTGCAATGCTCATGGATGTTTTTGTAATCTTATCTGGTTGGTGCTCATTTCGCCTTTGTCAACTTCATCATAGGCCGCGAAGTTGCACGAGGACTCATAGTGGCTGTTCCAGCTAGTCATGGCTGGAACTTCAAAATAATGACAAGTATAGGTTATTATGACAAGAACCAAACACACATGGCAATGTAATGCCAATCACGATCCTCAAAAAAAATGTAATGCCAATCACTACAAATATATATGTAGATAGCATCACAATATCAAACAAGAATTTCCTTAGTGCTAACAAAAAATTTCCTTAGTTCTGACAAGAACCAAACACACATGTGAAACAAGAATAACAAGTTACAAGTAAGTTGCATCCATGCCCATCTTTGCTATGTGTTGCAAGTTGGAAAATGGTTTGTAAGTTGATAATATTGCCTTGCTGATCAAACAAGAATAACAAATAAGTTGGTAATAATGCCAATCAAAGTATGGCAAGTATGGCAAGTGATCTAATTAATGCCAATCATAACAATAATAACAAGCAAGTTGACAATAATGCCAATCAAAGTATGTCAAGTGATATGTTCATTGATGCAAAATGCACTGCCGCTGTCATATAATGAACAAGATACATATTTAGCATTAGGCCATTGTCATTGATGCAAAATGCAGATACAAATTAAAATGCCACTACCACTGCCACTGACATATGTTCATTGATGCAAAATGCAGATACAAAATGCCACTACCACTGTCATATAATGAACAAGATACATATTTAGTATTAGGCCACTATCATTGATGCAAAATGCAGATACAAATTAAAATGCCACTGACATATGTTCATTGATGCAAAATGCCACTGCCACTGTCGTATAATGAACAAGATACATATTTAGCATTAGGCCACTGTCATTGATGAAAAATGCACATACAAATTAAAATGCCACTGCCACTGCCACTGCCACTGACATATGTTCATTGATGCAAAATGCATATACAAAATGCCATTGCCACTGTCATATAATGAACAAGATACATATTTAGCATTAGGCCACTGTCATTGATGCAAAATGCAGATACAAAATGCCACTTCCACTGTCATATGTTCATTGATGCAAAATGCAGATACAAAATGTCACGACCACATGAAATTGATAAACAAGCAAAGAAGTTGTATATACTACAAATACCAAAGACCCTACAATTTAGCATTAGGAACACTACATTAGGAACAGTACAATTTAACAATTTAACACTACAATTTTAAAAAATGCCACTACAAAATGTCACTGCCACTGCGAAGATGGAGGCGATGAACTCGCCGAGGGACGAAGATGAAGGCGATAAACCCTAGCAGTCCATCGCTTTCGCCGCCGTCGAAGAAACCCTAGCTCAAAACGAAATGAACTCCAATCGAATTGGATGGCAACGAGCGGCGAGAGAGGGAGAGAGGGGGAGAGAGCGAAAGATTACCTAACCACTGGCGAGAGAGGAAGAGAGCGGTAAGAGAGGGAGAGAGCGACCGACGACGACGAGCGAAGAGAGCGGAAGAGGAAGGTGAACGCGAGAGAGGGAGTGGGGTGAGGGTGTTGTTGCCCTGGTTTTGACCCCCCACGGCCTCCTAATACTTGGGCTTGGCCCAATGCTATAAAAAAGATCACCACATAAAAAACTAAAAATAAAAAAATTTGGAAGTGTCAAACCACATATCTGAAGGCTAAAACTATATATTTCAAGTCTTAAACTAAAAAGAAAAAAGAAGTAAATTTAATGTCTCAAACTACATATTTTTTAAAAAAATCATTATTTCCATTTAAAAATAATAGAAATTTGATAAAAGTAAACTACAACATACTATAAAAAGATCACCACATAAAAAACTAAAAAGAAAAAAATTGAAAGTGTCAAACCACATATTTGAAGGCTCAAAACTATATATTTCAAGTCTTAAACTAAAAAGGAAAAAAAGTAAATTTAAAGTCTCAAACTACATATTTAAAAAAATGTCATTATTTCCATTGAAAAATAATAGAAATTTAATAAAAGTAAACTATAATATACTATAAAAATATCACCACATAAAAAACTAAACAAAAAATTGGAAGTGTCAAACCACATATTTGAAGGCTCAAAACTATATATTTCAAGTCTTAAACTAAAAGAGAAAAATAAATTTAAAGTCTGAAACTACATATTTAAAAAAATGTCATTTTGTCCATTTAAAAATAATACAAATATAATAAAAGTAAACTATAATATACTATAAAAATATAAGAATGGTGGCATTGACAAAATAACAATACTAGCGTCGGAACCAACAGCACGCCACAACTAAATATAATAGTGTTGGCGTTCTTTGCTATTCCACGACAACACTATATTACACCCGGTACAAATTATTGATCCCATATACTTCTGACACTATTCTGTTTTCCCATGCCACCACTATGCCCCTACTAATGTCGTATCAAATAAGCCAACGTCACCACTATTTGAAAATATTAGTGGTGGCGTTGGTTGTAAATGGCGTGCCACCAACGTAAGTTGTGGCTAGCACAATTTCCACTAGTGATAAGTTGTACTCCCTCCGATCCCATTTACTCCGCGTATGATTTTTTGCCAAAATATCCGCAATAGTCTGCGCGTTCAAATATTTAGCATATTCTTTTCAGAAATACCCTTCCACCTCCGCTTTGCCTCATAGGCCAGCGCCATGGCATGCAGGTTGTGTCAGAGAGACAGCCATGCAGAGAGGGCATGCAGGCGTGTGTGGGTAGGGGAGAACGAGAAGGACAGGGGCGGAGAGCCAATGGCTGCATGGGGCATTTCTCTCGTCCATGCGCGCAGGGGCATCTCCGTCCACAAAGCAGGCAGCTAGTCCATGTCTTGGTATGCGGGCGGGCTGGTGCTTATGCACAGAGGAAAAAAATCGAAGGGAGTATGTCACAAAGCTTATATTGTTGGATTCATATAGTATGAAAGACTATTTTAGGGTATATATCTTTTTTTAAAGTTAAATCAAAGATCAAAATTTGACCCAAACTACAAAGAGAACTAATAAACCAGGTAGTACCTGATCGATTTGGGGCCAAACATCGACATGTTAATTGTTGACAGGTCTAAAAAATTGGTTGGCTACCAACTATAGTTCTCACCCATCTCTCAAAAAATTGCTAACTTTTGGCAACTTTCGAATCGCAATGCCGAATCTTGGCATCAAACCAAGAATAACTACTTTCCCCGCAAAATTAATTGCAATCCTGCGATACCAGCCTAGCAGCTCCTTTTGATGTCGTCACCCCATATCACATCGTTTCCCCAATCCCAGTCCCATGATCAGCGATTTTCTCTGCCGATCTGCCCGCAGTCCGCGCTGTGGCCTCCCAGCCAGCCAGCCACTCATCCCACTCGCACAGACGTGCCATGCCGTCCCATGCCCTCGTGCCGGGAATCCCTCGCTCCCCGCGCGCACCCGTACGTGACGCAAGCGGTGACACACCGGGCGAGCGAACGAAGGCCCAGAATCCTCCAGCCGGTACGTACACCACCCGTTCGATAATCTTCCCTCACAAGTTCCAGTCAAAACGTACTACTACTAGACTGTTCCACACACGATCCCACCCTCCCCCCTCCCCTATAAATCCTCCTCTCACCTCATCTTCATCCTCACTCATCACCCACACAGCGTACACAACACAAGCACAAACACAAACCAATCGAGATCCAAAGCAATCAAGAGCAATGGCGGGCGAGAAGGGGCTGGTGCTGCTGGACTTCTGGGTGAGCCCGTTCGGGCAGCGGGTCCGCATCGCGCTGGCGGAGAAGGGCCTGCCCTACGAGTACGTGGAGGAGGACCTGATGGCCGGCAAGAGCGACCGCCTCCTCCGCGCCAACCCGGTGCACAAGAAGATCCCGGTGCTCCTCCACGACGGCCGCCCCGTCAACGAGTCCCTCATCATCCTCCAGTACCTGGAGGACGCCTTCCCGGACGCCCCGGCCCTCCTCCCCTCCGACCCCTACGCGCGCGCGCAGGCCCGCTTCTGGGCCGACTACGTCGACAAGAAGGTCTACGACTGCGGCTCCCGCCTCTGGAAGCTCAAGGGCGAGCCGCAGGCGCAGGCGCGCGCCGAGATGCTGGAGATCCTTAAGACCCTCGACGGCGCGCTCGGGGACAAGCCCTTCTTCGGCGGCGAGACATTCGGGTTCGTGGACGCCGCCTTCGCGCCCTTCACCGCGTGGTTCCACAGCTACGAGAGGTACGGCGAGTTCAGCCTGGCGGAGGTGGCGCCCAAGGTCGCGGCGTGGGCCAAGCGCTGCGGCGAGCGGGAGAGCGTCGCCAAGAGCCTCTACTCGCCGGACAAGGTGCA
Organism: Triticum timopheevii; assembly: GCA_963921465.1. NCBI lineage: Eukaryota > Viridiplantae > Streptophyta > Magnoliopsida > Poales > Poaceae > Triticum > Triticum timopheevii. The sequence goes on from OY997270.1 coordinate 545,157,406, forward strand.
CGACTTCATCGGCCTGCTCAAGAAGAAGTACGGCATCGAGTAGGCGCGCGGGCGGGCGGGCGGCCATGCAGGCGACAGCCGGCCGGCCGTCCGGAGGAAAGGAACAAATAAATCATGGAGCGATTTGGGTGGCCTACAGTGCGTACATCTGGATATTTGTTTCTTTCTTCGTGGAATAAAGTGTTCCGTGTGTGTGTGTGTGGTTGGTGGTAGTTGAGAGTCGGGTCAGTCGGTGTGGGTGCGTGTTGTGTACTCTCGTTGTGTGTGTGTGTCAATGTGTCAACCCTGGTCTTCGTGGGGGCAGCACCGAGTTGCCACCTGCCATTCCATTTCCATTTCCATTCCGTGCCATGAATAAATTAAAAAAAAGGAGTCTTCTTTGTTTAATTAGGGGTCGTTTATTACCGAACATCCACAAGGGCACACTGGTGCGGAAGCAGACAGTCTCTGCGATCCGCTAAATCGTGGGATTCTCCATATGTTTTATGTTTGAATTTTTCAAACTTAATGATTAAACTCGTGGGATTTCTCGCCTGTTTTAAGTTTTGAATTTCTGAAGCTTGATGATTTTATTGTTCGCTTCTAGTATTAAGTTTAAGTTTTAGTAGCTGAAACTTGATGAAGTTTTAAAAACATATTTAGAATGGGTCTCATTTCAAAGCTCTTTCACAGAAAACACGAAAATGCAAGCGAAATTTAATTTGGAATTTTGGTTTAAGATATTCAAATACAAAAGCGAGAAGAAAAAGAAGAGTAGGTGCGGTGAAAGAGTTGGTGCCCCCTGCCCCTCATGACACAAAGCGCTTCAGGCTAAGAATGACAATGTATAAGGTATGAGGCGGGTAGAGCAATACCATATCCATACCCGTATAGTCAATGGATACAAAATTCTACACATATCTGTATCTATAGGTATGAAAAACTTTACTCGTATTCATACCTGACGGATACCCATACCCATTGGTTACCCAACTGGTTGACCAAACAGTATAAGTTATTCACAATTTTATATTCAACCATAGCGAATTTGACAAAAAAAAATATAGCTCAACTCAATAACAGATATATAGTACAAGACAATTATCACAATTCAAATTAACAATCGATGACAACTTCATAAGCTCATGACATACTTCCCTAAATAACATTCGAAAAGTAACATTTTAGTATAAATAGGTAAGGTATGAGTATATCCAGGGATACAAGTGTTGGGGAATGTAGCAGAAATTCAAAATTTTCTACGCATCACCAAGATCGATCTATGGAGTAACTAGCAACAAGAGAGAGGAGAGTGCATCTTCATACCCTTGAAGATCGCGATGCGAAAGCGTTGCAAGAACGCGGTCGGTGGAGTCGTTCACTAAGCGATTCAGATCGCGGCCGAATCCGATCTAAGCACCGAACAACGGTGCCTCCGCGTTCAACACACGTACAACCCGGGGACGTCTCCTCCTTCTTGATCCAGCAAGGGGAGAGGAGAAGTTGAGGGAGAGCTCCGGCAGCACGACGGCGTGGTGGTGGAGCTTGCAGTTCTCCAGCAGGGCTTCGCCAAGCATGTAACACCCACGATGCGGCTATATCTCCCACGTGTCGAAGCATGACTTAGAGGCATAACCGCATTGTGGTTTTGTCGCAAGAAGGGTCATCTTCACACAATCCCATGTAATGAATAAGACTGGGATAAAGAGTTGGCTTACAATCGCCACTTCACACAAGTACTTAAATAAATCATACATCATTCAGAGTACACACATAGTCCGACTACGGACGAAGCCAAAAGAAAAGAAGATAACCCAACTGCTAGATCCCCGATCGTCCCAACTGGGCTCCACTGCTGATCAACAAGAAACAACACATAGCAACAACTAAGATCTTCATTGAGCTCCCATCTGAGCTAGGTAGCATCCTCTGCACTGGTATCATCGGCACCTGCAACTGTTGTGATAGTATCTGGTGAGTCACGAGGACTCAGCAATCTCAAAACCCGCGAGATCAAGACTATTTAAGCTTATGGGTAAGGAATGGATAAGTGGTGAGGTTGCAGCAGCGACTAAGCATGATATGGTGGCTAACATACGCAAATAAGAGCGAGAAGAGAAGCAAAGGAACGATCGTGAAGCTAGCAATGATCAAGAAGTGATCCTGAACTCCTACTTACGTCAAACATAACCCAAAACCGTGTTCACTTCCCGGACTCCGCCAAGAAGAGACCATCACGGCTACACACACGGTTGATGCGTTTTAGTTCGGATTTGGTGTCAAGTTATCTACAACCGGACATTAATAAATTCCCATCTGTCACATAACCGCGGGCACGGCTCTCGAAAGTTTATAACCCTGCAGGGGTGTCCCAACTTAGCCCATCACAAGCTCTCACGGTCAACGAAGGATATTCCTTCTCCCAGGAAGACCCGATCAGTCTCGGAATCCCGGTTTACAAGACATTTCGACAATGGTAAAACAAGACCAGCAAGACCACCCGACTATGCTGACAAATCCCGATAGGAGCTGCACATATCTCGTTCTCAGGGCACACCGGATAAGCGAAGCGTACAGGTACCGACGTAATCCAAGTTGCCAAGGAATGGTCCCGCACGGTGCTCTAGTTTGGACCAACACTCAGAGGAGCACTGGCCCGGGGGTAAAATAAAGATGACCCTTGAGTCTGCAGAACCCAAGGGAAAAGGCTTAGGTGGAAAATGTTAAAACCAAGGTTGGGCCTTGCTGGAGGAGTTTTATTCAAAGCAAACTATCAAGGGGGTCCCATAAATCACCCAACCGCATAAGGAACGCGAAATCAAGGAACATAACACCGGTATGACGGAAACTAGGGCGGCAAGAGTGGAACAAAACACCAGGCATAAGGCCGAGCCTTCCACCCTTTACCAAGTATATAGATGCATTAATTAAATAAGAGATATTGTGATATCCCAACATAATCCTGTCCACCATGGAGCAATCTTCAACTTCACCTGCAACTAACAACGCTATAAGAGGGGCTGAGCAAAGCAGTAACATAGCCAAACAACGGTTTGCTAGGAAGGATGACAAAGGTTAGAGGCTGACATGGCAGTTTGGGAGGCATGATAAACAAGTGATAGGTAACGCAGCATAGCGATAGAACGAAGCAAACTAGCAAGCAAAGATAGAAGTGATATCGAGGGTAATGGTCATCTTGCCTGATATCCCGCAAGGAAGAAGAACGAGTCCATGAAGAAGACAAACGGACATAGTCGAACGAATCCTCACAACTCCGGAACGAAACTGAAGCTAACGAGAGAAGCAAACCGGAAAGAAGCAAACAACATAGTAAACACACAAGCATAAACATGTCATGATGCACAAACAAGTATGATGCATGTCCGGTTTAATGAGGCATGGCATGGCAAAGTGCAACAAACAACACTACAAATTAAGTGGAGCTCAATATGCAACGAGTTGCATATTGACGGAACACCACATCAATTATTTAGTTCTCTCTCGGTTATGCTACTAAACAATATTAAGTGTTGTTAAACATGGCAAGAGGTGAAGCATAAATAAACTAACTATTTAGGCAAGTTTAAATGAGGCCGGAACAACAAACAACAATTCCGGTAAATCCCCACATGTCTTTTAGTAGTTTAATGCAAACACAATTTTAAGCATTTAAATGTTGTTATGATGATGCGGATGACATATGCAAGTTTATGCAATTTTTATGAAAATGTTGACATGAGCATGTTATGAAGCATTTTGGCCACCATGGCGAAATGAAAAGGGTGCCACGGCGGCGAAATGAAAATGGTGCCACGGCAACATCCCGATGATCCGACAACTCATCAAGATGTCGGTGCGAACGAAAGTGTGGATGTGCAGAACATGCAAAGATGGTGGGGGTGATCCCGGATACCGGGTTCCCACGTGATGGTGGCATGGCAAACGAGGAACGTGCGCGAAACAAACGGGCACGATGCAAACAAGTGGTACATCTCATACAACATGCATTCGGTGGTCGACTCATTGTTATACCTTCGAAGCGTGCATTTCGGGGCGGATCGAGTTCGATGCGGTGAAGAGGAAGTAGACGTTCTCACGACGGTAGTGGAAGTAGACGTTCACGGGTCATCGGGGGAAGTAGTGGTACACGTTCGTTTTCGGAGAGGTACTTGACGAATCCAACATCTTCGGGGCGACGGTAGTGGTTCACGGACGTCGTGGAAGTAGTCATTCTCGTTTCGTAGTCGTACATGTCGGCGGTAGTGGAAGTAGTGGTACACGGCGACGGTAGTTGTACACACGTTGTAGTCGAACTTGACGGAACCAAATGTCCTCGAGGGTAGTCGTGGTACTTGGCGATTTCGGAGACGGCAGCAGAGGTACTTGACGTGTCACCATGTAGTCGTGCGTTTGTCGGAGAGGATCTTGGCGCATCCAAAGCGAAGCAATACAAAAGGGCCTCATGTCTCTGTGGTCAACGAACAGAGGCCGCCATGGATGGAGCTGCGAGCAAAGGACGAACAACCTAGGTGAACAGAGGACGGGGAGGCCGGAGGTGGTGGTCGCGGAGGTCGGGGTAGAACTGCGGTGGCGCTGCTGCACCGGTTGACGATGATGGAGTTCCTGCAATGGCGCGCGCGGGGTCGATGGAGAGGGGCTTGGCGTGGCGGGGACGAGCTCGCTCCGACAGCAGAGGTACGACGCGGCCGGGCTTCGGCCGTCAACAGCACTGGTGGCCGAGACGGTCGATGGAGGAGGCGAACGACGGGTCGGGGAAGAGGCCGGACGTCAGGACGAGGCGGAGGAGGAGCTGCAGAGGAGCGGCTGGAGGCGGCTAGCCGGCGAGGGGACCGGGCGCAGGTTTGGGCGATGCGGCGCTCGCGCGCAGAGGCGACGGGGGAAAGGGATGGAGGCGGCGAGGGAAAGGTAAGAAGGCGCGGCGGCGGCCTGGACTCGCCGGCATCGAGGAGGTGGAGGCGCGAGGCGATGGCGCGGTGGGGAGGCAACGCGAGGAGAGGAGGGGGAGACGAGCGAGAGGAGGGAGATGGGATCGAGAGGATGGAGATCAGGCGTTGCGGCGCTGGAGGGAGGACGAGGGAGAGATGGAGATCGAGCGGAGGTCTCCCTGCGGCTAGGGTTATCGAGCTGGGCGCAGCTGGGCCTTGGGCTTAGAGGCTGGCTGGGTTGCAGGCTCTCTCTCTTTCTCACTCTAATTCTTATTTCCTTTAGCAGAAAACAAATTAGAGAGAAGAAAAAGAAAGAGAGGGTTACGGAAAGAATTTGCGCACGGGGGTAATTTTCCTGGACTCGCAAAAAATGAGCTTGATCCAAGAAAAATAGAAGTGGGCATGACCGAAAGATTTAAATTCAAACTCATTTGAATTTAATTCAAATGGGTTTGAACTAGGACTTGATAAAAGGAAGGTTCAAAAATGTTCGGATTTTTTATGGAGCTCCGGAAAATGATGAAAGAAATTATGGGCAAGGTTGGAGACCAAGAATTGAGATAACAACGGCATGGGATATTTTGCAAGTGGGTTATGGTTAATTCCAAATAAACGGAATAATTTTATTATAGCTCCCTAATAATAGTAGGAGACTTTGAATATGTTTTAAAGAGAAATCACCATGTGAATATCCCTCGATTTAAATAGATCAACGATCTATGCAATTTATTTAGGTGAGTTTTAAAAATTAATGATATGATGGCATGATGACATGATGCAATGCAAGAGATGGCATGATGAATGCACAAACAAAACAAATCACACGACAAAACTCGGAATAGCTGGAAGTCTTCTGGAGCGTCGGTTTCGGGGCGTTACAAAGCACTACTGAGGAGGAGGTGGAGTTGGAGAGGGGGAGGGCTGCGCCAGGGGCAAGGGTGAAGCTCCCATGCGCCTCCCCACTATATATAGGGGTGGAGGGGGCTGGTTTCTTGCCCTCCAAGTCCATTGGGGCGTTGGCAAAGGTGGAAGGAAAGAAATCTCATCATTTCCTTCCCCACCGATTGTTATCCCCCTTTGTTAGGGATCTTGATCTTATCCTTTTGGGATATGATCTTATTCCTTCTAAGGGGGGATCTTGATGCGCCTTGAACAGGGGTTTGGGGCCTTGCCCCCACTACCCACGTTCATGTGGGTCCCCCCATGTAGGTGGGCCCCACTCCAGAACCTTCTAGAACCTTCCCAGTACAATATCGAAAAATCCCGAACATTTTTCGGTGGCCAAAATAGGACTTCCCATATATAAATCTTTACCTCCGGACCATTCCGGAACTCCTCGTGATGTCTGGGATCTCATCCGGGACTCCTAACAACATTCGGTAACTACACACTAATTCCCATAACAACTCTAGTGTCACCGAACCTTAAGTGTGTAGACCCTACGGGTTCGGGAATCATGCAGACATGACCGAGACAGCTCTCTGGCCAATAACCAACAGCGGGATCTGGATACCCATATTGGCTCCCACATGTTCCACGATGATCTCATCGGATGAACCACGATGTCAAGGATTCAAGCAATCCCGTATACAATTCCCTTTGTTAATCGGTACGTTACTTGCCCGAGATTCGATCGTCGGTATCCCAATACCTCGTTCAATCTCGTTACCGGCAAGTCACTTTACTCGTTCCGTAATGCATGATCCCATGACTAACTACTTAGTCACATTGAGCTCATTATGATGATGCATTACCGAGTGGGCCCAGAGATACCTCTCCGTCACACGGAGTGACAAATCCCAGTCTCGATTCGTGCCAACCCAACAGACACTTTCGGAGATACCCGTAGTGCACCTTTATAGCCACCCAGTTACATTGTGACGTTTGGCACCCCCAAAGCATTCCTACAGTATCCAGGAGTTGCACAATCTCATGGTCTAAGGAAATGATACTTGACATTAGAAAAGCTTTTTGCAAACGAACTACACGTTCTTGTGCTATGCTTAGGATTGGGTCTTGTCCATCACATCATTCTCCTAATGATGTGATCCCGTTATCGATGACATCCAATGTCCATGGTCAGGAAACCATAACCATCTATTGATCAACGAGCTAGTCAACTAGAGGCTCACTAGGGACATGTTGTGGTCTATGTATTCACACATGTATTACGGTTTCCAGTTAATACAATTATAGCATGAACAATAGACAATTATCATGAACAAGGAAATATAATAATAACCATTTTATTATTGCCTCTAGGGCATATTTCCAACAGTCTCCCACTTGCACTAGAGTCAATAATCTAGTTCACATCACTATGTGATCGTAATGAATCCAACACCCATGGGGTTTGATCATATCTCGCTTGTGAGAGAGGTTATTAGTCAATGGGTCTGAACCTTTCAGATCCATGTGTGCTTTACAAATCTCTACGTCATCTTGTAGATGCAACTACCACGCACTATTTGGAACTATTCCAAATAATTGTTCTACTATATGAATCCGGTTTACTATTCAGAGTCATCCAGATTAGTGTCAAAGTTTGCATCGACGTAACCCTTTACGACGAACTATTTTACCACCTCCATAATCGAGAAAAATTCCTTAGTCCACTAGTCACTAAGGATAACTTTGACCGCTGTCTGTGATCCATTTCTGGATCACTCTTGTACCCCTTGACTGACTCATGGCAAGGCACACTTCAGGTGCAGTACACGACATAGCATACTGTAGAGCCTACGTCTAAAGCATAGGGGACGACCTTCGTCCTTTCTCTCTCTTCAGCCGTGGTCAGGTCTTGAGTCTTACTCAATACTCACACCTTATAACACAACCAAGAACTCCTTCTTTGCCGATCTATTTTGAACTCCTTCAAAATCTTATCACGGTGCGTATTCATTTGAAAGTACTATCAAGCGATTTTTGATCTATCCTTATAGATCTTGATGCTCAATGTTCAAGTATCTTAATCCAGTTTTTCCATTGAAAAACACTTTTCAAATAACCCTATATGCTTTCCAGAAATTCTACATCATTTCCGATCAACAATATGTCAACAACATATACTCATCAGAAATGTTATAGTGCTCCCACTCACTTCTTTGGAAATACAAGTTTCCAATAAACTTCGTATAAACCCAAAATCTTTGATCATCTCATCAAAGCATATATTCCAACTCCGAGATGCTTACTCCAGTCCTTAGAAGGATTGCTGGAGCTTTGCATACTTGTTAGCATCTTTTAGGATTGACAAAACCTTCTGGTTGTATCACATACAACCTTTCCTCAAGAAAATCGTTGAGGAAACAATATTTTGACATCCTATCTGCAAGATTTCATAAATAATGCAGGAACTGCTAATATAATTTCAACAGACACTTAGCATCGCTACGAGTGAGAAAGTCTCATCATAGTCAACTCCTTGAACTTGTCGGAAAACATCTTAATGACAAGTCGAGCTTTCTTAATGGTGATACTTACCATCATTGTCCGTCTTCCTTTTAAAATCCATTTGTACCCAACGGCCTTACGACCATCAAGTAGTTCTTCCAAAGTCTATACTTCGGTTTCATACATGGATCCTCTCTCGGATTTTATGGCCTCGAGCCATTCGTCGGAAACTGGGCCCACCGTCGCTTCTCCATAGCTCGTAGGTTCATTGTTGTCTAGCAACATGACCTTCAAGACAGGATTACCACACCACTCTGAAGCAGTACGCGTCCTTGTTGACCTACGAGGTTTGCTAGTGACTTGATCCAAAGTTTCATGATCACTATCATCAGCTTCCACTTCAACTGGTGTAGGCGCCACGAACAACTTCCTGTGCCCTGCTACACAGAAGTTGAAGTGACGGTTCAATAACCTCATCAAGTCTCCACCATCCTCCCACTCAATTATTTCGAGGGAAAATTTCCTCGAGAAAGGACCCTGTCGGAGTAATGGGCCATGGGTAGGCTAACTCGAGTCCCTGAATCTTTCAAGACATCGGGGCAGGCTGCGCCCCTCGAGGCCCAAGGCGACGAGCCGCCTTCCGAGAGTCGGCGGTGACGCGGCCGACTGCCCCTCGCGGCCGAGTCCCAGGGACGACTCCAAGATAAGCCGACTCCTGGCCGGCGACTTTCGGAGAAGCTGGCTATAGGGAGTCGGCCCGCGACTCCGACCACCCCGTACCTTCGCAATAATGGACGAGACGGGGAACGGCCGCCCCGCGGCTCATTCCCGACCCGTTTATCGAGGGCAGGCATGGCCACAGTGCGCCGTACCGGCGAAGATCTACATCTGGCGCGGCACTGTTGCCATGCCAGCCCTGACATCAGCCCCTGGGGGCGGAGCCCTGTGCCCACGACGGCCTGTCTGTACGACCCAGAGACGGCGGGTCCCACCAGTCGGCAGGAGCACGGAAGACGGCGAGAGCGCCACAAGACGGACCCGTTGGGAGTCGGCCCCCAGGAGTCGGCTGGCCCCTCCCACGGGTCCCACATGCCATTAACCAGACACGACGGGGAATGGCGATAGTGATCGCCCGTCAGGCGGCGGCACTGTTGCCATGATCCCATGACCAAGCCAGCGTCATTAGAAGCACGACTACAGTGGTCCGCAGCCGGCAAGACCCGCCCGCGGCGGACAAGGGCTGACGACCCTGTACCAGGCCAGTCGGTGGGGCCCACCAGTCGGCGGGTCCCAGCGGTCGGCGGAGAAGACGGCGGCCTGAGAGACAAACGGCTGGGACCCGCGCCCAGCCGGTTTTACCATTGTACCCCTGGGGGTAGGCCTATATAAATCCCCCAGGGCACCTATGCAAAGAGTTCGAATCCATTAGCACTAGACCAGATCATATAGGAAGGAGAGAGCTAGCCTTGCCTTCTCCTACCTCCAGAATACAGCTCGAGGAGCAACCTTGTACTCACTTTGCCTTAGTGATCATGCGGAGACCCCGCAGAGCAACAGTAGGGGTGTTATCTCCTCAGAGAGCCCTGAAGCTGGGTAAGATCCGCCGGCATGCATGTCTTCGCCTCATCCCGTTTCCAGGCACCGGCGACATTCTACTCGCCCCCACCATGATAAGCCATCCTTTGGCATATGTCGCACCCAACCCCCGACATTTGGCGCCCACCGTGGGGCCTGGTGCACCGTCGTCCGGAGACCTGTTCTGGACGGGAACCCTTTTCCTCCCTGGCGAGTGCAGCCAGCCAGGCACGCCAGATGGAGTCTACATCGACGCGCTGCGCGACGCTGAGGTCGCGTGCACAGCCAGCTGCCTCGCCGAACTTGTCGGCGAGGTTCGCCTCTCCGATGAGCCTGCATCCGACGCAGGCACGGGCGGCCCCGAGAGCCTTCTCGCGGGCCTCCTCGACCAACTCCACGTCACCGGCGAGCCTGCCGTGGACTTGGAGTCCGTAGGCTCCACCGACCCGATGCTGGTCGACTCCGACGCTGCGTCGCTCGACACATTCCCCACCAACGTGGTGGTCTACGACGAGCCGCTCCCTCGCGAGGAGAGCGGCGAAAGCGCCGTCACGGAGATGCTCGTCATCAGTCATGGCGAGCATTCCGGTGAGGGAGCTCATGACCCACTCGACGCGGCTCTACGAGACCTGGCCGCGCCTATTCCGGAAGACGCAGACGCCGAAACACTGGAGGCGCGCCGCCTACAGATCGTCGAAGGCGCGAAGAAGCTAGCAAGCATGAGACGCTTGTCAGAAGCCTACCAGCGTGATATGGATCGCGCTGTGGGCGGCTCGCCGGCACCGACTGGGCCTAGCCGCCTAGGCGTGGTCCAGCAGCGCAGCGTGGCCATCGCCAACCTGTTCGGGGCCGATCGCCCCGTGTACGCCACGCCTGCGGAGAACATCCGCGCCGCCCAGGCGGCGGCGGACGAGCTAAACAACTTCGAAGGTGAAGAGCGCCGCCTGATGACGGAGCGAGTCCAGCGGCTCCTCAAAGCGGCTGCCGCGCAGAATGAAGCCGGCTGCCGCACGGAGGCGCCGCAGCGACCAAACGACGACCTGCCTCCCCGCCGAGATCAAGGCACGACGTCTCGGACGCCGACTGGCGGTGTCCGCGAAAGAAAAGACAAGGATCCGGCTGTCAGCCACAGTCGGACTCGCATCACCATCAAGCGCAACCAAGATGGCCGCCCAAGAGCAGTGGAACGGCAGGACGACTATCCACCTCCGCCACCTCGAAGAGAAAGGCGAGTCTCCCCGCCACCCGTTGAGAATCCGACTCTCGGCGACCGCCTTGGCCGCCGAGAGGGAGTCGAAGAGAATGACGCTCGCCACCGGATCGACCGACTCCACCGATCCCTAGCGCTGGAAGAAGAAGACGAGTTAGGTCCGCCCTGTTCCGGACCTCGCATCCGAGACGAGCCCTTTCCCAAAGGGTTCACGCTCCCCCGAGATACGCCCAAGTACACCGGCTCGGTAAAGCCGGAAGACTGGCTGGTTGACTACTCCACGGCCGTCAGCATAGCGAACAGCAACAAGCGTGTTGCCGTAAAGTATGTTCCACTCATGCTCCAGGGCACGGCCCGGACATGGTTGAACAGCCTGAAGCCCCGCAGCATCAACAGCTGGGTCGACTTCACCGAGGCCTTCATCCGCAACTTCACAAGCACGTACAAGCGACCCCCCAAGCCTCACCAGCTTTCCTTGTGCGTGCAAGGCCCCGACGAGTCAACTCGCGACTACCTCACGCGCTGGGCCGAGCTTCGGAACTCCTGCGAGGGCGTGCACGAGGTGCAGGCTATCGAGTACTTCACTGCCGGGTGCAGAGAAGGCACCCTCCTCAAGCACAGGCTCCTCTGCGACGAGCCGGAAACCCTCAACGAGCTGCTGATCATAGCAGACAAGTATGCCACGGCCGACTCCTCCATGAAGACGGAGATTCAAGTTAATGCAACCGGCAAAGTAGCCCCTCAGGCCCCCAGAACTCCGGCTGGAGACGCCAGTCGGCGACAACAACAGAACGATCACAAGCGCAAGGCCCCACAGCTGGCTTCCAGCAGCCGGCAGGTTGCGACGGTCGAAGACCAGCAGCCGGAGGAGCAGCCTCCGACCAAGCGACAGAAAGGCGGCAAGTCCAACTGGTTGCCGGCCTTCTCTTACGAGCAGACTCTGGATGGTCCCTGCAAGTTCCATAGCGGCGCGAAGCCGTCAAACCATACCACCCGGAAGTGCCACTGGCTCACCAGGATCGCCAAGGGAGACGACCTCCTTCCTCCCCCGGCTGCTGGGCCGCCGCCTCCACCGCCGCCCCAGCAGCCGGCTGCCAGGCCAGTCGGCGCCGTACGAGATGAGTGCCCGGAAGAGCACGGAGCCTATGTGGTGTTCACCAGTGTGGCTGATGATCGACACAGCAAGCGGCAGCAGCAGCAAGAAGTAAATGCAATAGCATTAGATACTCCAGAGTTTATGCATTGGTCCGAGAAGCCTATCAGTTGGAGCAGAGCTGATCACCCAGAGGTGATGCCGAATCCGGGCTCCTATGCCCTGGTTTTAAGTGCCACCTTGGCCACAGATAGGCGGGCCGCTCGCTTCTCGCGAGTACTGATAGATGGAGGCAGCAGCATCAACATCCTGTACAAGGATACATGGAGAAATTAGGAATCAAGCAAATACAGCTTCAGAACAGCCGGACTGTGTTCCACGGCATTAATCCCAGCCTTTCATGCTCACCAATCGGCAAGATACTGATAGACGTCCTCTTTGGGGACAAAGATCATTTCCGCCGAGAGCCAGTTTGGTTTGAAGTGGTGGACCTTGAAAGCCCGTATGCGTTGCTTGGCCGACCTGCTTTGGCCAAGTTCATGGCGGTCCCCCACTACGCCTACCTCAAGATGAATATGCCGAGTTCTAAGGGGATTCTGATCATAGCCGGTGACTACAGAAAGTCGTCCGCTTGTGCGGCTGAGAGCAGTCGGCTGGCCGAGTCCCTAGTAATCGCAACTGAGAAGCGGCTTCTTGATCGGGTTGTGGTGATGGCCGGTAAGCAGCCAGAGATGTCGCCCAACCCCAAGGAGTCGGAAGCTGAGGGTTCATTCAAGCCGGCCAAAGAAACGAAGAAGATACCTTTGGACCCGGAGCACCCAGAGAGGTACGCCGTCATAGGTGCAAACCTTGACAGCAAATAGGAAGGCGAGCTCGTCGATTTCCTCCGTGAGAATCGGGACATCTTCGCATGGTCCCCTAAAGACATGCCAGGTGTACCGACGGAATTCGCCGAGCACAAGCTACATGTTCGATCTGATGTAAAGCCCGTCGGGCAGCCCTTGTGCCACCTGTCAGAAGAGAAGGGAAGAGTTGTTGGAGAAGAGATATCCCGACTCCTAGCAACCGGCTTTATTATGGAAGTATTTTTTTCAGAATGGTTAGCAAACCCGGTCCTGGTGCTGAAGAAGAACAAGCAGTGGCGGATGTGTATTGACTACACAAGCCTCAACAAAGCTTGCCCCAAGGACCCATTTGCTCTGCCGAGAATTGATCAGGTGATAGAATCCACAGCCGGATGCGAGCTATTGAGCTTCTTAGATGCATATTCAGGATATCACTAGATCAAGCTGAACCCGGCAGACAGACTGAAGACTGCCTTCATCATGCTGTTTGGAGCCTTCTGCTACCTGACCATGACGTTCGGCTTGAGGAATGCCGGCGCCACCTTTCAGCATTGCATGCAGAAGTGCCTCCTCAAGCAACTCGGCAAAACGCCCACGTCTACGTGGATGATGTGGTTGTGAAGACGAAAAAGCGTGGAACACTGTTGGAACCTGAAGGAAACCTTTGAGAACCTGCGCCGATTCCAGATCAAGCTCAACCCTGAGAAGTGCGTCTTTGGAGTACCAGCCAGCCAACTCCTCGGCTTCCCGGTCTCTGAGCGCGGCATAGAGTGCAACCCTGTAAAGATCAAGGCCATCGAGAGGATGGAGGTACCCAGCTGACTGCTAGATGTGCAAAAGTTCACCGGCTGCTTGGCATCCATCAACCGATTCATCAGTCGGCTGGGCGAGAAGGCTCTCCCTCTGTACCAGCTGATGAAGAAGACCACCTTTTTTGAATGGAACCACAAGGCGGAGGAGGCATTTCTCCAGTTGAAGAAGATGTTGACTACTCCCCTTGTGCTGGCGGCTCCGACTCCTAAAGATCCCATGCTCCTATACATTGCCGCCACCAGCCGGGTAGTCAGCACAGTCATCGTAGTTGAACGCAAGGAGGAAGGCAAGGCGCTACCTATCCAGAAACCGGTATATTACCTGAGCGAAGTACTGTCGACCTCCAAGCAGAACTACCCCCACTACCAGAAGATGTGTTACGGCGTGCACTTTGCCGCCAAGAAGTTGAAGCCTTACTTTCAAGAGCATCCGATCACTGTGGTTTGCACAGCCCCACTGGCCGAGATCATCGGAAGCCGAGATGCTTCTGGCTGAGTGGCCAAATGGGCCATAGAGCTGGCTCCCTACACCATCTACTACCAGCCCCGCACCGCCATCAAGTCGCAAGCACTGGCCGACTTCCTTGTTGACTGGGCGAGACCCAGTACCTGCCGCCAGCGCCCGACTCCACCCATTGGCGGATGCATTTCGATGGCTCCAAGATGCGCACTGGCTTGGGAGCCGGCATTGTCCTGACCTCCCCTAAAGGCGACAAGCTCAAATACGCGCTGCAGATCCATTTCGCCGCCTCCAACAACGTCGCCGAATACGAGACGCTCATTCACGGGCTCCGGTTTGCCAAAGAACTCGGCATCCGCCAGATCCTGTGCTATGGCGACTCCAATTTGGTGGTCCAGCAGTCATCTGGCGACTGGGACGCCAAAGATGCAAACATGGCGAGCTACCGTTTCCTGGTACAGCAACTCAGTGGATATTTCGAGGGGTGCGAGTTCCTTCACGTGCCAAGAAATGACAACGACCAAGCAGACACCCTGGCTCGAATCGGCTCCACCCGTCAAGCAATACCATCTGGCGTTGCCCTTCAGCGCCTCCTCAAGCCGTTTATCAAGGCTTCACCAGAATCAAACTCCATCTTTGTGTCAGCCCCCCCGAAGAAGTTGGATCCAACTCAAGAGCTCCAGCAGATGGCACAAGAATTCTTACGAACAGCTCCAAAAACGCCACAGTCGAAGCCGGCCCGGGGACTTCAGAACCCGGCCCGGGGACTGCGGTGACCAGTCCGAAGACTCCGGAGCTCGGCCCGGGGACTGCGTCAGTCGGCCCGGGGACTGTGCCAGTCGGCCCGGAGACTGCGCCGGTCGGCCCGGGGACTTCGTCAATCCAGCAAGCGGCCGCGGACTCCAGCCCGCCGCCTCCCAGCCCAGCTGCCCTTGTCCAAGTCGCAATGGTGGCAATTGAAGAAATAGCAGCACCCTCATGGGCCCAGCCCATCCTCAAGTTCCTAGTGAGCAAAGAGCTGCCAACCGATGAAATCTTAGCTCGGCAAGTACAACGCCGAGCGGCAGCCTACACTATAGTCAACAGAGAGCTGGTCAGGCGCAGCGTCACTGGAGTCTACCAGCGTTGCGTTGAGCCAGAGCAAGGCCAAGCAATTCTCAAAGACATCCATCAAGGCGAGTGCGGCCACCATGCGGCCTCACGAGCACTCGTCGCCAAAGCCTTTCGACATGGTTTTTTCTGGCCAACGGCCCTAGAAGAGGCCAATGAATTAGTCCAAAAATGCAAGGGGTGCCAGAAGTTTCGCTCCAAGCCGCTTCAGCCGGCTTCTGCACTCAAGACCATCCCCATCGCCTGGCCCTTTGCGGTTTGGGGCCTGGACATGGTGGGGCCATTCAAGACGGCACAAGGCGGCCTAACTCATCTACTTGTCGCGGTGGACAAGTTCACCAAGTGGATAGAAGTAAAGCCCATCAAGAAGTTGAATGGTCCGACTGCAGTGACTTTCATCTCCGACATCACAATTCGGTACGGCATACCACACATCATCATCACCAACAATGGCACAAATTTTGCCAAAGGCGCCTTGGCCCGTTTCTGCGCGATGCAGGGCATCCGACTGGACTTAGCATCTGTTGCCCATCCGCAGTCAAACGGCCAGGTAGAGCGAGCAAACGGCCTTATCCTGTCTGGCATCAATCCTCGATGGGTCGAACCACTGGAGCGTTCAGCCGGCTGTTGGCTTGAGGAGCTGTCGGCCGTCCTCTGGAGTCTGCGCATGACTCCAAACAAGTCAACCGGCTTCACGCCTTTCTTCCTCGTCTACGGTGCTGAAGCCGTCATCCCAACGGACATAGAGTTCGACTCCCCGCGAGTCACCATGTACACCGAGGAGGAAGCAGAATAAGCACGTCAAGACGGCGTCGATTTGCTGGAAGAGGGCCGGCTGTTGGCACTCAGCCGGTCCAGCATCTACCAGCAGAGCCTGCGTCGATACTACAACAGGAAGGTCAGGCCGAGATCTTTCCAAGAGGGCGACCTTGTGGTTCGACTGATCCAGCGAACAGCCGGCCAGCACAAGCTGTCGGTGCCTTGGGAAGGCCCTTTCATCATCAGCAAAGTGCTGGGCAACAACTCCTACTACCTGATCGACGCTCAGAAGCCCCGAGCACGCAAGAGAGACGACTCCGGCAAAGAGTCGGAACGGCCATGGAATGCAAATCTTCTCCGAAGATTTTACAGTTGATGCAGTATGTACCACGCTACCCTTTGTATTAAAGTACCAAGACTTCGGGCCCCCCAAGACGAGCTCGGGGACTGCCCTCTTTTGCTATCTGTATGATAAGAATTATGCCTTCGAGTATGCTACTCTTTGCTATGCCGCTTGGCACCGGGTTTGACTAGTCGGCCCGTGGACTCGCCGCCTTGCGCTATGAAATGCTTCCTATAGTCGGACAAGTAGTGTGTGGTGCCTAAGCCGTCTCCTGCCAGAAGCCGCAGCTCGCAGAGCGACTGTTTGGTGGGCAGGAGTAAGGAAGAATGGGCGCCCACATGAAAAATGGCTAAGGACTCAAAGCATAAACATAGCTCAAGCTGGCTTCCAGCCTCTCTTCGCAAAACCGACTCTTGAGTAGTCGGCTTGCCGCCTTCTATCCAACTTGTTAAAAAGACTCTAAAAATGGCCACGTACTTGCTTTCCCTAAAGAAGCCAGGCACTTGATCCAGCGGCAGTCCGCAGAGCGGTTGTCCGACTGGCAAGGCAACGACTAAGGGAAGGCGACAAAGGAAAAAGCCAAAAGAGCAATGAGCAAGGAAAGATAGAATTCGGATAAATATTTACATAACATAGGCCCTTGGCCGAATCTTCAAGCAAAAGTTCAAAATAAACCCCGCGGGTGGAATTGTGCGAATTAACAAGTTTTTCAAAGACTATTAAAAGCAGATAAAATAAAGGCAAGACGACAGCCTAGGAAGTGGCAGACGGGTTCAGAGGGTCGGAGGAGATGGCAGTGTCAGGCGCCGGGGCAGCCGGCCGGGCAGTCTCGGCTTGATCGTCTCTGGGGGCAGCCGGCTCGGTCGGACGCGGCTCGTTGCTGGAGGCGCGGTCGAGATGAGGCTGGTCGCCCGCTCCGTCTTCTAGCGCCTCCATCTCGCCTCCGTCCTCCGCCTCGCCTTCCTCCTCGGCGTTGAAGCCGATCACCTCCGCCGAGTCCTCGTCATACTCCGGGTTCATCCCGAACCACTCCGGCGGCACCACCCCGCCGTCTGCAGCCCGCTCAGGGAAGAAGACACTGGTGTCTGTATAATCGGCGATCGCCACTGCACGCTCAACAAGGGAATCTTCCACAGCTACCAGCTCTGCCTGGGCCTCTGACCGGAACGCGGCCAGCCGGTCCAGGTCCAGCCCCGGATACCACGCCTTGGCAAATTCCAAGGCCCGGCGCGCTCCAGCCCGGGTCGAGGAACCCTTCCAGGCCTCAAGACGGCCAGCCGCGACCTCCAGCCAGTCGGCGGTCCGACTGGGAGTGCGCAGAACCGGCATGTCCGGCCACAGGGTGGCAACCTGCTGGGTGCCGACACGTTGAAGACGGCGCAGCGTTCGATGGGTCGGCCGCAGATGAGCCTCGATGCTCAGAAGCTGCTCGTCAAGGGTTAGGGGGCGTTGGCGGCAATCTCCACACCATTTGCCCTCCGCGCCTCACGATCGGCCTCGATGGCTTGAGTGACCGCTTGTGACTGGCCGGGAAAGAAGTCTGCCAAGACGGAAAAGAAGCAAGACAAAGAATCAGGAGTCGGCCCGACTTATAGTCGGCGGCTCAAAGAAAGAAAGTAAAGAAACTCACCATCGACGATGTCCTCAATATCATGGAAGCCGGAGGTCAGCAGTGCCTCCTTGTCGGTCCAGGAGGAGCGCTCGCTTTCGAACTCGGTCAGGAGAGCGGTCTCTTTCTTCTCCGCCTCGTCCTGCGCCTTCTTAAGCAGCTCCTTCTACTCCGCCAGCTGTGCAGCTAGCAGGTCGCGCTCGGTGGCGAGCTTGCTGCACTCCTTCCCCTTGGCACACAAGGCGGTGTTGGCCTCACCCAGCTGCTGCTGAAGAGTGGCGTTGGCCTCTGTAGAATAAAAAAAAAGGACGTTAAGTCATCAACAAAGAAGGTCGCCAGGAAGATCCGGCTCGACTGCTCAGCAGTCGGCCCGAATCTCGGGGACTACAGCCCGCGGGTGCGCCAGCGCGCCCCCGCGAAGAAGGAGGAGGACTCACTCCGGCTCTCCGACAAGTCGGCAGTCCGCCTGCCCAACTCCTCAACATTACGGTTGAAGGCAGTGACACGGAGGTTGTGATACTCCTGTAATAAGTATTTCAGACGAAGGTAAATATTCGGAACTCACAGATGGAGTTCCGAGCCGCCTGCTCAGCAGCCGGCCCGAAACTTGGGGACTACACCCAGTGGGTGCGCTGGCCGCCCCCACAGAGAAAAACAAGAAAAACAAAGTCAAAAGAAGAAAGCATACCCGGACGACTACTCGCGACGCCAGATGCGCCTTGGTGCAGTTCTGGATGGCGTCGCCCTCGGCTCGCAGCTTCGCCTGGACGTCCAGAAGCGCCTGGTTCAGCGGGCCTGTGCCGCCTCCTCACACCCACCCAACAGGCGCGACGCTCGTCGCCTCGGCATCTGGGATGGCCGAGCTGGCGGCGCTGGTCTCCAAGGGGCGTGGCGCCGAAGTCGCCTTCTCAAGGCGGCGGCGCACTGGCGAGGCGACTTGAAGGAGTAGCTTCGCCACGGCCTCGTCCTCAGTCGGCGACACCGGCGGGACCACCGGCTAGTTACCATGCGCGCTCCTAGATGGCGGCGGAGGCGGCGGCGGCGGCACGGCCGTGCCCGACATGGAGGCCTCATCGTTTTCCCTCTTCACAATAGGGTTCTCGCCGTCGGCTTCTCCAGTCTGCCCCGTGAACTCCGGGGGCGGCGGTGCGGAGCTGCGGGATGACGAGCAAAGCCGATTGGTGGTGCGTGGTCTCCTTAGCTCGCCGTTTTGCTGCGACGGCAGCTTCGGCCTCTTCCAGCTTCTTCTGGGCGGAGGCCGCTGCCTTCTCGGCCTGCGCCTTCTCTAGGCGGTCGGCTTCCTCTTCGTCACGCTTCTCCTGCGTGTTTCGCTCCGTCGCCTCCCGGAGGTCGGCGGCGGGGTCAATCCGCTGAGTATTGGCGGACGTCTCTATCGACCCCATGATGGAGGGGACGGCGACCCTCTCGAGGGTAAGGGGGCCCTGAAGCGAAGAAGGCATGTAAGAAAATTTGACAAGATTCGCTAGAAGAAATCAAGTCAAAGACGGAGCACTTACGCAGAGACGAGTGGCGGCTTTTTTACTTCCTTGCGGAAGCGGTTGGCCTTCGCGACCGCCTCCTCCCGCTTGGTCGTGGCGGCCGCCCCCTTAAACTTCCTCGACCGGCCGCCGAGCGAACTCGGCCCGGCCCAGCGCTTCTTCGCGCCGCCTTGACCGGCCAAGCCGGCGGAGGAACTCGCACCCGGATGGCCGACCTTTGGCTGGTGACGCGGGGCGACTTACCCCTCGGCGTCGTCATCAGGCCAGTCGGCGAAGGTGGCCGAGGGCCTAAAGCCGCCAGCTCCTCCTCCTCCTCCTTCGGCGTCGGTCTCCATCGCCGCCGCCCCCAAGTGAGGGTCGTCGACGTCGCTCTCCGCTCGGTCGGGGACGAACTCACGGGGCGGTCCCATGGCGCCGGCTGCAGGCTGAATGAGGGGGTTCTAACTCGAAGAAACCAAAAAGATCAGAAGTCGGATTCGGCTGTAAAGAAAACAGAGGAACAAGAGATACAACTTACCACAGGCGAGGGGTTGGC
The DNA here is from genome assembly GCA_963921465.1 of Triticum timopheevii. Classification (NCBI taxonomy): domain Eukaryota; kingdom Viridiplantae; phylum Streptophyta; class Magnoliopsida; order Poales; family Poaceae; genus Triticum; species Triticum timopheevii. The sequence continues at coordinate 545,177,574 of OY997270.1, forward strand.
GCGCGAGTACGGCTCTTTGCCGAACTGCTAATCCGCCGCAAGCTCGCAGTTCGCGATGTGGTTCACCATGTTCGCCACCTCCGCGTGGGGCATGTCCTTAGTGCACATCCGACTCGGGTCCCGGTGGTCGCTCATCTGACTGATCAGATGAGGTCGGCCTTAGAGAGGGAGGACTCAGCGCGCCATGAAGGCGGCCAGCAAGTCGGCCTCGGCCAAGCCCTCCGACTGCGTCAGCACTCGGAGTCGCGCGACGGCGGTGGCACCTGCGGGTGTCAGCGTCCTGACCCGGTGGGACCAGCTGGGGAGCCTCCCAGCCGGCGCGCCGGCTTCGTAGGGCGGCAGATTGACCCAGTCGCCTTCTAGGGCGACGTTCCTCACGTAAAAATAGGACCATTGCCACATCTTCACCGACTTGATCAGTGGAATGGAGGGGAACGGGTTGTTGGCCGTTGACCTCCGCATCGCGATGAAGGCGCCGCACTGGGCTGGCACGCCGGCGACGTGCGTGCCGAGCTTGGACTGGAAGAACTCCCCCCACAGCTCGATGGTGGGGAGAACACCGAGGAAGCCCTCGCACAGGGTGGCGAAGGCGGCCAGCGGCACCACCGTGTTCGGAGTAAGGTGGTGCGGCTGGAGCCCGTGGAACTCCAAGAATGAGCGGAAGAAGCCACTCGCCGGCAGCCCTAGGCCGCGCATGAGGTGCGAGCGGAATATGACCCGCTCGCCCTCCTCCGGCGCCGGCGATATCTCCCTCGCCGGCGCGGCACGGGCCCGCACTAAGTTTGCGCCCGGGAGACGGCGCGTCTTGCGAAGATGCTCGATGTGGTCGTCGTCCACCTCGGAGCCGTCCCACACGCCGGAGCGCACGGTAGGAGGTGCGGCGGCAGAGGAAGAGCTCATCGCGGCGGGCGCAGGGTGGTTCAGCACGGCGGCGGCAGGAGGAAGAAGAAGCGAGAGGAAGCGGGGGAGCAGGGAAGATGGGCGCGCGTGCTTCGCCGCCCCCTCCTCCCGCCTACTTATAGCCTCGTGGGCTGAGAAGCCGATAGGGCGGGCGTGGGATTAACTGCGCGCAGAACCCACGCCCCCACAATTTACCCACGAAGTTACTGCGCGCAGTAACGACGCGGAAACCCCAACCGTCCGCACGGCCGCGACGGATCCGTTCGCGTGCCGAGGCGTGGTAGTGGCAGGCCCCGCCTGATGGCCTGTCCCGTCACGTGCGTGGGGGGCAGATTGTCCCTGCCGCGTGGCACCCCGCAACGGGCGGCTGCATGGAAGCGTATCAGGCACGCTGCCTGGATCCCGCCACGGCTTTCAAACTCTTTAGGGGGCAAGACGGCCCACTGCGAGTCCGGCTCCGGTTGGTCGGCCTGAATGAAGACGGCGATCAAGGCCCAGATTCCACCGCCAGAAGGATGAAGCTGTTGAGGCCCCACGACGCGTCACCCTCGGAGCCTCACCAGCTTCAGGGACTACTATCGTAGTAATGGGCCACGGGTAGGCTAACCCGAGTCCCTGAATCTTTCAAGACATCGGGGCAGGCTGCGCCCCTCGAGGCCCAAGGCGACGAGTCGCCTTCCGAGAGTCGACGGCGACGCGGCCGCCTGCCCCTCGCGGCCGAGTCCCAGGGACGACTCCAAGATAAGCCGACTCCTGGCTGGCGACTTCTGGAGAAGCCGGCTATAGGGAGTCGGCCCGCGACTCCGACCACCCCGTACCTTCGCGATAATGGACGGGACAGGGAACGGCCGCCCCGCGGCTCATTCCCGCCCCGTTTATCGAGGGCAGGCATGGCCACAGTGCGCCGTACCGGCGGAGATCTCCATCCGGCGTGGCACTGTTGCCATGCCAGCCCTGACATCAGCCCGTGGGGGCGGAGCCCTGTGCCCACGACGGCTTGTCTGTACGACCCAGAGACGGCGGGTCCCACCAGTCGGCAGGAGCACGGAATACGGCGAGAGCGCCACAAGACGGACCCATTGGGAGTCGGCCCCCAGGAGTCGGCTGGCCCCTCCCACGGGTCCCACACGCCATTAACCAGACACGACGGGGAATGGCGACAGTGATCGCCCGTCAGGCGGCGGCACTGTTGCCATGACCCCATGACCAAGCCAGCGTCATTAGAAGCACGGCTACAGTGGTCCGCAGCCGGCAAGACCCGCCCGCGGCGGACAAGGGCTGACGACCCTGTACCAGGCCAGTCGGCGGGCCCCAGCGGTCGGCGGAGAAGACGGCGGCCTGAGAGACAGACGGCTGGGACCCGCGCCCAGCCGGTTTTACCATTGTACCCCTGGGGGGTAGGCCTATATAAATCCCCCAGGGCACCCATGCAAAGGGTTCGAATCCATTAGCACTAGACCAGATCATATAGGAAGGAGAGAGCTAGCCTTGCCTTCTCCTACCTCCAAAATACAGCTTGAGGAGCAACCTTGTACTCACTTTGCCTTAGTGATCATGCGGAGACCCCACAGAGCAGCAATAGGGGTGTTATCTCCTCGGAGAGCCCTGAAGCTGGGTAAGATCCGCCGGCGTGCATGCCTTCGCCTCATCCCGTTTCCAGGCACCGACGATGTTCTACTCGCCCCCACCATGATGAGCCATCCTTTGGCATATGTCGCACCCAACCCCCGACAGACCCGATTCTAGAAACAATCCCTTTTGCTTCCGGATCTGAGACAGGAGGTATACCCAACTATTTTTGGGTGTCCTATGAAGATGCATTTATCCGCTTTGGGTTCGAGCTTATCAGCCTGAAACTTTTTCACATAAGCGTTGTAGCCCCAAACTTTATAAGAAATGACAGCTTAGATTTCTCTAAACCATAGTTCATACGGTGTCATCTTAATGGAATTGTGTGGTACCCTATTAAAGTGAATGCGGTTGTGTCTAATGCCTAACCCATAAACGATAGTGTTAATTCGATAAGAGACATCATGGTATGCATCATATACAATAGGGTGTAGTTACGATGTTCGGACACACCAACACACTATGGTGTTCCAGGCGGTACTAGTTGTGAAACAATTTCCACAATGTCTTTAATTGTGTGCCAAACTCGTAACTCAGATATTTATCTCTATGATCATATCATAGACATTTTATCCTCTTGTCACTACGATCTTCAACTTCACTCTGAAATTACTTGAACCTTTCAATAATTCAGATTTGTGTTTCATCAAGTTAATATACTAAGAATCTAATCAAATCATCTATGAAGTAAGAGCATAACGATATTCACTGCGTGCCTCAGCACTCATTGGATTGCACACATCAAATGTATTACTTCCAACAAGTTGCTCTCTTGTTCCATCTCACTAAAAATGAGGCCTTTCAGTCATCTTGCCCATGTGGTATGATTTGCATGTCTCAGGTGATTCAAAAACAAGTGAGTCCAAACGATCCATCTGTTTCTTCATGCGTATATACCAATAGACGTGGTTCGCATGTCTCAATCTTTTCAAAAACGAGTGAGTCCAAAGATCCATCAATATGGAGCTTCTTCATGCGTTTTATACCAATATGACTTAAGTGGCAGTGCCACAAGTATGTGGTACTATCATTACTATCTTATATCTTTTGGCACGAACATGTGTATCACTACGATCGAGATTCAATAAACCATTCATTTTAGGTGCAAGACCGTTGAAGGTATTATTCAAATAAACAGAGTAACCATTATTCTCCTTAAATGAATAATCGTATTGCGATAAACATAATCCAATCATGTTTATGCTCAACGCAAACACCAAATAACAATTATTTAGGTTTAACACCAATCTCGATGGTAGAGGGAGCAGGCGATGCTTGATCACATCAACCTTGGAAACACTTCCAACACACATCATCATCTCACCTTTAGCTAGTCTCCGTTTATTCCGTAGCTCTTTTATTTCGAGTTACTAACACTTAGCAACCGAACCGGTATCTTAATACCCTGGTGCTACTAGGAGTACTAGTAAAGTACACATTTAATACAGTGTATATCCAATATACTTCTGTCAACCTTGCCAGCCTTCTCATCTACCAAGTATCTAGGGTAGTTCTGCTTCAGTGACCGTTCCCTCATTACATAAGCACTTAGTCTCGGGTTTGGGTTCAACCCTGGGTTTCTTCACTAGAGCAGCAATTGATTTGTCGTCTCATGAAGTATCCCTTCTTGCCCTTGCCCTTCTTGAAACTAGTGGTTTTACTAACCATCAACAATTGATACTCCTACTCGATTTCTACTTTTGCGGTGTCAAACATCGCGAATTGCTCAAGGATCATCATGTCTATCCCTGATATGTTATAGCTCATCATGAAGCTCTAATAGCTTGGTGGCAGTGACTATGGAGAACCATCACTATCTCATCTGGAAGATTAACTCCCACTCGATTCAAGTGATTGTAGTACTCAGACAATCTGAGCACATGCTCAATGATTGAGCTTTTCTCCCTTAGTTTGCAGGTTAAGAAACTTGTCGGAGGTCTCATACCTCTTGACGTGGGCACGAGCCTGAAATCCTAATTTCAGCTCTTGGAACATCTCATATGTTCTGCGACGTTTCAAAAAATGTCTTTGCTGCCTCAATTCTAAACCGTTTAACATTACGCACTGAACTATCACGTAGTCATCAAAATGTGTATGTCAGATGTTCGCAACATCCACAAACGACGCTCGAGGTTCAGCACACCGAGCGGTGCATTAAGGACATAAGCCTTCTGTGCAGCAATGAGGACAATCCTCAGTATACAGACCCAATCCGCATAATTGCTACTATCAACTTTCAACTAAAATTTTCTCTAGGAACATATCTTAAACAGTAGAACTAAAGCGCAAGCTACGACATAATTTGCAAAGTCCTTTTGACTATGTTCATGATAATTAAGTTCATCTAATGAACTCCCACTCAGATAGACATCCCTCTAGTCATCTAAGTGATACATGATCCGAGTCAACTAGGTCGTGTCCTATCATCACGTGAGACGGACTAGTCATCATCGGTGAACATCTCCATGTTGATTGTATCTACTATACGACTCATGTTCGACCTTTTGGTCTCTTGTGTTCCGAGGCCATGTCTGTACATGCTAGGCTCGTCAAGTCAACCTAAGTGTTTTGCGTGTGTAAATCTGGCTTACACCCGTTGTATGTGAACGCTAGAATCTATCACACCCGATCATCACATGGTGCTTCGAAACAACGAACTTTCGCAACGGTGCACAGTTAGGGGGAACACTTTCTTGAAATTTTAATGAGGGATCATCTTATTTATGCTACCGTCGTTCTAAGCAAATAAGATGTAAACATGACAAACATCACATACAAATCATAAAGTGACATGATATGGCCAATATCATCTTGCGCCTTTGATCTCCATCTTGAGGCACGACATGATCACCTTTGTCACCGGCATGACACCATGATCTCCATCATCATGATCTCCATCATCGTGTCTTCATGAAGTTGTCTCGCCAACTATTACTTCTACTACTATGGCTAACGGTTTAGCAATAAAGTAAAGTAATTACATGGCGTTTTCAATGAAACGCGGGTCATACAATAAATTAAGACAACTCCTATGGCTCCTGCCGGTTGTCATACTCATCGACATGAAAGTCGTGATTCCTATTACAAGAACATGATCAATCTCATACATCACATATATCATTCATCACATTCTTTTGGCCATATCACATCACATAGCATACCCTGCAAAAACAAGTTAGACGTCCTCTAATTGTTGTTGCATGTTTTACGTGACTGCTATGGGTTTCTAGCAAGAACGTTTCTTATCTACACAAAATCCACAACGGTGATATGCCAATTGCTATTTACCCTTCATAAGGACCCTTTTCATCGAATCCGATCCGACTAAAGTGGGAGAGACTGTCACCCGCTAGCCACCTTTATGCAACAAGTGCATGTCAGTCGGTGGAACCTGTCTCACGTAAGCGTACGTGTAAGGTTGGTCCGGGCCGCTTCATCCCACGATGTCGCCGAATCAAGATAGGACTAGTAACAGTAAGCAAATTGAACAAACCAACGCCCACAACTACTTGTGTTCTACTCGTGCATAGAATCTACGCAATAGACCTAGCTCATGATGCCACTGTTGGGGAACGTAGCAGAAATTCAAAATTTTCTACGCATCACCAAGATCAATCTATTGAGTAACTAGCAACGAGAGAGAGGGGAATGCATCTTCATACCCTTGAAGATCGCGATGCGGAAGCGTTGCAAGAACGTGGTCGGTGGAGTCGTTCACTAAGCGATTCAGATCGCGACCGAATCCGATCTAAGCACCGAAGAACGGTGCCTCCGCGTTCAACACACGTACAGCCCGGGGACGTCTCCTCCTTCTTGATCCAGCAAGGGGAGAGGAGAAGTTGAGGGAGAGCTCCGGAAGCACGACGGCGTGGTGGTGGAGCTTGCAGTTCTCCGGCAGGGTTTCGCCAAGCACTACTGAGGAGGAGGTGGAGTTGGAGAGGGGGAGGGCTACGCCAGGGGCAAGGGTGAAGCTCCCATGCGCCTCCCCACTATATATAGGGGTGGAGGGGGCTGGTTTCTTGCCCTCTAAGTCCATTGGGGCGTTGGCAAAGGTGGAGGAAAGAAATCTCATCATTTCCTTCCCCGCCGATTGTTATCCCCCTTTTTTAGGGATCTTGATCTTATCCCTTCGGGATATGATCTTATTCCTTCTAAGGGGGGGATCTTGGTGCACCTTGAACAGGGGTGTGGGGCCTTGCCCCCACTACCCACGTTCATGTGGGTCCCCCCATGCAGGTGGGCCCCACTCCGGAACCTTCTAGAACCTTCCCGGTACAATACCGAAAAATCCCGAACATTTTCCGGTGGCCAAAATAGGACTTCCCATATATAAATCTTTACCTCCGGACCATTCCAAAACTCCTCGTGATGTCCGGGATCTCATCCGGGACTCCGAACAACATTCGGTAACTGCACACTAATTCCCATAACAACTCTAGCGTCACCGAACCTTAAGTGTGTAGACCCTACAGGTTCGGGAATCATGCAGACATGACCGAGACAGCTCTCTAGCCAATAACCAACAGCGGGATCTGGATTCCCATGTTGGCTCTCACATGTTCCACGATGATCTCATCGGATGAACCATGATGTCAAGGATTCAAGCAATCCCATATACAATTCCCTTTGTCAATCGGTACGTTACTTGCCCGAGATTCGATCGTCGGTATCCCAATACCTCGTTCAATCTCGTTACCGGCAAGTCACTTTACTCGTTCTGTAATGCATGATCCCATGACTAACGACTTAGTCACATTGAGCTCGTTATGATGATGCATTACTGAGTGGGCCCAGGGATACCTCTCCGTCACACGGAGTGACAAATCCCAGTCTCGACTCGTGCCAACCCAACAGACACTTTCGGAGATACCCGTAGTGCACCTTTATAGCCACCCAGTTACGTTGTGACGTTTGGCACACCCAAAGCATTCCTACGGTATCCGGGAGTTGCACAATCTCATGGTCTAAGGAAATGATACTTGACATTAGAAAAGCTTTTAGCAAACGAACTACACGATCTTGTGCTATGCTTAGGATTGGGTCTTGTCCATCACATCATTCTCCTAATGATGTGATCCCGTTATCAATGACATCCAATGTCCATGGTTAGGAAACCATAACCATCTATTGATCAACGAGCTAGTCAACTAGAGGCTCACTAGGGACATGTTGTGGTCTATGTATTCACACATGTATTACGGTTTCCAGTTAATACAATTATAGCATGAACAATAGACAATTATCATGAACAAGGAAATATAATAATAACCATTTTATTATTGCCTCTAGGGCATATTTCCAACAACAAGGCTATACCCGTGCCCTACCCATGACTTAACGGGCAGAGTACATGTACTACCAACCGGGTATAAAATTGTGCCCATATTCTGTCCATGTGGGTACGGTATCCGTGGTACCCGTACCCATGGGTAAAATTGCCATCCTTATTCCAAGCTGCCTTCATAAGTTTTAGTCAATTTGAGTTAGCCTCGCTGTTTGACTCCTATACTTCGTCTTTCTCTCCCGCCTTCTTCCTCGTCCGGACTTAAGGTTTTTTTCCTTCGGAAGCAACCGGCCTCGGACTCTTTCTCCTCTGAAGAAATACCGGTTGTCCTTGTCTGCGACGAGGTTGTAGTGGGGGCCCAGCTCACCGCCGGCCTTCACCAAGTTACTTCCTTCCCTCTCAAGTGAAGTAACACCATGGGGAGATTCCTTGTTCACTCATCCCTACCTCCATCGAGGTCCTCATGAGCTTTCATTGTCGCAGTATCCTTGTTTCAAGCTTGGAATCATAAATCCATATCAGATGATGTCAGCTCTTACATGCTCACTCTATCAATTAAGAAAGCATGTTTTCAAATTTGAATGTTTCAAAAATTCAAATAATATTTTCATGAATGTTCACAAATGATGTGTTCACAACAGAAGCGCCCACACACTTAAAAAAATTACAAATCTAAACTCAAAATACACATTAAAAGAATAAAAAAGATAAATCCATGATCCATGATGATAGTGTAAAAGAAGATAAAGGCAAAAATGACATTATTCACATATGGGTTTCTCTTTTTTATTTCCTCCATGTGTATTCTGAAATTTGATTTGAATTTTTTACGAGTTGTAGACACATGTCGTGTGAACACTCAAGATTTTCATAGAAAAATTAATACATTTAAATTTGATACTATTTTATTAACAGAATTGACAGTATAAAAGTATGGCTGCTATCTCTACTTACTTAGAAAGGATGTAAGGTTCTCATTTCACCTTTCTTCTCACTATCCCATCGTCCAACCTACCTTGTATGATAATAAATCAACTTAATTTATTTAACTTCTGAACGGGTTCCACTTTAATTTACTTACCAAACTTCAAAACAAAATATAAGGTAATTCATAAGTAGAATTTGATAATCATTTATCTACACAATCACATTATTATAGGCAGATAAATCACAAGCCGATGTAGTAGAAGATTTATATCCCGTTGCAACACACATGCATTGTTCTAGTCATTTAATATTTTCCCAACAAGCCCTCGTTGATGACGACGTGACGGGTGGCGGGCACTGTTGGTCTCTCTCCACCAAAATGGACCGAATCATTTTTTCCTATCGCCTGATATATGAATAGCGTCATCAACTGTTGTTTAATACTCCCAAAATTTCTAAATATTTGTCTTTTTAAATATTTCAAATGGACTACCACATACGAATATATATAAACATATTTTAGAGTGTAGATTCACTCATTTTGCTCCTTATGTAGGCACTTGTTGAAATCTTTAGAAAAATAAATATTTAGAAATGAAGGAAGTAATAAACATTCCAGGAATACGAGATTACGTGGTCGTACTTTTAGTTCATATTCGAAGTGTGTGGTCTCAGTTCTCAGAGTGAACTACGCGGCTGGCTTCTACTCCCTCGTTTCCAAATATTTATCTTTCTAGATATTTCAACAAGTAACTACATACAAAACAAAATAAGTGAATATAGACTCTAAAATATGTCTACATACATTCGTATGTTGTAACCATTTGAAATGTCTAGAAAAACAAATATTTAAAAACGGAAGGAGTAGTACTACAACGTATTAACAAGAGGTTTTGTCTCCGTTCCCAAAAAATGTTGGCATGAAAAACTCCCTAAAAGAAAGTTGGGTGTGAAGAAATGGCGCGATGCAGAGGATAGACTGGATGGATGAGACTTGCCTGCTCCCCTCCCGTGTGCCCATCCATGCTCCCGTATACGTGGCTTGATTTGATTGGAACAAAATAAGGCACGGCCCCACCCCCTTAAAATCAGGGAGGAGATGATTAGATTAGAAAGAAAAAGGAAAAAAGACAGCCATTGGATGAGGTGGGAGCATAGATGGGAGCATGGAAAGGGAGCATGCAAGTCGGATCCAGACTGGATAGCCGGATTTGGATACGCAGGATCAGCAGCATGTGATGTTTGTCGGTACGAATAAATCCGATGCTCCGCTCCCGTCTTCTGGCAGCCCGTGCTGTGAAGTTTTGTCGGTACCGATTCTTTGTTTCGTTATATATACTGACATCTCCAACAGGATTCCGTAAATCAGACCTAAGGGAAAAATATCAAGTGCTATTGTTCATCTCATGATACGGTGCTCCAAGACCTCATGGTGCGTTGGATCTGCATGCAAAGGGCAGGATCATCTCACATTCTCACTTGTCCTTTTACACACCCACCTTGTGTCTCTTGCAGGCTATCACACACGAGTCGCATCAGACGGCTATAGGGCGACCGATTTTTACTGGTGGGGCCCGCCTCATTAAACCAAATCTCAGCCAATCACTTTTAACCACTCCGTTAAACCTTGTAAATAGCCCGTGAGTGTAGCATCTCTCTAGGGCGACTGGCTGAAACTTGGCAACTTTTTTGAAATCCTGAATTGTTTTAAATAAAGAAAAAATCAGAGAAAGAAAAGAAAACCGAGATGACAAAAACATGGGTGTCCCTCCTCGCACGGGGCCGGCCCGTGAGCGCTTGCGGGGGAGCGGGGGGTGTTAACGGAGTCCCGGATTAAGGAGTACTCACCACGTCGGCTTATCATGAATCCTTGAATACTTGGTATATACTTCAAGGCATATTCAGGTATTCGACATGTTTATCTCTAGATGCAACCGATCATGTGTAACGGTAGGTACCTCTTGGTGCCTATATGAGCCGAGGGTTTTAGTCTGTAGAGGCAAGGCTAGATTATTCATACGATCTCGAGGTAGATCATTCTATACTTTGCACCCATCCACAATACGAATGAAAAACAACATCAGAAGATAAATAACGTAAATAAAATAACCGACCATAATAACTTGCTAGAGAAAAAAAAGATATCCACCAGCGAAGAACGACGCGATAAAACGTGTGTTAGCCTCTAGCTTGTACCATGATGCTTGAATGATCGAGATCACTAATAAGGGGTACCCCTGTAAAGGTTACTCCCACCTGGGAGTTTTCCCTTTTTATGTAGATTCGTTTATTCAAAACGAGTTATCTCTTGGACCATGCATCAAAATACTAAACCATTTTTACCGTTGGATTTCTCGCATCGAGATCTTTGAATCTAGATCCCACATTAATCGATTCCGACGAATTTTTCTTCACAAAAAAAAACAAAAGAAAAACCCGAAGTTGGAATCACACCACCCCCCCCCCCCACGCGTTTTTTCTTTTCGAGAGGCACAACTGTGCTTCTGGTGGGAACAAATCTGTACCTCCATGAGAAGCAAACAAATTTGTGCTTCTTGTGGAAGCAAAAATGCACATTTTTTTCTTTTCCGATAGGCATAGTAGTGCTTCTCGCGGGAGTAAATCCATGTCTCCATAAGAAGCAAATCTGTACTTATCCCGCAAGTTAAAAAAGTATTTTTTCTATTTCTAAGATACACAGTCGTGGTTCTCAAGCAAATTGTGCTTCTTGTGAAAACAAAAAACACATATTTTTTCTCTTTCCGAGATGCATAACTGTGTGCTTCTTGCAGAAGCAAACCCGTGCCTCCATGATAAGCAATTCTTTACTTCTCGTGGAAAAAACACACACAGTTTTTTCTTCAAAACCTAGAAAAAAGGCGAAAACCAAAAAGCCAAAAAAGAAAACATCTAAAACCCGAAAACACGTATACAAGATAGAAAAAAAATAAAATCCTACGAAAGCGCCCAACACGCGACACATGGCGGTGGCTGGAGCACCACTTGATGCTCTCTTAGCCCACCAAAGTGCCCCTGTGGGGCTCACAAAATCTTGAGAAAGTGCCATGCACGTGACACGTGGCGATGGCTTAACGCACCACTTGACGCTCTCTAAGGGTATCTTCAAAACGGACCCTCAAACCTCCCGCAAGCGTCTGAACTGCGCTTTCCAGACACAGTTTGTCATCAAATGCAGTCCCGCATCGGTTCGCCGGTACGTCCGGAAGTCCGTTTTCCCGCAAACCGGAGACAAACAAAGTGGAGCTTTGCGGGAGTTCAAACATCTGTCTGGCCAATCCAAAGCCAGTACATATCCTCTTTCTGTCCGGACAGTGGAAAGCCGTTGCTGATTTTTTTTTTTTTTTTTGCTCTTTGGCGGAAGGTTGCTAGCATTTGGCGGAAACACTATCGTTTCACTTTTTTTCTTCAAGTGTTATAGTCTATTTTCATTTTTAAGTGCTCATAGTGGCGAAAAGCACTGATTTTTTTGTCATAATGGCGAAAGGCCATTAGCCAATAGTTGCGGACCGATTTTCGGGCAATACCGTGTCTGTTTTCTTAAAATACCGTGTCCGTTTGTGGAGAGCAACTAATTAACGAGCGCTCCTTCCGGAGCCTCACAACAATCAGCGTCACTTGGCGCGCTCTTAGCCATTCGCCACGTATCGCGCTCTGGATGCTCCCTTCGGATTTTGTTTTTCTATTTTTCCGCACACGTTTTCGGCTTTTTAAACGGGTTTTTTGGTTTTTTTCGATGTTTTGGTTTTCCACCGGTCTTCCCTAGCTTCTTGACAAAAAAAACATTTTCAATTTTTTTTCCGAAAAAAGCGTGTTTTCTTTCTTTCGTGAGAGTTACGGTTTTGCTTTCGCGAGAGTCACGGTTTTGCTTCCGCGAGAGGCACTGTTGTGCTTTCGCGAGAGTCACGACCGTGCCTCTCGGAAACGAAAAAAAAACGTGTTTTCTATTTTATTTTTTCTTTCGCGAGAGTCACGGTTTTGCTTCCGCGAAAGGCACAGTTGTGCTTTCGCGAGAGTCACGGCCGTGCCTCCTCAGAAACGGGAAAAACGCGTTTTCTATTTTTTTTTTCTTTCGCGAGAGTCACAATTTTGCTTTCTCGAGAGGCACGGGCGTGCCTCCTCGGAAATGAAAAAAAAACACGTTTTTTTTTCATTTTGTGAGAGTCACGGTTTTGCTTCTGCGAGAGGCGCGGTTGTGATTTTGTCAGAGGCACGGGCATGCCTCGGTTTTTTTCGTCCGGCTTTTTTCGTGAAAAAAAAGTTCGCCAAAATCTATCAACATAGGATTTAGTTTTAAAGATCTCGACGCGAGGAATCCAACGGCGAAAGCGGTTCGAGATTTGGACGCACGGTTTAAGAGATAAAACGTTTTGAATAAACGGATCTACGAAAAAAGGAAAAACTCTCAGGTTGCGACAAGTGGCGCACATGCAGCGCGCCACTTATCGCAACCTGGGAAGTTGAAGTGATCTTTGCAACGAGTATTCCTTAACTACTGATTTCGCCGTTTGTGGGTCGGCGTTGGAGGTGCCCTAAGCCCACCAAAATGACCCTTGTACCCCTTGACTGGTCTAAATGATTCGGACCACAATAGCCCGAGGAGAAAAGGCCTCGTAGATAAAACGTCTCAACGGAGGCCCACAAGCAAGTCAAACGGTCAAGTCTGAACGCCGCCGCACCTGACCGCGTGTGTCCCCGACGCGTACGCGTAAAAAAAGCCCAAAACTGGAACCAGAACGGGTATACCACCCGTCACCCTAGTCAGGCCTTGTTTCCTCCGGCGACGGCGGAACGAGCGAGAGAGTCCTCGGCGCGGCCGACAACCGGCTGCGGGATCGCGCGATTCAGCCGGCGCGAAGGGCCGCAGAACTAGCGGCACTGCACCGCGCCGCGCCGCACGCCATGGCAGGTTCGTCGCCTCCCCGCCCCGCGCGCTTGCGCCCCCCACCCTCCCCTCCCCGGATTACTTTCCTGATGATGGTTGGATCGATCGTGTTGGGTGCGATTTTGGTATGCGCGGTTGGTCTTGGGCCATCGCTTGGTTCGCGATGGATCCGGTTGGGCGTGGGAAGCATCTGATCGATTAGGTAGGGTAGGTGGGTGGCGATGTTCAGGAACGTCTTTCGGGAAGTGCTGCGAATTCAGGAACGATAACCGATAATTGTGCTTCAGGAAGGTATAGTTTGGGGTTGAACTTGAGATGGCTCTGAGTATTTTTCATGTGAGGTATTACATGTCAAACCTTCATACATGTGTTTAGCTTAATTAGCTCCTCTGCTTATTCCAAAACAAATGTACAGGTGTTTAGAACTTTAGATGGTTTCGTTCCTGCACATTTCTTGCAGGTTAACTGATACTAGTTCCGAAACGTTTTCATGGCTGGCTGCAATCTCTGCTTTCTAGTATAGCGCTCTGCCAGTAAGCATCCAGCTAAGATTGCTGTCCAGTGTCCAGCGTGGAAGTAAAAGCATGGTTCCTCGTAGTTAGAGCAATTTCTTCATTTCATTCAGTCACGAATGTACCGGCTCAGATTGCTTTACAGTGTGCAAATAAAATCATGTATCTTCATAGTTAGAACAATCCCTTCATTCAGTCATGAATGTGATTTGCAGGTAATAACCCACCACCAAAGCCATGGGAGCGTGTTGGGACTTCATCTGGTCCAGCGCCTTTCAAACCCCCATCTGGAGGCAGCACTAGCGACGTTGTTGAGGCCTCTGGGACAGCAAAACCTGGGGAAGTTGTTTCTGCTGCACAGAGCAATGCTGCTTTCAACGTGAACAATACAGTTGCAGGGCCCGTGCCTGTGCCCCCACGTCCCTGGCAGCAGCAAGGATACGGAAATACTTATGGGGGTAATCAATAATTTGTGCAGCATTCCAGCAATTACATGCTCTTTGTGCTTGAAATGATAAATTTTCGATCAAAATGCAGGTTATGGTGCCAGTACCTATAATTCATATGGTGGATTTGGTGGGGCTTATAGTAACGGCGGACTATACGGAAATAATAACATGTATTCAGGGTATGGAGGTGGTTACGGCAGTTCGTACGGGGGCTCTGGAATGTATGGTGGGTCAATGTATAATAACGGGATGGGAAATCCAACCGGTGGTATGGGCATGGCTCCTTACAATCAGGGTCCTAATTCATTTGGTCCTCCAGCACCACCCCCAGGTTTCTGGGTGTCCTTCCTACAAGTGGTAATACCATTTCTACCAACTGAAAATTGAATTAGATATTGATTTGTTCAAATTTTTATCCTCCATACTGTGAGCATGATTCAGCTTTGTACAATTGTGTCCTTCATATGGTGATTGCTGTGCTTAAACTTTTGTGGATCTAAGTTTGCTTGTTTAGCCTGTTTGTGCTGCCATGTTATGACTATCCTGATGAAGTTCATGCCTTCTTTATCTATAAAAATTAGTTGCCGGAAGAGGTTTCAGGTTTGGCTAGAAATCTATGATCTAAATCTATGGCGTGGCTATTGTCCAACACACAGTTTGTTCCTTGCATCTTGTGCATTAAAAAAATTAATTAGTCATTTTATATGCTTTAAATGGGGACAACATTCTATTTACCCTGTTTCTCACTGATTGCAGATGCATGGGATTGTGAATTTCTCTGGGCGAGTTGCATTCCTTATCAGCCAGAACACTCAGGCATTCCACATGTTCATCACAGCTCTTTTGCAGGTATCGTTTGAAGAGTGCCTTTCCATTTGAATTCCATTCAAGCATGCTTCTTAAGTTCTTCTGAATTCTGATCCAATAATATTATTGTCACAGCTATGTGATAAGTCTGGAATGCTTTATGGTGAGCTTGCGAGATTCACATTTCGGTTGCTGGGGATCAAAACCAAACCAAATAAGGGCAAAATTCTGGGTGCACAAGCCCCATCATCGGATGGGCCAGGTCAGCAGTTTGTGGAGGCACCAAAAGCTAACAAGAACTCATGGGAGAACGTCTGGAGCGGCGATGCTAAGGGAATGTGAGCTGCTATAGGTGTGCAGTTACAGTGACAGGTTTTGTTAGATGAAGACGATGAGTTTGCTTATGGCTACGGGGAGAAAGGAAATCTGCTGGTTTCTGTTCTGATGCATCTGCCATTTGAACCAGAGCGAGGAAACCAAGTAACCCCTATTGCTCGTTGTACTTACCGTGATTTCTTTTCTTCCCTAGTATCTGTGTAGTGCTGTTACGAAGGGTTTGCTGCTGTGAGAAATGTGAGCTTGTAAAGTATGGCTTTCCTGATAATAGAGTAAATATTACCCAAAATGCCTTGTCCGGAGAAGTGGTCCACAATATTGCTGTTTCCCGTTATATCCTTTTTAATGATAACAATATATCTTTTTATTTTAGCAAAGGAGTATATTGGTGCTCCTCGTGATAACGAAGTGGAATTATTATCTGTTCTCACAGTTGTTTTCGCCAACAGGCGGAATGACGATGATTAATCAGCAATATCCCTTACCGTTGGAACAGTTGCTGGGACCGATAAAGTTCTTCGGCTCTTGCAGAGGGTAGTGCTGCTACTCGTAAGTGTTACTAGCTGCGTGGTGCGCGAAACTGGTCTGAAGTTGACATGCGCCCTGAGCTCTGAAGCTGAAGCGCGTTGTTTCTTATCCTCCTTGGTGCCTGACTGTCGTTTATGCAGAGCCATAGCTCTGAACTTTTGCCTTTTGAAAACTCAAAACTGTATGACACGGGAAATTGTTGTAAAGGTTATGTGATGTCCTGTTTCTCTGACCAAGATGGAGCAGATTTGCATGGCAACCTCTTGCGATGACGCAGGTCTTGTGGGTGTATCAGGTTCCTTTACTGCGTCCTTAAGTGAACATGGTCCCTGTATCTACAGTCCCACTTGAGCAACCAAACCAAACGTGCCATATATCAAGATATGGTACCATGAATTTTCCGAAAACCGTAGATCGGCTGCTGAGTACGGGCGCCTGATATCTCTTCTGCTGTCCAGCAATCACCGGCGCGACAAGATCACCCGGAGTCACCGATGATCAAGATAATGCGGTCGCCACGGCCTTTAATTTCTTACAATTTTCGGAGACAAGGCCCGGGAGAAGATAATCTGCTGCAATGGAAACACAAAAACTAAAGAAAAATGAGCCTCTTTTATTGTGTTTCTCCGTTGGCTTGGGTGATGCTGATGTCAAGTGGATGAGGAAGCAGTGTAGGAGGAGCCACCCTTCATCCCAACCTCCAATAGCTCATCCGTAACCTCCAGCCCTTCCTTTCTCCCTCAACTATCTCCACGTCTCCTTGCAATCTTTGTCTCCATGCGCAGCTGAAGCCTCCCCCTATCTGCTATCTCCTGGCCACTATATATCACTTGCACTCCCCACCACTCCCTCCCGTTCGTGCTCCCTTCTCCCGCCTGCGTCCTCCTCTAAGGTAAAGTGCCATCCATCCATGTTCTTCCCCCCCCCCCGCTTCATGCGCCGCAGTTTCTTCTCAAGCTCGGTCTACCTGTGGTTCTGTTCAAAGAGTATGAGGATTGAAGAGTGTCTTTGTAGCTTTGCCTTTGTCTTCCATCTCTTTGTTGGTTGGATCCTATGTAGGAGTAGTGAGGATTTCGTGTTTGTTTCTTCTCGACTTTGCGCTTGCCCGTGTTCCAAAGTTCCATTGCTAGCTTCACCATGTTCCTTTATCATCTCTGCCAAAATGAATCGCGCGTCGGTCTGTTTCGCTGTTTTCTCCTAGGGAAATTGTTCGTCGGTTTTGCTTTCTGCTGAAAGAGCAGTATCTATATCTTTTATGCAGAAACAAAATGGGCATCTGCATGCACTCTGCAAGAAAGGTGTCCCTTTTTGTTTCTCCAGCCATGGAACCTGCCATCATACTAGTATTTTTTTAGGAGTAGCTCGATCGGCTTGTTCCTTTAAAGGAAAGGGCATCCACACTTGCATCTTCCCAAGTTTTTTGCATGTAAACGACGGCCGTTTTGGAGGAAGATCTAACTCTACCGTCTAACACGCTCATCCTGTTCTGTTCTTGGTTGCAGAGTGGTGAGGGGTTCGTGGCTGCTAGCCAGGCAATCATGGCGGAGACGGTCACCAATGTATCGGAGTACCAGGCCATCGCGAAGCAGAAGCTTCCCAAGATGGCCTACGACTACTACGCATCCGGGGCGGAGGACGAGTGGACCCTCAAGGAGAACAGGGAGGCATTCTCCAGGATCCTGTAAGCCAAATAATTTTAGTTTGTCTATTTAACCTGGTTGAACGACTGTATACTGTACTATACATGAATGTGTGGGTCGAGCGAACTCTGGGACTTTTGGGTTCCAAACCAGATTATCGTAAACGTTTAGCACACTGATGATGTAAATAGTGGTTTGATGATTTAACCTGATCATATTTATTATACTGGCCTTGGAACTATAAATTGCTTTGGGGTGTTTTTTTGGATACTTTTGAGGAACTATACAGATTTATTAAACTGTACAAACCATTCCATACTTTCACAAATTATTGTAAATAGTTCAAAATATTTGGAGAGAGAAAGAGAGAGGCCCACAACAAAGTGTGGTTGACACTTCTACCTAGTGTTGTGTTTGAGTCTATTTTATTATCCTTTTTTATGGGGAGTCCAATTTATTATTCGAGTCTGTATATTATGCGAGCAACAGTTATAGTGTTGGTACTATTCTCCAAGCGGGTATCTTTTTTCAATTAACTAAAGTAGAAGCATCATTTCCTTTTCCGATGAAACTGGAATTTGAAACAATATTTTCATCAATTAAAAACACTTTCTTTTGCGATGAAAAATGTAAACAACATTAAAAGTTGAGTTGTTCTCTTATGTGCGCAAGAATACCTATTTGGCATTGGTACTATACAGATTTGCGATTTTAATAGTTACGCTTGTTGCTAGTCCATTCACAGCCTAGCAAAATTAGTTATAGTTACATATAGCATAATTTCGATGGAGCTTTTTTCAACAAAAGTTGTGAAAAGTTTTGTAATCATTGAATCTACATCCAACCATCATGGTCACCCCTAGCGTCTAATACATAGAACAACTCCATCCTAACCCCAAATTGTCTCCCTCCCATCCAAACGCCGTCACACATTGGGCACACCCTCTTCCTCCACCCTCTTCAACCTCTAGTGTTGCACTTTTCCTCTTCTCCAACAATCTTTGTGTTGCCACTCCTCCTCCTCTTCTACGATGGTCCTTGAGGGCATATTCCAGTGATGGTTGGTGACCTCTTTGGTGAAAAGGAGAAGGAAGGAAGAAAGAGGTCGGGGACTATTCTTCAAAGAAATTTACTTTGTGGGTGATTTGAGAAGACATATTTGGCCATCATGAGTCGCTTCATCGAGTCAGAAATGAGGTGCGATGATCATGTTTTAGTAAAACCGACTAAAAGTAAAAATAGTAATTTCTAATAAGTTAATGTCCATTTGAATTCTAAACCTCAAAACCATTCTAATATTGTTGCGGTCATGACGTCCACCCCAAATCCTCCATTGTCTCATGCAACATCCTAGAACATCGCACGTGACTCTGCCTAGCTCAACATCATGAATGATCCAGGTTCACTCAACTATTACCACAAACGTCACATCACATCCTTACCATGGGTGTCTTGCACAACTCCAACGTCCATTCTACCTATTCATGCACATCCGTGCCTTAGTTCAAAGACAACAACCGTGCTCAGGCGCTGTCGTCATGGGTCCTCTTTCCCAACGAATAATTGCTTTCTTGTGTGCCACGACATGATGGGTTATCATCATCAACTCATTGGATAAAAAACATATTATGTTAGCAGTACTTAAAGAAAAATAAAAAAATAATGTTAATCTGCACCGTTGTCAGTACTTGCCTAAAAAATTGCATTCTCTGGGCGGGTTAAAAATAATATCATTATTTATCTATTTATATTGAACTTTTTTACTCTTACATAACTTAGATGGCTATTAGTATATTTGTTTTGTTAATACATTATTTGATAAATTATGTATATACAACAACATTTTTTGGTATAACTAGCATAATGAACAATTAAAAAAAGATAATTTATATCGATGTATAAATAAAACTTTTGCATTCACCATTATATATACATTTCTTGTCCTACACTAAAACTATATTTTGTTACAAATTTGGTTTCTTAGTTTATATTGTTTAAAATATATTTTGGTGTATTAAAAATATATTTTGTTACAGTGTGTTTTACCATTAAGCAAAGAACAAAACAATACTTCAACATTATTCCACCAATTTACCTATGTCCCTTGATGTATCCTAATGTATTTATATATGTATCGTTAAATATCTATCAAACTTGGTAGTGTGTCTTTTGATTATACGGATTAAGCAAATAACTTGAGAAGTAAGTTCAAGACTATGAAGCCTAGGTGCAACCAAACAGATATTTCTAAAGTGTGAAAAGTGTCAAGTCATAGTATGTCATTTCCTTAAAATGATACTAGGATGTCTGTTCCCTTGACTCATCAATTTTAGAAATGAGCTTCAGTTTGCAGAAAATTTACCTCTACCACCGGGTGCCAACTTGACCCCAAATCCTCCCTTTCCGTTCTCTCTCCCATGCGGCAAGCGGCTATGGTTTCACCTCTCCGCCGCTGCCTCCCATCCCCTCATTTCTCTCGCAGCCTCGCCCTCGCCTACGCGCCTGCCGAGCTCCCACACCAGCAGCTCAACAACGTTGATCCCGTCGAACCCACTTTGCTACTTTTTTTTCTTCTGCAGGGAAGCAGTAGTATATACTTGATTAGAAAGAATCTGAGTATATATAGTTTGTCAATCAAATCTACTACTAAATCTCTCAAAATATTTGAAGTTTTATGCTTGTCCTAAGTCAAACTTCTTTAAGTTTGACCGAGTTTGTGAAAAAAACATACCAATATCTACAACACCAAATTAGCTTAATTTGATTCATCATAACATATCTTATAGTACTATATACTCCTTCGGGTCCTTTTTACTCCATATATAAGATTTGTCTGAAGTCAAACTTAGTGAAATTTGACCATATCTATATGAAAAATATCGACATCTACAATACTAAATTCATAATGCATCTAATGATATTGATTTCATATTGTGAATGCTCATATTTTTTCTATGAAGTTAGAGTAAAATGGACCGAAGGGAGTATTTGATGTTGTAGATATTAGCAATCTTTTCTATAAAGTTGATCAAACCTAAAGAATTTTGACTTTGGAAAAACCTAGAGCTTCAAATATTTTGAAACAAGTGTAGTGGTTTGCAAACATTGCTTGTTATAGTACTAGTTGGTAAGAATATTTTTATTGTTGTTGTCTTGGGTCCTCAATCTAACAAAATTCACGTGTACCCAGGTTTCGCCCTCGCATACTGATCGACGTGTCGACCATCGACATGACCACATCTGTCCTTGGAATGAAGATATCCATGCCCATCATGATTTCCCCCACCGCCTTTCAGAAGATGGCTCACCCGGAAGGTACTTGGTTACTCAACTCTAGCACTCTGTCCTCGTGTTTACTTTGCCATTAGCCGGTTTCCTTAGATTGGAATTATGCATCCAGCCCAAATAATATACCACATTCAACAAGAAACATCACCTTCATACACTAATACTGCAGTGAGCCATACTGATACACTGAGACAGAGTTAACTACTCCCTCCGATCCTATTACTTGCCGCTCAAATAGATGTATCTAGACGTATTTCAATACTAAAACATCCGGTTGAACGACCAGTAATATGGATCGAAGGGAGTAGATAAAGTACTCCCTCCGTCCGGAAATACTTGTCATCAAAATGGATAAAAGGAGATGTAAGGAAGTACTAGTAAATAATCGTCAAACCAGAGTTGACTCAACTCTACAACACACGTACGTATATCTTATGTTTCTCGAGCTAACTGAGACCCCTTGTGTATTGATTGATTCAGGAGAGTACGCAACAGCACGGGCGGCGTCGGCAGCAGGAACTGTAATGGTACGCTCCTGTCAGTCCAACCAATTCATGCCACACTATATGTGCGTGGTGATCCTGAACTGACAGACACCTCCCTCTCTGGTTTTCTATCAGACGCTGTCATCGTGGGCTACCTCGAGCGTGGAGGAGGTGGCCTCGACTGGCCCGGGGATCCGCTTCTTCCAGCTCTATGTAAGCAGCACATCCATCTCTGTCGGTGTCAGACAGATCGATGATGCATCATGGTATCTGAGGCTAATCATCTTCGTTGCCTGCGATGCGCCATGGACGACGATGGGTGCTTGATTTGCAGGTGTACAAGGACAGGAAGGTGGTGGAGCAGCTGGTGAGGAGGGCGGAGAAGGCCGGGTTCAAGGCCATCGCGCTCACCGTCGACACCCCGCGCCTCGGCCGCCGCGAGGCCGACATCAAGAACAGGTTCGTGCTGCCGCCGGGCCTCACGCTCAAGAACTTCGAGGGCCTCAACCTCGGCACCATGGACCAGGTTAGTTCACCCGCCTTCATTCCTCCATCGGCTTTACGAAATCACGTTGCATATTTTGCTTACCACCTCGATCGGTTGCAGGCCAATGACTCCGGGCTGGCGTCGTACGTCGCCGGCCAAATCGACCGCACCCTCAGCTGGAAGGACGTCAAGTGGCTGCAGAGCATCACCACCATGCCCATCCTCGTCAAGGGAGTCATCACCGCGGAGGACGGTAACCCATCTCGCCATCTTCTCCTTAGCTTTGATTTGTGAGCCACTGATGCAACGATAGGCTGACATCGCCGGTTTCCGTGGACACCCGCAGCTCGGCTGGCCGTCCACTCCGGCGCGGCGGGCATCATCGTGTCCAACCACGGCGCCCGCCAGCTCGACTACGTGCCGGCCACCATCAGCGCCCTCGAGGAGGTCGTCACGGCCGCCCAGGGACGCATCCCGGTGTACCTCGACGGAGGCGTCCGCCGCGGCACCGACGTCTTCAAGGCGCTCGCCCTCGGCGCCTCCGGTGTCTTCGTAAGCCACCGATCCATCCTTCACCAGCCACTGTACATGCACGCGTGTTTGTGCTAGCACTGAATTCCCACCCTGTACATTCTTGTTTGCAGATCGGGCGGCCGGTGGTGTTCGCGCTGGCGGCGGAGGGCGAGGCCGGCGTGCGGAACGTGCTGCGCATGATGCGGGAGGAGTTCGAACTCACCATGGCGCTCGGCGGGTGCACCAAGCTCAGCGACATCACCCGCAACCACATCTTCACCGAGGGCGACCGCCTCGGGCGCCCCCTGCCGAGGATGTGAGCAAGAGCCAACGGCATACGAACGCGCCCATCGCCGATCATCGCCGTCTCGACGCACGGCCGGGCATGCATGCTAGCCAAGTATCCACTGCAACGCACGCAATAATTACCGCGAACTCTATAGCTACGACATCGTCAGCGCCAAGATGCTAGCCGTGTGTGTCCGGCCGGGGACGGCGAGCCGTAGTAGATAAATTTTGCGTACTGTCGACCGGCACTTCTCGCCATTTGACCGTATTTCACACCGACTACACCATATTGTATTTCCATATCCTATTGGGTCCGCACATATACACTCATCGATTCTGTATTTATCATACACATTGTCATCGAGTAAAGCTTATCTGGATACGGGTCTGAACTGGAAAAGGTACGTCGAGCCAATGTGCAAGCTCTCCAAGGTGGGCGTCCTCTAGAGAAAGGGTGACGCTAGGCGCCGGTCGGCAGCCCAACCTTCATAGCATGTTCAGATTTGCTGCAAATCCGTGCCTCTGTTTTGCAGCACAGTGGCCCCCTCTGATCGCGCGGCCCGCCATGGCCGCACACATCCTCATTGTTGTTCGTGCCACTGTGACAGAATTCTTGCATTTTGGATCGAAGTACGCGAGTCTCATAATCCATAGCATCAACGGAAGAGTATTGAAAACATGCAATAAGACATAGTCCTTCTTGAGGACCATTCTCACATTAAATTATCAATCGTAAAGTTTTAACCAGATAATTTAAAACAACTAATTAATTTCAACAAGAAAAGTGGAACGCAAGCCATTATTCTACAACTACTATAATTGAAATTACACTTATACAATGTTCATAACTAATTGCACTTAGTAATTAAACAATTTTAATTTTAAAGTGTGCTCTAACTCAAATCAATATCTTTCATAATTGATACCGAGCGATTCAAGACTCATGTCTCAATTGTTCATTATTGATGCGTACATCACTGATGATGAAAAATGCAACGGTAGGCAAAACTTACCAATCACATATCTATGTGTTGATGGGCGTATTCTGAACTCAGGACGATCCTACCATGAACGTCAAGACAACCAAGTGATCTCGCCGTGAAGTCTGAACTCTTATACACGCTTCAACTATTGTTGGATGGTAAGGTGGACAGCGGTATCCCCGGCCCACCAGGGTTCAAGTCCTAGTACTCGCATTTATCCTGGATTTATTTCGAGATTTTCGGCGATGCACGTTCAGTGGGAGGAGACGTTCCCGTCGACTACGAGACGCCTCATTCAGAGGTGCTCATAGGGGTAGGGGTGTGTGCGTGTGTTTATATGGATGAGTGTATCGCGTATATATGAGCGTTTGCGTCAATACTGTCTTAAAAAAAACTATTGTTACTGTGGGAATTTTTCTTCTAGCTCGACTTCTTCCTCTTTTCGTATCGTTACTTTTGAAAATAAGTTCTATTTCTTTAATAGGTACCTTCCTCATATGGTTCAAGCCGTTCGTACCCATGTGTACATGGCACAACCAAAGTGACACTTATTCCAGACGACGCTACATTTGGAATAACACTAACCATTCAAACCGTACGTCATGTCGTGCCCGTCGCCATCGAAGGCGTCGTTCCTCTCAGCCTCCTCGCCCACGGCCAACTACACCGCCGCTGCCATCGCGTACAAACAACACTTCTCCTCCCCGCCCTCTGCCTCGGCACCATCTTCACACACTTCTCCTGTGGCGTCAACACTAGCAACTTGTTCTCCGCGCCGCCAACGGGGTCGCTCGCATGTGACTCCGTGCCCATCGCGTCGGTCGCGGCCACCATCCACCCCGTTGTCGAGGCACTCTACTATAACGATGTATGTCATGTGTAGATGAAACTCTTAATCACGTCATGTGTATGCAACCAAACAATATGTAGTGCATCAGCTCAGTCAACACAGGTGACCAAATGCCAGACAAAAATTGCTTTCCTAATTCAGCCAGGCTATATGAGGCTTACCAAACTACATGAAGAGCATGATTTTTACCGGTACGTACTCAGCGAGGTTCAACTGAGTCATACTCCCTCCGTCCGGAAATACTCGTCATCAAAATGGATAAAAGGAGATGTATCTAGATGTATTTTAGTTCTAGATACATCTTTTTTATCCATTTTGATGACAAGTATTTCCGGACGGAGGGAGTAGATGGAATGAGGCAAAAAAAAAAATGATGCAGTCTATCAAACACGCCCTTAACGACTTTTAGCATTCGTGGGCCGACACAGTCACGCAGGGCTCATAATGTGGGCTCTACAATCCCTGAAAAAATGGGCTCTACAAACAAACATGTAAAACCCCTAAAAAACAAAAAAAAACTTATGAAAAAGGAAAATGCAGCTTGTTGGATGCGGTTGTTTCGCTGTATAAATGGCATAAAGTGCAGGGTCATATAAGCAGCCATCGAGAGAGGCGTGTCGATCGAGTCAACAGGGCTGCGACGCCTTGTCCTTCGCCCTAGCCGCCGGCTCTCCCGCTCCGCACGGTCTAGCCATCGACCATCGTCGCGGAGCTCGAGCACAACTTCTTTCGATCGGAGGCCATGGTGGCGCTGCCGTCTGCAGCGGAGGCGGCTGACGTCGATCTCGCGCAGGTGTCGACGAAGAAGGCGCGCGCCAGCCCTGCGGGTGCTAGGGCTGGGACCATCGGGAAGCGGATGATGATCCGCGCGAACCACCGCTTCGCCAACGACCACCAGTTTCACTTTGTAAGCTCCGTGATCTCTCCCTCCCGATCCGTAGCCCTAACACCCCACTCCTTCGAGTTAATGTACGTACTGTATACTGCATGTAGAGTACTACGTACGTTTGCTTGTGCTGTTAACATACGTAGTATTTGTGCTTCCAGCAGCCGACTGGACTGTTCTATCAAATCCTGCGGGTTTCTTTTGTTTGGCAGAGTGTTTCTTTTTAGGATCATTTGGCAGGGTGTTTTGAAGCTTCTTTGTGAGCGGTGGATCGGAGTCCACTTTTGCAAGTTTGTTTTTTTCGAAAAGGAGGAATACCCCTGGCCTCTGCATCTAGACGATGCATACGGCCAATGTATTAATTATTAACACAAGACCTTACAAAGTCGTACAACAGTAAGACCAAAACCACCATCTTCGCAACCTCTGTCGCTACTCCTATCTAACTGATGAAGGGGCGTTGATGGTCTGGGCCTAATACCAAACAGACCTCGCAGCCAAACCTAACATCTAAGACCTGAGGTCCCAACCAGGACGCCTGCCGGGTATGGGCACCGACCAGTCCGGCGTGCTCTTCAACCAGGATCCCTGCCGGGTATGAGGCCGCCGCAGCCACGTACCATCAATCCATCTTCAGAGTTGTACTTTTGCATGAACCGTGCCAGATCTCTCTGCCATCGACGCCACCACGACGCCAGACAGCGCCACCATCCTGCGCTCGTCCATCATCACACGCCCACCGGCGAAACCCCCACTGCTCCATGCCGCTGAGACTCGCCGTTGTCAACGTGCCAGATGCCACGCCGCTCCTCCGACGCGAACACCAAAAACAGGAAACGCCCTAAAGGTACAAGGGGCACTCTGCACAACATGAAAGCCGCCGCGAGCAGCTGCAGAGAGCCAGCCGGCGGCCAAAGCCCCCACCTTCATGAGCCCACACCCGAGTCCTAGCTCCCCAGGCAACGCCTCCAAGGAGGAGATGACGCCCATGGCGGCACCGCTGCCCAATCCAGGCCGGATTTTGGGTTTTCACCCGGGAGAGGACCGGAGGTGGCAAGAATAAGGACCACGACACCGCCTTCAGAAAGGATGCGTCGCCCGAAGCCGACACCGCTGTCGAGCCGAACCAGCCGGCCTAGGGTTTCCCCCAGTCCCAATCTGCACCACCATCCCCAGAAGCACCGGAACCAGCAGCCACCGGCCTCAAGCGCAAAGGGGAAGGAGCGGGAACGAGGGAGCAACAGGCCTCCAGATCTGGCGAGGACGAAGGCCCCCGAACTGCCGCCGCCAAGCGCCGACTCCCCACCACCCGAGCGGCCGAGGACGCCGGGCAGAGTCCCCGCGCACACCGTCCAGGGCGCGAACGGCGGCGCCGAACCAGCAGGAGCCGCCGCCCCGTGGATCCGGATCTCCGCGAAGGGACGACGAAGGCCCCGCCGCCACCTTCCTCGGCAGCCGCGCGACGCATCGACGGCTCCTCTGGTGGCGACGAGGAGGAGAGGAAGGGGAGGGGAGGCCGCCGGCGGCGGCTAGGGTTAGCCGCCCGTGTCACCCCTGTTGGAGTGACGCGGGGGCGAGGGGTTAGGGGAGGGGGAAATAGACTCGTTAAGTTATTGTTCCTTTTGCAAGTTTGTAAACTAAACCATCACAGGACCCAAGTGCTTTTAACTCTTTTTTTTTTCATGAAATGGCTGCTTTGAAGTGGTGGGTGTCCGATCTCATGGATCGATTGAGTGTGCATTTTTTTAGAGCCAGGGTATATTTAAACCCTTCTTTGTTTGGGGAAATTTTAAAGTATTAAGTTCCATTCAACTTTTTTTTTTGGCAGATAGTTTGATTCAAGGTTTTATCTCCTACGGTATGTCTTATGACAATATTTTATTATTTTTGCTAAAACATATCTAGATGTGTCATAAGTATTGCAGATTCAGGTCCTAAGTCATTGATCTTACATGGTTGCGATCTTGTAATGGCCTATTTTTTGGACCCTGATAAGTGCCATGCCACGTTAGATGCGAGCATATGGCAACTTCGAACGTTTTCAATGGCAAGTTTAGTTACACAAGGATGTCAACTTTAGTTGGCAAACATGACAATTTTCGTGCTTCAGTTTATTATTGACAGAAACTTGTCGCGTGTCACATTAATCATCCTTGCGTGACTAAAATTGCCATCAAAAAATGTTAAGCCCGGAGTGTCACGCACCTGACGTGTGGCACTTATCATTTGGGTTTTTTTTTTCACCCAAAATGACAAGGTAAATCAATGTGCCACGAAGATGTGGCATCTGATTAGATGGACAACTCGGGCCGCTATTCACTAGGGATGTACTCCATACGGTGTGGGAGTAATGTGGTGACCGGTGCATGTGTAGTAACACATACTCCCTCTATCCCAAATTACTTGTCACTCAAATTGATGTATTTAGCACTAAAAAATTGTTAGATGCATCCATTTGAGCGACAAATAATCTGGGACGGAGGGAGTATATGGTAAAATTGATAAAATTTCATAGATTTTGACTAAATTTAATGAAATATCAGGTAATGTAGTATGCTCCCGACGAGTACACATCCGAGTTGTTTGTCTAATCATCTGCCACGTCGTCCTAACAAGTGGATCTAACTTTTCGGTTCAGAGAAAAAAAATGGGGTAAAAGCTATCACAATGTGACAAGTAAGCGGTAAAATATAGAATTTGCTTGCTAAATATGTAGAACTAGAAAACACTCTTTTCACATGTTATCTCTTGGGCGTTTCTGCTACTATATGCCTCATGTTGGCTCCCGCTTTGCTCCGTTATTTCACTCGTTGTCCAGTTTGTATCTCTTCTGTTGGCAGCAGCATCATTGGACAAAGCACGATACATTAAGATCATGATTTTGGGTTCAACACAGATGGGGCTTCTCTCAATAGAATTTCTCCATTGTTGTTAATGTTCTCATGTCAGTTTGCAGCGGAGTATTGCCTTATTTGTCTGATCTGTTTGAATAACATGTACTATTTGACACTGATTATCTACTCAGATATATCTGCAACATCATTTTTAAAGCCAGGGACAGTGATCCTATTTGTGCAAGAGTTCCTCAACTTCTGCAATCTGAAGGTAATATCTACTTAGCGAGTCAGTATGAGTTTAGTGCTGAAGATATGTGGATTACCCAGCCTTTTTCCAGAAATAAAAGTCTGAACCGATGGGAAATGTTGGACAATCCACATATACATCAACACCCCTCTCATGTGTGGCTCAATAAGGCCTAAACATGGACAGAAAGAGGGCGAGCTTTTTATTTAAATTGCAAAGCCGACACTTGAACCGAAGAACTCTTGGCTTTGATACCATGTTAAGTTTCATACATGAATTATTAAAAAATATCCAAACTTACAGACAAAGTTGGGTGATCCACATATATTCAACATTTCGAAAACTTGATATGCACGCCGGAACATATGTTATTCTTTACTAAGAATTGACCATTCTCTTTTGTTGCCTAATATGTCCAGATAAAGGAAGCACTACAAAGAGTTAATGCTGAAACAATCAATCATCATGATCAAATCAAAAGGTACAAGATAATTTGCATTACACCTATTCTCCTGAGCCAGCTCATGTGCTAATCATTTGGAGTACTAATCATTCCTCACAGTTGTTCTCTATTTTGATATGCTCTTTATATTTTTGAATTAATAGTCTTGCTGGAATTTTATAAAAATGTAGCTGATGATTTTGGGGTTATGGTTTCTTTGTTGATGTTTGTGCCTGAGGACCTGGATAGTGGAAATTATATTAGAGTAATAGAGTGTATTCTACTTTTTACCCCCAAGTTGTGCATCAATGATACAAATTACCCCACTTAATGTTTTTTACCACATTTTACCCCTAAGTTGTCACTAAATGGCATGCTTTACCTGATCTATTGATTCCCCTCCAGTTCCGCCAAGATGGGGCCAACCGTCAAGCTTACGCTGTCCCGCTGTGATACTGGATCAGGTGCTAGCAGTCCAAACTCAGGAAAACTGGGCAAAATAAGCTTGAGTGATAAGATTACAGCTACAGAAGAGTGGCTTGAGGCAGTTGATGTACCAGCGTCACTACGCTGGCCAGGCGGCCCGGAGAGTGTCCTAATGCTAGGTGAGGGCGGCAGAATGATCCTGACACAGTTGTTGCAGTGCATTGAAAGACTCCATTCCTTCGGAAAATCTCTCCAGGGAAAATTTGAAGAGAAGGATATCTTCTTCCTACCTTTATACAATGTGTTGGAAATAGACTCCGTCTGGCATGAACTTGACGCCGAGGGCTACCGGAGTGACCTTGAAGCTATAATTCCTATACTGAAGAAGCACTTCGTGGAAGACAATACGGCCCGCGTGACCCGCTTTCCGATGCTCGTGGAGAACCTAATAGCAGAAATTAGAATGCTTAAATCGGAGGAAACCCTTGACTACAAGGATTTTGACAGGAGGTCCATCATTTTCAGTCATCCTGTCACGCAGTGCTCGTCCGCGCGGATCAGTATCTATACTAATATTATCCTCCATTCGAGCTCGTCGTGCGGGGCATACGGAGAAAATTTTCGGGATGCACTGGACCCGCCAGGGTCGATCAAGTTTCCTGCACCAAGCTGGGTGCTAAGAGCATACGATCCACATGATCAATCATCACCGGAAGGACTGAGAGACGTGTTTGTACATCCTGAGAAACCATATCGCAATACATTTCTCTCCAGACTGCGTTTCTGCAGGTGCCTTGTGACGCACGCCCTAAAGAACGAGGTATTTACATCGTCTACTATTGTTGTGTGCATAATGTGATGCAGAGGCCGGGATAATCCCCTTTTCGAAAAGAAATTTTAGATCATCTACGCCCAGACTAGACATACCAAAATGTGAACATTTTTCGTTTGTTGTTTAACTTGACTCTCTTATTTTTCCAGATTACGGAGAAACAGGTTGAAGCTGGACTTTACTTGTTATGGCCAACTCTGTTGCCAGAACTACAACGGAGAGTGATGCTCCTTTTCAAGCCAACAGCTCGGTCCAAATCGGCAAATAAAGATTCTACAGCAGTAAAGACAGTGAACGCAATTGACCTACGGCAGCTTTTTGGCTCCAAGAAATGAAATACTCCATTCCATAATGTAGTGCATATAGATTTTTAAAAAAGTCAAACTTTGAAAACTTTGGCCAAGTATGTAGAGAAAACTATTTATATATGCAATACAAAAATATAAAATACGAAACTACATCTTATGATGAATCTAGTGATATATGTTTGGCGTTCTACATGTAAACATTATTCTCCAAAATCTTGGTCAAAGTTTGTGAGGTTTGACTTTTCAAAAATTATATATGCACTACATTGTGTTATTCTTCAAGTGTTTCCGGTTAGTACCTTCTTTAACTTTCTTCAGCCACCATAGGTTCCCAACTGAAATTTTGCTTCAGATGCTAAGAGGGCTGGTTCCCCTGCATTGCATGAGCTAATCTTAATGTTCCCACCCTAAACCTGAAAAATGGACCTACATTTTTTTAACTGTACTCTTTTTTTTCAACTGTTCCCACCCTGTACTCATTTTTTAACTGTACTCTTGTTTGAGTTTCTATGGGTTTCACTTGAAGATAAGGTTGTAGGTGTTTATTTCGTATGCCCTGCTTTTCCAGCTTGCTGTTCACAGATTTTGATCAAATGTTGTCATATTGCCTCATGTTCAGTCTGCTACCTGAAAATCCTACTTCTCACTCTGAAGCAGGCACATTAGTGTTCTTGATTAAATTTTTATGGGTGTTCACTTGACGATAAGTGTGTAAATCCTTGTTTTGTATGCGAGGCTACAGATTTTGATCAAATGCTGCCATATTGCCTTGTATGGAATACCTTACCAAATTGTCGATTGAATTTTGAAACCCCTAATATATCAGACAGTAGAGTTTAATTATTTTTTTATGTCGTATACCGACCGAACTCCGCCTATGTTGTCTCAACATAGCCGGTCCCAAGCCCGGGTAAAGGAGGAGGGTTGTGATAGGCTTGGCGAGCCAACGTAAAAACTCAGCCACTCTTATGGAGATGAAACCCAAAAGATATCACCGAAGAGCTAGCTATGGACAGGGGTGCATGGAAGCTTGCTATCCATGTGCCAGAGCCATGAGTTGGTTACGAGATCTTATGGGTTTCACCTCTAGCCTACCCCAACTTGCTTGGGACTAAAGGCTTTGTTGTTGTTGTTGTTATTGTCGTCGTCGTCGTCGTATACTGACCGAGTTACTAATGTTCATCGGCGCCATCCTACTCTACCATGTTCCAGGACGACAGCGCCGCACCGCACTGGAAGCTGATCTGGCGTCCTTGGGCACCGAAGGCACATCGCTGGCCTGGCTGCACAGATGCTGGATTTCCACGGACTTGCTCGCCGCGCTGCGCCCTGTGCGGCAAGGAGCCCTGAGTCGATCCCGTCAACTGCTCGTTCTCGCGTCAAACTTGCACAAAATCCTCTCCTCGGTGCGACCCACTGCATGACCGCCTCTGCCAGGAGGCAAGTTCAAATCATGGTGGTCGTCTGCACATGCGGTGGCTGCCGGACGGCCCTGATAAAAGGGCTGGCTTCCCTGCTCTCGGCCTGGTAGGTCTGGAGGAAAAGGATGACTGCACGTTCAACGGCGCGCAGCCTGATGTTCGTCGTCTCCTTGGTATCATTCAGGACGAGGCACTGAGTGGTCACAGCCAGGTGCACTAGTCTGTTAATGTCGTGTTTTTATCGGTGATAAGCTCCTGTTGTGGCTAAAATCTCTTGGTTCCAAGCTAAATTTGAAGACATGACGATTTGTGGCTGGCCGCTGGCGCTGGCGTGAGTCCTTCCTGTCTATTTTCTAGTGTTTTTCAGAGTTTTGCAAGACTAAACCTGTTGGTTTCTTTCAGAGTTGTGTACTACTAGTACTTGATGATATACTTCGGTTATCCTCGTTGTTCAATTGAATTGGTGGGTCTTTTGAGTCAGACCATCTGTTGTATCCCTTGAATATATGTGCTTGCGAATTGAATTAGCAGCTTCAAACTGAAGTGTTCAAAAAAAAAAAACAGCTTCAAACTGAAAGGCATACGAAGTTGCTTGGTCGATGCATATTTCGGCAGCGTTATGCGTTGTGAAACCTGTACAAAGGAGAAGAGGAACACAAGCCGCGCTCCGGAATAGCACTTGCAACTACTTCCTCCGTCCTGAAATTCTTGTCTTATATATGTCTAGATATGGTTGCATCTAATACTAAAACGTGACTTGATACATCTGTATTTAGACAAATCTAAGACAAGAATTTTGGGACGGAGGGAGTATTATTGAAACCATAGGTGAATGAAGAGATTCTTGTTGGCAGAAGAACACTGGGTTCAGTCCAGGGATCACCCTCCGGCAAGTTATTGTTCCGGGTCACCTCGCTGAAAGAACTCACGATGCAAGTGGCCCCATTTTTTGCAACACATCATCTACTACCTACCCTGAATGAAGGAGACCATCTAGCAAAAGCTGTAAATAGCTAGGTATAAGTGTACACCAGTGTTCTCCTCTCACAGCCCTTCCTACGACCTGTCCCTTCATGCAACGTAGAAGTAGGTACAAGAACCTGTGTCATCCATACCAGTTACTTGCACAGGTGAGAGCCTCGCTGGTAACAACAGAGCAACCAGCGGTTAGTGTCTCCTTCCTGCCTACACGCCGCAACGCAGCGTCAGACGGAGACAGTCTACTAATTCAGGTTTACATTTCTTCAATCTGCACAAGGTTGGAGTACTTGAAAATAAACAGGATGGGAATTATGAATTATCACACAAGAAATATTGCAAGTTAATATGAGCAGCGTCGTGTTTCCTCAATACATCCGCAACTAAGCGAGAACAGACTAGATTTAGAGGAGGTGAAGTGTGTATCACATCGGAAAGGCGCGGTCGCGGCCGAAGGTGTAGCGCTGGGACTTGTGCCGGATCATGCGGAGCCTTCCTTCTTCATTCCACCCCGCCGACCACCATGAAATTATTTGCGGTGTCGGGCCGGTAGTCGCTCATGCGGTCCTCGTCCTCGTCCTTGGTCAGGAAGAAGCTGGCCGTGCAGAGTCTGCCGGAGCCAAGCGGCAGGAGGTCGGTCGACATGAGCCGCCAATCTTTCGGCCAGAACCTCGACCCCAGATCACTCCCCAGGTTCTGCCACGCCGGTGTCCGGGCCAGCGGCTGCGGCGAGGGCGAGGTCGGACGCGCAGAGCTCCTTCGGCTCGCCTCTGTCGGAGAAGCCGATCCAGAGCCTGTGCTCGGGGACGTACTCGACGCGGCCTCTGAACGGCAGCGCCCACGGGCGGATCTTGCTCCACGCGCCGCTCTCTGTGTCGAAGCGGAACGTGCCGGCTCCCACGGTGGACACCCAGAACTGATCGCCGACCGCCGTGTAAGCGCCGATTTCAAAGGGGTACGGTTGTTGCTGGAGGCGGCCGGGGAAGGGAGGTGGCCGGAGGGATTGCCAGGGCCAGTTCGGCTGCCAATTGCAGTCGTTGTGGTTGCGGCCGACCATCAGAGCCGCGAACTGGTGATCGATGCCACTCATGACGAAGAGGCCGTGGTCACCGACGGCGGCCGACATGGGTTTCATCACGCGCTGGAGCATCATCGGCATATTGGTGCTGAAGCGGATACTGTGCACGGCGGCATCGTAAAGGTAGGTGTCCCCTGTGCTGTCCACGGCGAGGATCTTGTCCCGGTTGCTGCCGAAGGCCATGAAATCCCTGGAGCAGTATTGCCCCGGCGGGCCGCTTGGCCAGTCGAAGGAGATGGAGGCGGGAGGCAGTGGCACGTCCTCCATTGCCGCCGTTGCATCGGCTGAAGGGCCTTGCCCGGAGACCGGCGATCCGGATCCGGCCGGGTAGAACAGGTTTGCCGGGTTGATACGGTGGATGCTGAAGGGACGCGGCAGCTCATGTGATTGACCACCAGGTTCAGACACCGGCCGTTCATGGCTCCTCCTGCTATTCTTTTGTTTTTGGTAGATCGAGATGTGAAGGAAGCGCTGGACGAGAAAATCGATTGACCAGTAGCGATGGACGATGGTAGCGGCACCCAACCGCTGAAACGCGGGCCAATGATCCAGTCCAGTGCATGGCAGCCTGAAAGCCCAGCGGCAGTCGCATACGAGCACGTTCTGCTTCGGTCGAACGGGTCGCACCTGGATTCGGTTGTGTTTTGGTTCAACCGTGGAATTTTTAAAAGCTGCTCAACTATGAACTGTTGAAAAGCAGCTGCCAAATTAATTACGGATAGCTTCAAAAAAAATACGGATTGTGAAAGTGAGAAAGTGGGGAAGATGAAAATTGTTTGATTTGAGCAACTATGAAATTATGGATTGCGTATGAATTGTCCGTAATGTCCCCTAACACCGGATAGATTGTGCTAAGGGTATCTCCAAAGCGGACCGTCGAACCGTGCACCGTCCGGACCGACCTGTCTGGACACAGTTTGTCATCCAACGTGGTACCCCGTTGATCCGCCGACATATTCAGACGTCCGTTTCTCGCAAATTTAAATCAAACATAAAGACTTTGCGGGAGTCCGAACATCCATATGACAAACCAAAAGCAACCACGTGTTTTCTCTCCATCTGGATGTCGAAGAACCGATGCTAATCTTTTTTCTTTGGCGGAAAGCTCCTAGCATGTTTTGGTCGAAGCCACTTTGTTTAAATTTTTTCCTTCAATCTTTTGGTGAAAACTACTTATAACCATGCATACTACTCCCTCCTTTCCATATTAGTTGTCGCTGAAACGAATGTATGTAGACATATTTCAGTGCTAGATACATCCGTTTGAGCGACAACTAATATAGAACGGAGCGAGTAGCTTGCATTGGCGGATGCTAGCTAGTATTTGGTGGATACTATAGCTATTAGCATTTGGCTACGACGAGAGGTGCTGCCACGACCTGGGGTGGCGTGGCGTGCTGCAACCTGCCGGAGAGGAGCTGCAACCTATGACGAGAAGTGCTACCACGTGGCATGCGGCAAGCAAGCACGATCCCATGATGCTGCAGTGATCCATTTGCTCGAACCAATACCTTTTTTTTGCTGGAACCAAGCTTCTTCCTCAACTTGCAACGGGGCTCAGCGAGCAATGTGCTACAACCGGCGATCGGGTTTGCTGGAACCCATCGATTTTTTTTGCAGGAACCAAATTCTCTTCGTGAGCTGCGGCAGCGAGGCACGTTGATTTTTTTGCTGCAATTGTGTTTTTTGCTGCAATCAGCAATTGATTTTGCAGGAACCGGCTGAAGCAGAGCTGGAACCATTTTTAGCAATTGTTTTTTGCTAGTCGTCCAGCCGACGAGCTGCTCCTGAGCTTGAAGCATGAGGCCACTGGAAGGCAGCGAGAAAGCACGCGATACGGAGAAACTGGCAGGAGGAAGAAGGAGGAGACGCGCGCATTGTGTGGCAGCGCGGTGATCAGCCGGTCGATCGGCGCCTCGGAGTACTCTCGAAAAAACGCTTTATGTCTTGTTACCAAAACAATATAATATAAAAAGTGTTCCAATATTTAACAAAAATAATAATTTTTTTTGAAAATTTAATATTTAAATAAATATTCCTGTAATGTATTAAAGAGTTCATGCTTAAGAAAATGTTTATGTTGTTTTAATGAGCTTTGTCCCGCTCTGAAAATATGTGTTATGCTACAAAAAAAATCGCGTTTGCCAAAAATATTTATATATATATACCTAATAATAAAGGCGTTACTACTTCTTGCGGTACGTCATGGAAATTGCCCCCAAAGTTGCAAAATAGTACTCCCTCCGTCCGGAAATACTCTTGTCATCAAAATGAATAAAAGAAGATGTATCTAGACATATTTTAGTTACAGATATATCCTTTTTTATCCATTTTAATGACAAGTATTTTGGGACGGAGGGAGTACCAACCAATGACCTCTACAAGTGATAAAAAAAGGTTGCACACCGGGAATCCCCGCCTGGGCCGGCCCATGAAGTTTAGACTTCCTATACTACGCTCAGCGCGCCCGGAGAAGATGCAGCTTCCCCGTTCGGGCCGGCCGATGTCCGGGCGGCCTGTTTTTTTAAATTTATTTTCTATTTTATTCCTTTTCCTTTTTTTCTACTTTAAATAGTTTGTACCTTCAACAAAGTTCAAAATATGAAAAAAAATTGAATTTATTTAACAAAATGTTTAATAAACCATAAAATGTAAGTGGATTCAAACAATGTTTGTGATTTTATAAGGAAATATTTGCTTATTCAAAAAGTGTTCGAAATTTTGAAATTAAATGTTTGGAAAATCAAAAACATGCTCTTGATTTTTTTAAGTTCGTGTATTACAAAATGTAATGAAATTTAACAAAATTGGCCAATTTAAAAAATGTTCATGAATGCAAAAATATCCAAAAAATTTAAATACTTTTAATGACTTACAAAATAGTTTTTCATTCATAAGATGTTGCTGATTAAAAAAAGATCATGCATTTCAAAAAATACTTGTTCAATTAAAAAAATGTTCATGAATTCCAAAAATTGTTCCACCAATTTCCCAAATATTGCTCGTCCATTCTATAAATGAACGCTGATTTAAGAAAATATTTAGAAAATATGTACAATTTTAGAAAAATGTGTGCAAATAGTATAAAATGTTCATGAATTCAGAAAACATTCGAAGATAAGTAAAAGTAACCATGAATTTGAAAATTGTTCATGATTTCATACATGTTCGCGAGTTTCGGAAAATGTTCATTATGATGAAATTGAGAGAGATAGTGTATCTCGGTGATGCAGCAAAGTGTGATCATGGACATTAGAGATTATGATTTTTTTTTCTCCGATTGCAATGCACGGTCCCTTTTGGTAGTAATAAGAAAAGGGCAATTGCCTCTGGCGGTACGTCACGGATATAGCCCAAAAGTTGCGAAATATTGCAAACCAATGCCACCGATAAGTGGTACGAAACATTTACACAGAGGAATCCCTCGCCTGGGCCAGCCCATGCAGGAGGGACAACCTATACTGCGCTCAATGCGATTGGAGAAGATGCAACGCGCCCATTTGTGCCAGCCCAATCCCATGCGGCCTGTTTTTTAAATAATGTTTTTTATTTTTTGTTTCTCTTTTATGTTTTTCATTTTTCTACTTTATATAATTTGTGACTTCAAAAAAGTTCCGAAAATTTTAAAAATGGCAACTAGAAGTAAATTTTTTAGTCAAATATAAAATATTTGTGTATTCAAAAAAAGTTTGTTATTTTGTGGAAAAATGTTTGCTTCTTCAAAAAATGTTTGAAATTTTGGAAACAAATTTTTGGGAAATTTCAATAAAATTGAACACAATTTCGCCAATTAAAAAATGTTAATAATGGAAAAATATTCTGAAAATGCAAAAACTGTTCGCGACTTACAAAATAGTTTATTCATTTATAAAATATTTGCTGATTCAACAAATGATCATACATTTCAGAAAATGTTCTTTAAATCAAAAACAAATTCGTTGATTTCAAAAATTGTTCCACCAATTTCCAATAAAAATGTCCGTCGATTCATGAAATTTTTGCTGATTCAACAAAAATGTATAAAAAAAAGATTACTATTTTAGAAAATTGCAACTATTATATTTTTAATGAATTCAAAAAATGTTCTTGATTTTAGGAAATGTCTGACAATTTGTAAAGTGTGCAAAAATATAGAAAAATATTCACGATTTCAAATATATCCACGAGTCTAAAAAACGGTTGATTTAAAAAACTGTTCGTGATTTTATGAAATAGAGAGTTATAGTGTATCTAAGTGATGCAGCAAAACGTGGTTAGGCCCGTTGGAGATTGTGATTTTTTTTTCTGTTGCAACACACGGGCCCTTTTGCTATTTTGAAACTAAAGTCAATAGAAGAAAAGTATTTATGCAAAAAGAAGTATGATCCTAGTGTGCCCCGAATTGCACATCCACAAATAAATACTATTTAAATTGTACAGATATATTTATAATCCATAATTATTACTTTAGATCTATCAATATTTTTAAAAATAATAAGTTGATATTTTTAGAATTAAATAAAACATTTCTTTAAAATAATTTATTTTATCTATATGTATTATTTATATCACAATAATATTCTAACTGCTTGAATTTTAGTTTGAAAAAGCTAAAATGTTGGAAATAGGCCGCATTGACTGCCGTCCATTTGAGGTCCATGAGCATGTTCGTTCACAAGACATGGGTACTTGTCCCTCTTAAAAAAGGGTGCGTGTCTCAATAAAATAAACAAGACATAGGTGCTAGTTGCCCTGTCTGACATGGATTGCTGCATTAAGCTGACGGGGAAAGTTTGTCTATTCATGTGATGGGCCATGATGCATCTGTGGCGAGTTCAAACGCATGTGGTGCATTTACCTCTTATCTAGTTCTTACTAGTTTTTCCTAGTTTGATGTTTATTAACAAAGTAAGAAGATTATTACCTAACTTGTTTTCCTAGTTTGCTAAGTTCATTAAAAAAATAGCAACTAATCTCCCCAATACATAGGTGCTTAGTTTTTGTAGCTAAGCTTTGCTCATTTAACTGTTTAACAACTAAACTAGTCCATGCATTGGTTGGTACGTATTTTGCATAGGTCAACGCGATTAGCATCGTTTCTTCTTGTGATCACAATAGTGTTCTTTCTCCTCTTTAAATGTTTTGACACATTACTTTTTGGCCTATGTGACACCCTTAGAACATGTACATCGTGGAGCACTAGAAAAGGGTCTTGCTTACGGTAATCTAACACCATCTATAATGTAAGGTGCTTAGAGACGTGTTAGTAAAGATACATTTATTTTGAAGTAAGCACATGCTTTTGTTTCTGTACCAGATGTGACTAAATAAGCGTATAAGCTATCGGTCAGAAAAAAATCCATTCATTTTCACAAGCGCTTTTCTAAGCTTACCGCCGGTTTTCGACTATTTCAGATCTCATTTGGTTTACAGGATTTTTAATAGATTCCTTAAACATTTCTTCTCACAGGAACTTTTCCTATATGAAGCATCCGCTCCATAGGAATAAAGATACTAAATTTCTTAGAATTTATAGAACTACTTCTTTCTTCTGGATTTATTAGTCTCTCGTTGATTTTTGCAAACTTCGACCTTAAATCTAACTAGCAAAAATAAGTTACCACAAAAATAATAGTATAATTGGAAAGTTCCCTTGAATACGAATCCAACAGTATAAATTTTATGGCATATGACTCATATTTTGACTAGTCAAATCAATGGTCAAAATTTGTCGCAAAATACGAGGGGACCAGTAAACCCAGACAGAGGAAGTACTACTCTAATTTTTTGTGAATTGCATCATCCCAGAATTTATCTAAAAGGCATTGTACTTCAAGCATATATGTTTGTCCTTTTTACATTCTACAAAACAAAGTTGCAAATAAGGGTACATGCTAGCCTATGAGCAATCCACCAACTCAATTGCTGAGGAGAACTTCTACAAAACCTCGATGACAACAGTGGTAGTGTCAAAAGGCTCTAGTCCTACTTTTGACACGACTCGCACTCTTAAAGGATTTACTTAAATTTCAGGTTTCCCGACAAATAGGCATTGACTAGATCAAAGTAGAGTAAACATTAAGCTTCTAAATTAACTAATATAATAATAGTTTTTCTCTAAGCGACTTGGTCTAACAACATTTTTTGCATTAACCTCGTCGAGTCTCCTATCTAAGCTAAGTCTTCACGCGGATAAACATGGTGGGTTATCTTGGCGTGTAAATCGTAAGTGAACTCTAACTTCCTTTGAATCACAAAATTAAACTTTATGTTCCCAACGGATCACATTTCTTTGCTCATGGAGGATCAAGGCTTGAGTTTGATGTGTGTTTTTTACACTCATGTTTTCCTAATTTTAATCTTGACTTTTCTAAGGATTTTATTTGAATATCACTTCGTGTTGCATAATAATCACTAATATTTGCAAAGATGTGTAAATCTTCTTGTTTTGGCAAGTTGTTGAAGGTCTGGTGGAGAAAGGAGGAAAATCTAGGTGTGTATCCAAAATCTACACCAAAATGAAGCATTTCCATAAGGGAACACCATGAGCGGAGGAACCCACTATCGAGTTCAACATTGTCGTAACCGCATGTGGTATTACCAGGCGGGGCCTATTGAGGGACGCAGCACAAATAAAATATCTCATACCAATGAACATGCCCAGGATCACGATGCCAGGGGCATAGCAGCCTCACGATACGCTCCTGCCTCCTCCCGAGTCGCCCCCGTGTGGCGGCCGGGAAGCTCCCAGATCCAATCGCCCGACCTCCCCTTCTCCTCCTCCTCCTCCCTCGCCGCCGCCCGAGGGCACGGCAAGGCGAAGCCTTGCCGTCGTAGGCGGCGGCGGGGACTCGGGCCCCTCCCGCTCGTGAGGGGCTGGCGCGGGCCGGCGCCTCTGGGCCGGAGTGTGGTGTTCGGCCGGACGTCACGGCGGGGGGTGGCGGCGCTTCGGCGATTCCATACCTCCACGACAGGCGACTTCAAGGTCTGGGGCGTCGCGGTCGTCAGGGACGGCAGCGGCGTGACCGGATCGGTGGCGGCTCGGCCGGATCAAGGCCCAGGCATGGGCTTGGTCTCCGGGTCGCGGTTGACGTGATGGCGGGTGTGGCACGTCGGCAGCTTGGTGGATCTGCGGATTCCATCCTTGTTTGGTCCTTGACGGCGGGGGCAAATCCGGGGGAAACCCTAGATCTCCTTGGGATCGAGCGATGGTGGTGCTTGTGCGTCGTAGTCCCTCTCCAGGGCAACGTTTTGGAGTTTGCTCCGGTTGAAGGGACCAGCAACACCGACGGCGCATGCCCGGTGGCGCAAGTGCCGACGAAAATCGCGCCGACTACGGTCATGGCGGACGATGGCGACGTCTTTGATGTCGTTTCCTTGTCGGGGCATCGTCGTTGTAGTTTGCGTCATCAGGCTTGGGATGCTCTGGGGGAAACCCTAGATCTGGGTCTTCCGGATCGGACGATGATGGCATTCTCGGTATCTCTTTCCCTCCCGGGGGCATCGTTTTTGAGCAAGTGATGGATGAGGGTGGAAAGAGAAGGAGCGGTGTTACATCTACCGCAAGGCCGACGGCGAATCACGGCGGCATGGCGCTGCGGAGTTTCGGCGATGGGCGCGCGTGGATGGACACGCGCAGGATGGTGGCGTTGTCTGGCGTCGTGGTTGCGTCGACAGCAGGCCTGGTGAAAGAACATGCGGTGCCCTGATGTTTGGTTTTGGTAATTGATGACAATCTCTATGGACTAATGGTTGCCTTGAGTTATATTTGAAGGTTTTGTCCATAGGCTTTTCTTGGAGTCCATTTGTTGGTTTCAAGGAGAGTTTGTGATGACCACGGTGCTCTTAAGGAATTATCCAAAGACCGGTCATGTGAGTGTTGAGCTTATTGCAAGTATGTCTTGAAGAAGAAGATTGTGTGATCATTCATGTCCACCTTCAAGACATCATCCAAATGAAGAGAGTTGGAAAGATTCAACACACAAAGCGCACAAGATGTAGGGATCTAGTGATCCCATGGTATGGTAAGCATTGTCCATTATGCTTTGTGTGCTAACCCATGGTCTTCGTGAGAGTTCTTTGTGGGGTTAGGTTGCGGTGTGCAAGTTCAAGTGATGCATCACGAAGAGATCAAGTGCTTGAAGCTTGCCATCCATTGTGGTGACAATAGACTTGTGAAGATGAGTGGAAGAGTGGCTCACCCATAGTGGAGTATGGGGGAGCAATCAACTAGTCTTCATCGAGCCAACGCAATCAAGAAAGGTGGTCCATCTTGAGGAGGAGTAGATTGTCATCATCTAGCTCAAGTGGACTTTGTGCAAGGCAAAGGTTTGCCCTTGATAGGTTTTCTATTTTTACCGGTCTCATGGTAGTTGTGGGAGACCGAGTTATAGGATCGTTTGTCGTACTATCAAGGGGGGCTCTCGATGAGTTGCTTGATCGTATCGTTTGTAGAGAGCTCAAACCATTGCATCCTTGCATCATCTTTATTGGTTCTTGTTTGGTTCTTCTCCTTGTGAGATTTGGAGCTTATGGTCATTTTTATGACAAGCTCGACTTCATCGAAAACGAAGTTCACATGCTTCTTCTATGATGTTTTCGATGTTGGAGGGTATGCCAGTTCTTCTCTGTTGGAGGTTTCACTCCTTTGTTTTTTTGTTGGAGGTCTCTATTTTGATGCTACTCGTTGTCTTACATCCAACAAGCTTGAGTTTGCTCAATTCGGAGCTCATTTGCAGAAGTTATGGCAGTTCTGGTTTTATTGTTTCCCTCTGTTGTCTTCTCTGCAAAATGAAGGACTCCTAGTGTTGCTGATCTGGGGCATGCGGTAGTAATGCTCTCCGGAGCGGTAGTACCGCAGGCCCTTGCGGTAGTACCGCAGTCCCCTGCGGTAGTACTGCAGGTGCTCACGGTAGTACCGCTCTATGGGAGCGGTAGTACGGTGGCCTCAGGCCAGGCGCAACTGCTCGAGCAGTAGTAGGGGCGGATGTAATTTTCTACATCCGCGCCCTACGCGGTAGTACCGCGCCGCGGGCGCGGTAGTACCATGGGCTCTGGCCAGGCTTTGCAGCATGAGCGGATGTAGGGGCGGATGTAATTTTTTACATCCGCGCCCTACGCGGTAGTACCGCTCTGCGTGTGCGGTAGTACCGTGCCGGAGTTTTGCGCAGGTCCTCCCTCAACGGAAGTAGGTATGGAAGTAATTTTTTACCTCTGTGCTTTCTCTGCGCCTAGTGTTGCCTGCCTTACGGTAGTACCGTATGGGCGTGCGGTAGTACCGCTCCGGCGGTTCTACCGCTCGTTGCCCTGTGCAACAGGCCTTCATCTAGCCAGTGTTGCACATGCGGTAGTACCGCACCCTGCAGCGGTAGTACCGCAACCATCCGCGGTAGTACCGCAGCTCCTTGCGGTATTAGCGCGTCGTGCGGGTTGAGTGAGGGGATAACGGTTGGATTTCTCCCCACCTATAAAAGGGGGTCTTGTTCCCCATTGAGATTAATCCTTTTAGCTCATGTTCTTCCCCCATTGTTGACCTTCTTTGAGCTTGCTAACTCTCAATCCCTCCTACGATTCTTGCTAGTTCTTGAGGGAAAAGAGAGAGGAGATCTAGATCCACGTTTCCACCAATCACTTTCTCCTCTAAGTGAGGGGAACCCCTTAGATCTAGATCTTGGAGTTCTTCGTGTTCTTCTTCCGTTCTTCCTCTCATTTTCCTCCCTAGCATTAGTTGCTTTGGTGGGATTTGGGAGAGAAGGACTTGGGCACTCCGTGTGCCCTTGCCATTGCATTTGGTGCATCGGTTTGAGTTCTCCACGTGATACGTGGAAGTTACAAGTTGAGAAGCTTATTACTCTTGGGTGCTTGGTGCCCTTGAGCTTGTTCCTCTTGGGTGCTTGGGCGCCCTAGACGGTTGGTGGTGTTCGGAGCTCAATCATTGT
The DNA here is from genome assembly GCA_963921465.1 of Triticum timopheevii. Classification (NCBI taxonomy): domain Eukaryota; kingdom Viridiplantae; phylum Streptophyta; class Magnoliopsida; order Poales; family Poaceae; genus Triticum; species Triticum timopheevii. The sequence goes on from OY997270.1 coordinate 545,221,755, forward strand.
GGTGTAAAGCTCTAGGCAAGCGTTGGGGTCTCCAATTAGGTTGTGGAGATCGCCCCGAGCAATTTGACGGGTTCCGGTGACCGCCCCCAAGGGTTGCCAAAGTGTACGGGTTCGGTGACCGTCCCCAAGGGTTGCCATTTGTACGGGTTCGGTGACCGCCCTCAAGGGTCCCTTAGTGGAATCACGACATCTTGCATTGTGCGCGGGCGTGAGGAGATTACAGTGGCCCTAGTGGCTTCTTGGGGAGCATTGTGCCTCCACATCGCTCCGAACAGAGATTAGCATCCGCAAGGGTGTGAACTTCGGGATACATCGTCGTCTCCGCGTGCCTCAGTTATCTCTTACCCGAGCCATTTACTTATGCACTTTACTTTGTGATAGCCATACTTGTCATATATCTTGCTATCACATAGTTGTTTATCTTGCTTAGCATAAGTTGTTGGTGCACATAGGTGAGCCTAGTTGTTGTAGGTTTCGTGCTTGACAAATTAACCATTAGGTTTATTCCGCATTTGTTCAAGCCTAAACCATCATTATTTTAAAATGCCTATTCACCCCCCCCCCCTCTAGGAGACATCCACGATCTTTCACCTAGCAAGGTTGATGCAGCAGTACAACACTGAAGATGGATTGGCGGCAGGTGGTGGCGGCGGCCTCATACCCGGCAGACGTCCTGGTTGAGGAGTGCGCCCGATTGGTGGGTGCCCATACCCGGCAGGCGTCCTGGTTGGGAGCTCAGGTCTTAGATGTTAGGTTTGGCTGCGAGGTTTGTTTGGTATTAGGCCTAGACTATCAACATCCCTTCATCAACTGGATAGGAGTAGCGACAGATGTTGCCTAGACGGTGGCTTTAGTCTTACTGTTGTATGACTTTATAAGGTCTTCTGTGAATAATTAATAAAGTGGCTGCATGCATCATCGAGATGCAGAGGCCGGGGGTCCTCCTCCTTTTCTAAAAAAAATGAAGATGCCAGGGGTAGATCAACCATACCAACAAATGCAACAGAGAAGAGATATTGGTGATGCCTTGTAGATTCCCACAACTAGGTATTACCTCCCAGCCGCGAGAATAATTCCCTAGAGCGAGCACCAAAAGCATGATGGATGTATGGTATCCATGTGTACCACGTATAAGTGGTTTAGCAACACTTCGTCGTGCAGAACAAAGTACTACTAGAGAACTAGAGAAGGAGCAGCCTCTTCCGGCATGGATGGGAGAGAGATGGTGTAAGCGAAAGGCACTTGCAGCTTCAAGCGTGTCACTTGTTGTCATCCTTTGGGCTTCCCTCTCCCCTCTATTTATAGAGGCCCAGGGGTTGGAACTTGGATAATGAGGCAGCCCCTAGGGCTGGCCCACCCCAAGAACTTGGCCTCCAAGGCACCACTTGCCTTCCCACTTGGTGGGTGGGGTGCACCATTGGGCCCCACTTGGCCTAGTGACTGCTGCACTCTTGGTTAAGCCAAGGGGCGATCATCTAGGACGTCCTAGAACCTTTCATAAGTTCCCAGAAGCTTCCTGGACCTTCTAGGAGTGTCCTTGCGGCATGAAAGGTCTTTATTTGGTGCTTGTAATTCCTCCGGATTGATTCTAACTTGGGTCCTTTCATCGTGCTAAGTCTATGGGAGTTCCAAAATTACCTACACACTATAAAAAAACAAAATCTAATAAAAACTAAAGATTATGTGATGCTCACAATAAAATGAGCGTAAACTAAAAATCATGCATAATGGATATGACAGTGGCTCAATGAGACATGATATACTGAGGTATTATGCAACAAATGAACTCTAAAATATGTGATAAAATGGAGCCATGAATAGGTAACCGTAATGAGAGCGAGTAGCATGCGCCGAAATTTGGTGGATCTGGCTCGGATTTCTTGATACAACGCAAGCCATGTTGGTAAGGGAACTTCCAACCATAGTTCCTCTACTCGCATGGAGAGGGTTATGCGGATTGAGGTGGGCATAGCTAAGGAGATCCATACACTCTACAAAACAACAAAAAGTAGTTTGAGCGAAGAATACTTGACATCAGGATGTCACATATGTTATCAAACATATTTTGTAAAGGTTACTGGTAAGACATCACGAGAGGTAATAAACTAGGCCACGACTTCGTTTCCGAGTCAACCCTTCTGTTGTCATGTTTCTGGCGACACGAAAAATCAGAGCTCCTAGAAAAACAACTGCCACAGGCTCTTCGGGGAAGATTCTGAACAGTGTTAGCCGGGAGGCACAAGACGGCCATCAAGCCATCCGGCATAGATCGGGCAGTACCAAAATAAAATAAAATTGTGTGACCCTAATTTAGTTTTTAGTCAACAGAAGTGTGACCACTCTCGTACCTTAATGGTGAACATCTCTATGTTGATCATACCTTGGTTCACGTTCGACCTTTCGGTCTCCAGTGTTCCGAGGCCATGTATGTACATGCTAGGCTCGTCAAGTTTAACCCCAGTATTCCGCATGTGCAAAACTGTCTTGCATCCGTTGTATGTGAACGTAGAGCCTATCACACCCAATCATCATGTGGTGTCTCAGCACAAAGAACTCTCGCAACAGTGCATACTCAGGAAGAACACTTATACCTTGAAATTTTAGTTAAGGGATCATCTTATAATGCTACCACCGACCAAGGAAAAAATATGCATAAAGATAAACATCACATGCAATTAAAATATGTGACATGATATTGCCATCATCATCTTGTGCTTTTGATCTCTATCTACAAAGCATCGTCATGATCTCCGTCGTCACCGGCTCGACACCTTGATCTCCATCGTTGCGTCGTGGTCGTCTCACCAACTATTGCTTCTACAACTATCGCTACTACTTAGTGATAAAGTAAAGCAATTACATGGCGTTTGCATTTCATACAATAAAGAGACAACCATAAGGCTCCTGCCGGTTGCCGATAACTTCTACAAAACATGATCATCTCATACAATAACGTATATCACATCATGCCTTGACCATATCACATCACAAGCATGCCCTACAAAAACAACTTAGACGTCCTCTACTTTGTTCTTGCAAGTTTTATGTGGCTGCTACGTGCTTCTAGCAAGAACCGTTCTTACAAACGGCACAAAAACCACGACGGTGATTTATCAAGTTTGTTGTTTTAACCTTCAACAAGGACCGGCCGCAGTCAAATTTGATTCAACTAAATTAGGAGAAACAGACACCCGCCAACCACCTTTATGCAAAACTAGTTGCATGTTTGTCAGTGGAACCAGTCTCATGAACGTGGTCATGTAAGGTTGGTCCGGGCTGCTTCATCAAACAATACCGCTGAATCAAAATAAGACATTGGTGGAAAGCAGTATGACGATCACCGCCCACAACTCTTTGTGTTCTACTCGTGCATATCATCTACGCATAGCCCTGGATCTGATACTACTGTTGGGGAACGTAGCATGCAATTTTAAAAAAATTCCTACACTCAAGCAAGATCTATCTAGGAGATGCATAGCAACGCGAGGGGAAGAGTGTGTCTATGTACCCTCATAGACCGAAAGTGGGAGTGTTAGACAATGCGGTTGATGTAGTCGTACACCTTCATGATCCGTCCAGATCAAGTACCGAACATATGGCACCTCCGCGTTCAACAAACGTTTAGCTTGATGACGTCCTCGCCTTCTTGATCCAGCAAGACAGGCAAAGTAGTAGATGAGTTCCGGCAGCACGACGGCGTGGTGACAGTGTTGGTGAAGAACAATCTCCGTAGGGCTTCGCCTAAGCACTACGAAAACTATGACAGATGATAAACTAGAGGGGACGGGGTTGCCGGCACACGGCTTGGAGAATCTTGATGTGTCTTGGGTGCTAGCCATGCCTCTCTATTTATATGTTGAGCCCTGGAGTAAAAAATGGAGTAAAGGCAAGAGTCTTTCTCGGACTCCAGGGCTAGACGCCAGGGTTCCCGATGTCTACCCCCTCGACACAGGGTTCCCGGCATCGACCCCCTAGATGCCAGGGTTCCCGGCGTATAGCCTCTGGTCTTCGCAAAACTTCCTTTTGCACTTTCCAAAAGCCTCATGGGTTTTCCCCTTTGGCCCAAATAAAGTGTCCTCGTACCCAAACATTTCGGGAAATATCCGGAACCCCTTCCGGTGAACTCCGAAACCCTTCCGGAGACCAAACACTATTATCCCATATATCAATCATTACCGCCCGACCATTTCGGAGCTCCTCGTTATGTCTGTGATCTCATCCAGGACTCCGAACAACATTCGGTCACCAAATCACATAACTCATATAATACAATATCGTCATCGAACGTTAAGCGTGTGGACCCTACGGGTTTGAGAACTATGTAGACATGACCGAGACACCTCTCTAGTCAATAACCAACAGCAGAACCTGGATGCTCATATTGGCTCCCACATATTCTACGAAGATCTTTATCGGTCAAATCGTTATGACAAAATACGTTATTCCCATAGTCATCGGTATGTTACTTGCCTGAGATTTGATCGTCGATATCTTTATAGCTAGTTCAATATCTTTACCGGCAAGTCTCTTTACTCGTTCCGCAATGCATCATCCTGCAACTAACTCATTAGTCACTTTGCTTGCAAGGCTTCTTATGATGTGCACTACCGAGAGGGCCCAGAGTTACCTCTCCGAAACTCGGAGTGACATATCCCAATCTCGATCTATGCCAACCCAACAAACACCTTCGGAGATACCTGTAGAGCATCTTTATAATCACCTAGTTACGTTGTGACATTTGATAGCACACAAGGCATTCCTCCGGTATCTGTGAGTTGCATAATCTCATAGTCGAAGGAATATGTATTTGACATGAAGAAAGCAATAGCAAAAAAACTGAACGATCAATATGCTATGCTAACGAATGGGTCTTGTCCATCACATCATTCTCCTAATGATGTGATCCCGTTCATCAAATGACAACACATGTCTATGGTTAGGAAACTTAACCATCTTTGAATAATGAGCTAGTCTAGTGGAGGCTTACTAGGGACACGGTGTTTTGTCTATGTATCTACACATGTATCAAGTTTCCGGTTAATACAATTCTAGCATGAATAATAAACATTTTTCATGAAATAAGGAAATATAAAATAACAACTTTATTATTGCCTCTATGGCGTATTTCCTTCAGTCTCCCACTTGCACTAGAGTCAATAATCTAGTTCACATCGCCATGTGATTTAACACCAAGTTTACTAGAGTTAATAATCTAGTTCACATCGTTATGTGATTAACCCCTAAAGAGTACTAAGGTGTGATCATCTTCTGCTTGTGAGAGAAGTTTAGTCAACGGGTCTGCCACATTCAGATTCATATGTATTTTGCAAATTTCTCTGTCTACAATGCTCTGCATGGAGCTACTTTAGCTAATTACGCCCACGTTCAATATGTATCTAGATTGAGACTTAGAGTCATCTAGATCAGTGTCAAAGCTTGCATCGACGTAACTCTTTACGACGAACTCTTTATCACCTCCATAACCGAGAAACATTTCCTTAGTCCTCTTTGATGTAACTAAGGATAATTTTGACCGTTGTCCAGTGATCTATTCATGGATCACTATTGTACCCCCTTGCCAAACTCATGGCAAGGTATACATCAGGTTTGGTACACAACATGGCATACTTTATAGAACCTATGGCTAAGGCATGGGGAATGACTTTCATTGTCTCTTTATCTTTTGTCGTGGTCGGGTTTTGAGTCTTTACTAAACTTCACACCTTACAATACAAGTAAGAACTCCTTCTTTGACTGATCCATTTTGAACTCCTTCAAAATCTTATCAAGGTATGTACTCATTGAAAGTCTTATCAAGCGTCTTAATCTATCTCTATAGATCTTGATGCCAAATATGTAAGCAGCTTCACCGAGGTCATTCATTGAAAAATTCTTATTCAAGTATACTTTTATGCTATCCAGAAATTCTATATCATTTCCAATCAACAATATGTCACCCACATATAATATCAGAAATGCTACAGAGTTCCCACTCACTTTCTTGTAAATACATGCTTCACCGTAAGTCTGTATAAAACCATATGTTTTGACCACCTCATCAAAGTGTATATTCCAACTCCGAGATGCTTGCACCAGTCCATAGATGGTTCGTTGGAGCTTGCACACTTTGTTAACACCTTTAGGATCGACAAAACCTTCTGGTTGCATCATATACAACTCTTCTGAGAGATATCCATTTAAGGAATGCGGTTTTGACATCCATTTGCCAGATTTCATAAAAATGTGGCAATTGCTAACATGATTCGGACGGACTTAAGCATCGCTACGATTGAGAAAGTCTCATTGTAGTCAACCCCTTGAACTTGTCGAAAACCTTTTTCGACAAGTCGAGCTTTGTAGACAGTAACATTATCATCAATGTCAGTCTTCTTCTTGAAGATCCATTTATTCTATACGGCTTGCCGATCATCGGACAAATCCACCAAAGTCCACACTTTGTTATCATACATGGATCCTATTTCATATTTCATTGCCTCAAGCCATTTATCGGAATCTGGGCTCATCATATCTTCTTCATAGTTTGTAGGTTCGCCATGGTATAGTAACATGACTTCCAGAACAGGATTACTGTACCACTCTGGTGTCGATCGTGTTCTAGTTGACCTACCAGGTTTGGTAGTAACTTGACCTAAAGTTTCATGATCATCATTGATACGTCTCCAATGTATCTACTTTTCCAAACACTTTTGCCCTTGTTTTGAACTCTAACTTGCATCATTTGAATGAAACTAACCCGGACTGACGCTGTTTTCAGCAGAACTACCATGATGTTGTTTTATGCGTAGAAAAGAAAAGTTCTCGGAATGTCCTGAAAATCCACGGAGGCACTTTTTGGAATTAATAAGAATTATTGGGCGAAAGAAATACACCAGGGGGCCCACACCCTGTCCACGAGACAGGCCCCCCTAGGGCGCGCCCCCTGGACCTCCACCGACCTCAACTCCAACTCCATATATTCACGTTCGGGGAGAAAAAATCAGAGAGAAAGTTTCATTGTGTTTTACGACACGAAGCCACCGCCAAGCCCTAATCTCTCTGGGAGGGCTGATCTGGAGTCCGCTCGGGGCTCCGAAGAGGGGGATTCGTCGCCGTCGTCATCATCAACCATCCTCCATCACCAATTTAGTGATGCTCACCATCGTGCGTGAATAATTCCATCGTAGGCTTGCTGGATGGTGAGGGGTTGGATGAGATTTACCATGTAATCAAGTTAGTTTTGTTAGGGTTTGATCCCTAGTATCCACTATGTTCTGAGATTGATGTTGCTATGACTTTGCTATGCTTAATGCTTGTCACTAGGGCCCGAGTGCCATGATTTCAGATCTGAACCTATTATGTTTTCATGAATATATGTGTGTTCTTGAACCTATCTTGCAAGTCTATAGTCACCTATTATGTGTTATGATCCGACAACCCCGAAGTGACAATAATCGGGATACTTCTCGGTGATGACCGTAGTTTGAGGAGTTCATGTATCCACTATGTGCTCATGCTTTGTTCCGGTTCTCTATTAAAAGGAGACCTTAATATCCCTTAGTTTCCACTAGGACCCTGCTGCCACGGGAGGGTAGGACAAAAGATGTCATGCAAGTTCTTTTCCATAAGCACGTATGACTATTTACAGAATACATGCCTACATTACATTGATGAACTGGAGCTAGTTCTGTGTCACCCTATGTTATAGCTATTACTTGAGGAATCGCATCAGGCATAATTATCCATCACTGATCCATTGCCTACGAGCTTTTCATATATTGTTCTCCGCTTATTTACTTTTCCGTTGCTACTATTACAACTATTACAAAAACCCAAAAACTATTATCTTTTATTTTGCTACTGTTACCTTTATTATCATACTACTTTGCTACTAAATACCTTGCTGCAGATACTAAGTTATCTAGGTGTGGTTGAATTGACAACTCAACTGCTAATATACAAGAATATTCTTTGGCTCCCCTTGTGTCGAATCAATAAATTTGGGTTGAATACTTTACCCTCGAAAGCTGTTGCGATCGTCTACACTTGTGGGTTATCAAGACTAATTTCTGGCGCCGTTGCCGGGGAGCATAGCTCTATTCTCTGAGTCACTTGGGATTTATATCTGTTGATCACTATGAAGAACTTGAAAGACGATAGAACTACGATTTTTCCCTCAACTACGAGGGGAGGTAAGGAACTGCCATCTAGCTCTGCACTAGATTCTCCTTCCGTTATTAGTAAGCTTGCGACACCTAAACCTACTACTGCTATGAATTCTGATATGTCGCATGTTATTGATGATGCCACTTCTGCTATGCATGATGAAACTACTTCTGTGCATGATACTACTTTGCCATTAGGTGAATTTCTTGATGAACAACTTGCTAGAGTTAGGGGGAATGAAAGTTTTGAAGATGCTATTATTGATGATAGTGATGATGAAAGTTCTCCCAATGATTATGAATTTCCTGTTGTTCCTGAGGGTTATGTTATGAATGAAGAAGCTGCTAGAGCTATCTTTGCTTGCAATGATAGATATGATCTTAAGAAATTATTAGCTAAATGGAAGCAGCAGTCTCTTAATGCTAGAATGAAACCCGACCCTGCTTTTGCTACTTCACCTATCTGTGTTACTGATAAGGATTATGAATTCTCTGTTGATCCTGAGATTATTACTTTAGTTGAATCTGATCCTTTTTATGGCCTTGAATCTGAAACTGTTGTGGCACATCTTACCAAGTTGAATGATATAGCTACCCTGTTTACTCATGATGAGAAGTCTCGCTATTATTATATCCTTAAGATATTTCCGTTCTCATTAAAGGGTGATGCTAAGACTTGGTATAATTCTCTTGCTCCTGGTTGTGTGTGTAGTCCCCAGGATATGATTTATTACTTCTCTGCTAAATATTTCCCTGCTCATAAGAAACAAGCTGCCTTGCGGGAAATATACAATTTTGTGCAATTCAAATAAGAGAGTCTCCCACAAGCTTGGGGGAGGCTTCTCCGGTTACTTAATGCTTTGCCTGATCATCCTCTCAAGAAAAATGAAATACTTGATATCTTTTATAATGGACTAATCGATGCTTCCAAGGACTACTTGGATAGTTGTGCTGGTTGTGTTTTCAGGGAAAGAATAGTCGACGAAGCTGAAATATTATTGAATAATATGTTGACTAATGAAAATAATTGGACTCTTCCTGAGCCGATTCCTGAGGCAATTCCTGAACCAATTGAGCCAACTCCTGAGCCTATTCCTAAACCCACTCCAAAGAAGAGAGGTGTTTTATTTCTCAGTCCTGAAGATATGCAAGAGGCAAAGAAATCAATGAAAGAAAAAGGTATTAAAGCTGAAGTTGTTAAGAATTTACCACCTATTGAAGAAATACATGGTCTTAATATACCACCTGTTGAAGAACCACATTGTCTTGACAACCCGACGCAGGTAGTAAAGGTAAATTCTCTCTATAGATATGATAAAGTTGAAATCCCCTCTACTAAATTTCATAGCCCATGCTTAGATGAATTTGATGACTTTATGGTTAGACAAGAAAGTTTTAATGCTTATGTTGGTAGAGAGTTATAGAATAATGCTTTCGAGATAGGACACGTGAGCGATAATATGGCTAGAGTTAAAGGTGAACTTAATCTCATTAGCAAATATACTTCTATGGTTGCTACTCAAGCTGAGCAAGTACTTAAAGCTCAAAATGATTTGCTTGATGAATTAAATAATAAAAATGACTTTGCTGTTAGAGTGGCTACTAGAACTAGTAGAATGACTCAGGAACCTTTGTATCCTGAAGGCCACCCTAAGAGAATCGAGCAAGATTCTTAGAGAAATAATTTAGAGGCACTTAGTTCTTCTAAAAAGAAGAAAAAGAAAAACGATAGAACTTTGCATGCTTCTAGTGAACCTACTGTAGACACACCTGAGAATCCTAATGATATTTCTATTTATGATGCTGAAACACAATTAGGTGATGAACATGAACCTAGTGATAATGTTAATAATAATGTTCATGTTGATGCTCAACCTAGCAAAAACAATGATGTAGAGATTGAACCTGCTGTTGATCTTGATAACCCACAATCAAAGAATCAATGTTATGATAAGAGAGATTTTGTTGCTAGGAAGCACGGTAGAGAAAGAGAACCATGGGTTCAGAAACCCATGCCCTTTCCTCCTAAACCATCCAAAACAAAGGATGATGAGGATTTTGAGCGCTTTGCTGAAATGATTAGACCTATTTTCTTACGTATGCGCTTAACTGATATGCTTAAAGTAAATCCTTATGCTAAGAATATGAAGGACATCATTACAAATAAAAGAAAGATACCGGAAGCTGAAATTTCCACCATGCTTGCTAATTACACTTTTAAGGGTGGAATACCAAAGAAACTTGGAGATCCGGGGGTACCAACTATACCATGCTCCATTAAGAGAAATTATGTTAGAACTGCTTTATGTGATCTTGGAGCCGGTGTTAGTGTTATGCCTCTCTCTTCATATCGTAGACTTGAATTGAATAAGTTGTACCTACTGAAATATCTTTGCAAATGGCTGATAAATCTACTGCTATACCTGTCGGTATTTGTGAGGATGTGCCTGTTGTGGTTGCAAATGTCACTATCTTAACAGACTTTGTCATTCTTGATATTCCTGAGGACGATAGTATGTCTATTATCCTTGGTAGACCTTTTCTGAATATTGCAGGGGCTGTTATTGATTGCAACAAAGGCAATGTCACTTTTCATGTTAATGGTAATGAGCATACGGTACACTTTTCGAGGAAACAATCTCAAGTTCATAGCATCAATTCTATTGGAAAAGTTCCAACTATCATTATTGGAGGTTTTGAATTTCCTCTACCTACTGTCAAGAAAAAGTATGATATTCTTATTGTTGGGGATTTTCATATCCCCGTTGCGGTAACTTAGTGTTATTCAAAATTTCTCCGGTTCCGTGTTATTCGGAATGAGTTTGTTAACAAGACTTGATCAACCTTGTTAGTGGATTCATTTTGATGATCACGAGATGGATGAAACTAGAAGGCACAACCTTCTGTACCCTCTTTTTACATTCTGTTATTTAAAAAAATAAAGCAAAAAATAGTATTATCTGTCTGTTTTCTGAATTATCCGTGCATTAAAAAATAGCCCGAAAATAAAAGTGCTCCAAATGCCCTGCAAATTTAGTATGATTTTTTATGGAATATTTGAGGATTTTAGGCACTGAAAACACTGCATGAGGGGCAAGCACCAGGCCACGAGAGTGGAGGAGGCCCCCCCTATAGGGCGCGCCCCCCCTGTCTCATGGGCCCCTGGTGGCCCCCCTCCACTTATGCCAGCACCCACACACTTCATCTTCTACCCAAAAAATCCCCATCCAGCTCAAGCACGAGTTCTAGCTCATTTTGCTGCGATTTTCGATCTCCTTGCTCAAAGCTCCATTCACAAAACTGCTTTGGGAGATTGTTGCTTGGTATGTGACTCCTCCATTGGTCCAATTGGTTTTTGTTCTAGTGCTTTATTCATTGCAAATTTTTGCTGCATAGGTGACCATGTTCTTGTTGGAAATATGCCCTAGAGGCAATAATAAAATGGTTATTATTATATTTCCTTGTTCATGATAATTGTCTATTGTTCATGCTATAATTGTGTTATCTGGAATCGTAATACATGTGTGAATACATAGACCACAACATGTCCCTGGTGAGCCTCTAGTTGACTAGCTCGTTTATTAATAGATGGTTACGGTTTCCTGACCATGGACATTGGATGTCATTGATAACAGGATCACAACATTGGGAGAATGATGTGATGGACAAGACCCAATCCTAAGCATAGCACAAGATCGTGTAGTTCGTTTGCTAGAGCTTTTGTAATGTCAAGTTGTTGGGGAACGCAGTAATTTCAAGAAATTTCCTACGCACACACAAGATCATGGTGATGGCATAGCAACGAGAGGGGAGAGTGTTCGACCACGTACCCTCGTAGACCGTAAGCGGAAGCGTTAGCACAACGCGGTTGATGTAGTCGTACGTCTTCACGATCCGACCGATCCAAGCACCGAACGTACGGAGCCTCCGAGTTCAGCACACGTTCAGCTCGACGACGATCTCCGGCCTCCGATCCAGCAAAGCTCCGGAGATGAGTTCCGTCAGCACGACGGCGTGGTGACGATGATGATGTTCTACCGAGGTAAATATGGTGGAGGGGGGCACCGCACATGGCTAAGGAACGATCCGTAGATCAACTTGTGTGTCTATGGGGTGCCCCCTGCCCCCGTATATAAAGGAGCAAGGGGGGAGGCCGGCCGACCCCTTGGGCGCGCCAAGGGAGGAGGAATCCTCCTCCTAGTAGGAGTAGGACACCTCCTTTCCTACTCCTACTAGGAGGGGGAAGGAAGGGGGAGAGGGGGAAGGAAAGGGGGGGCGCTGCCCCCCCTCCTAGTCCAATTCGGACCAGAGGGGGGAGGGGCGCGCGGCCCATGCTGGCCGCCCCTCTCTCCTTTCCCCTAAGGCCCATAAGGCCCAAACTCTCCCGGGGGGTTTCGGTAACCCCCCCGGCACTCCGGTTTTTCTCTGAAATCACCCGAAACATTTCTGGTGTCTGAATATAGTCGTCCAATATATCAATCTTTATGTATCGACCATTTCGAGACTCCTCGTCATGTTCGTGATCACATCCGGGACTCCGAACAAACTTCGGTACATCAAAACTTATAAACTCATAATAAAACTGTCATCGTAACGTTAAGCGTGCGGACCCTACGGGTTCGAGAACTATGTAGACATGACCTAGAACCATTCTCAGTCAATAACCAATAGCGGGACCTGGATGCCCATATTGGTTCCTACATATTCTACGAAGATCTTTATCGGTCAAACCGCATAACAACATACGTTGTTCCTTTTGTCATCGGTATGTTACTTGCCCGAGATTCGATCGTCGGTATCCAATACCTAGTTCAATCTCGTTACCGGCAAGTCTCTTTACTCGTTACATAATGCATCATTCCGTAACTAACTCATTAGCTACATTACTTGCAAGGCTTATAGTGATGTGCATTACCGAGAGGGCCCAGAGATACCTCTCCGACAATCGGAGTGACAAAACCTAATCTCGAAATACGCCAACCCAACATGTACCTTTGGAGACACCTGTAGTACTCCTTTATAATCACCTAGTTACGTTGTGACGTTTGGTAGCACCCAAAGTGTTCCTCCGGTAAATGGGAGTTGCATAATCTCATAGTTACAGGAACATGTATAAGTCATGAAGAAAGCAATAGCAGAATACAAAACGATCAAGTGCTAGGCTAACGGAATGGGTCATGTCAATCATATCATTCTTCTAATGATGTGATCCCATTAATCAAATGACAACACATGTCTATGGTTAGGAAACATAACTATCTTTGATTAATTAGCTAGTCAAGTAGAGGCATACTAGTGACCATAGTTTTGTCTATGTATTCAGACATGTATCAAGTTTCTGGTTAATACAATTCTAGCATGAATAATAAACATTTATCATGATATGAGGAAATAAATAATAACTTTATTATTGCCTCTAGGGCATATTTCCTTCAGTCTCCCACTTGCACTAGAGTCAATAATCTAGATTACATAGTAATGATTCTAACACCCATGGAGTCTTGGTGCTGATCATGTTTTGCTCGTGAGAGAGGCTTAGTCAACGGGTCTGCAATATTCAGATCCGTATGTATCTTGCAAATTTCTATGTCTCCCACTTGGACTTGGTCCCGAATGGAATTGAAGCGTCTCTTGATATGCTTGGTCCTCTTGTGAAATCTGGATTCCTTTGCCAAGGCAATTGCACCAGTATTGTCACAGAAGATCTTCATTGGTCCCGATGCACTAGGTATGACACCTAGATCGGAAATGAACTCCTTCATCCAGACTCCTTCATTTGCTGCTTCAGAAGCAGCTATGTACTCCGCTTCACATGTAGATCCCGCCACGACGCTTTGTTTAGAACTGCACCAACTTACAGCTCCACCGTTTAATAAAAACACGTATCCGGTTTGCGATTTAGAATCGTCCGGATCAGTGTCAAAGCTTGCATCGACGTAACCATTTACGACTAGCTCTTTGTCACCTCCATATACGAGAAACATATCCTTAGTCCTTTTCAGGTATTTCAGGATGTTCTTTACCGCTGTCCAGTGATCCACTCCTGGATTACTTTGGAACCTTCCTGCCAAGCTTATTGCTAAGCATACGTCAGGTCTAGTACACAGCATTGCATACATGATAGAGCCTATGGCTGAAGCATAGGGAACATCTTTCATTTTCTCTCTATCTTCTGCTGTGGTCGGGCATTGACTTTGACTTAACTTCACACCTTGTAGCATAGGCATGAATCATTTCTTTGCCTGATCCATTTTGAACTTTTTCAAAATTTTGTCAAGGTATGTGCTTTGTGAAAGTCCTATTAAGCGTCTTGATCTATCTCTATAGATCTTGATGCCCAATATGTAAGCAGCTTCACCGAGGTCTTTCATTGAAAAACTTTTATTCAAGTATCCATTTATGCTATCCAGAAATTCTATATCATTTCCGATTAATAATATGTCATCTACATATAAAATCAGAAATGCTACAGAGCTCCCATTCACTTTCTTGTAAATACAGGCTTCTCCAAAAGTCTGTATAAAACCATATGCTTTGATCACACTATCAAAACGTTTATTCCAACTCCGAGATGCTTGCACCAGTCCATAAATGGATCGCTGGAGCTTGCACACTTTGTTAGCACCTTTTGGATCAACAAAACCTTCTGGCTGCATCATATACAACTCTTCTTCCAGAAATCCATTCAAGAATGCAGTTTTGACATCCATTTGCCAAATTTCATAATCATGAAATGCAGCAATAGCTAACATGATTCAGACAGACTTAAGCATCGCTACGGGTGTGAAAGTCTCATCGTAGTCAACCCCTTGAACTTGTCGAAAACCTTTCGCAACAAGTCGAGCTTTATAGACAGTTACATTACCATCAGTGTCAGTCTTCTTCTTAAAGATCCATTTATTCTCAATGGCTTGCCGATCATCGGGCAAGTCAACCAAAGTCCATACTTTGTTTTCATACATGGATCCCATCTCAGATTTCATGGCCTCTAGCCATTTTGCGGAATCTGGGCTCATCATCGCTTCCTCATAGTTCGTAGGTTCATCATGGTCAAGTAACATGACTTCCAGAATAGGATTACCGTACCACTCTGGTGAGGATCTTACTCTGGTAGACCTACGAGGTTCAGTAGAAACTTGATCTGAAGTTTCATGATCAATATCATTAGCTTCCTCACTGATTGGTGTAGTTTTCACAGGAACCGGTTCTTGTGATGAACTACTTTCCAATAAGGGAGTAGATACAGTTATCTCATCAAGTTCTACTTTCCTCCCGCTCACTTCTTTCGAGAGAAACTCCTTCTCTAGAAAGGATCCATTCTTAGCAACGAATGTCTTGCCTTCGGATCTGTGATAGAAGGTGTACCCAACAGTCTCTTTTGGGTATCCTATGAAGACACATTTCTCCGATTTGGGTTCGAGCTTATCTGGTTGAAGTTTCTTCACATAAGCATCGCAGCCCCAAACTTTAAGAAATGACAACTTTGGTTTCTTGCCAAACCACAGTTCATGAGGTGTCGTCTCAACGGATTTTGATTGTGCCCTATTGAACGTGAATGCGGCCGGCTCTAAAGCATAACCCCAAAACGATAGCGGTAAATCAGTAAGAGACATCATAGATCGCACCATATCTAGTAAAGTACGATTACGACGTTCGGACACACCATTTCGTTGTGGCGTTCCGGGTGGCGTGAGTTGCGAAACTATTCTGCATTGTTTCAGATGTAAACCAAACTCGTAACTCAAATATTCTCCTCCACGGTCAGATCATAGAAATTTTATTTTCTTGTTACGATGATTTTCCACTTTACTCTAAAATTCTTTGAACTTTTAAAATGTTTCAGACTTGTGTTTCATTAAGTAGATATACCCATATCTGCTCAAATCATCTGTGAAGGTGAGAAAATAACGATACCCGCGGCGAGCCTCAACATTCATTGGACCACAAACATCAGTATGTATGATTTCCAACAAATCAGTTGCTCGCTCCATAGTTTCGGAGAACGGCGTTTTAGTCATCTTACCCATAAGGCACGGTTCGCAAGTACCAAGTGATTCATAATCAAGTGATTCCAAAAGCCCATCAGTATGGAGTTTCTTCATGCGCTTTACACCGATATGACCCAAACGGCAGTGCCACAAATAAGTTGCACTATCGTTATCAACTCTGCATCTTTTGGTTTCAACACTATGAATATGTGTATCACTACTATCGAGATTCAATAAAAATAGACCATTCTTCAAGGGTGCATGACCATAAAAGATATTACTCATATAAATAGAACAACCATTATTCTCTGATTTAAATGAATAACCGTCTTGCATCAAACAAGATCCAGATATAATGTTCATGCTCAACGCTGGCACCAAATAACAATTATTCAGGTCTAAAACTAATCCCGAAGGTAGATGTAGAGGTAGCGTGCCGACCGCGACCACATCGACTTTGGAACCGTTTCCCACGCGCATCGTCACCTCGTCCTTGGCCAGTGCTCGCTTATTCCGTAGTCCCTGTTTTGAGTTGCAAATATTAGCAACAGAACCAGTATCAAATACCCAGGTGCTACTACGAGCTCTAGTTAGGTACACATCAATAACATGTATATCACATATACCTTTGTTCACTTTGCCATCCTTCTTATCCGCCAAATACTTGGGGCAGTTCCGCTTCCAGTGACCAGTCTGCTTGCAGTAGAAGCACTCAGTTTCAGGCTTAGGTCCAGACTTGGGTTTCTTCTCTTGAGCAGCAACTTGCTTGCCGTTCTTTTTGAAGTTCCCCTTCTTCTTTCCTTTGCCCTTTTTCTTGAAACTAGTGGTCTTGTTGACCATCAACACTTGATGCTCCTTCTTGATTTCTACCTCCGCAGCTTTTAGCATTGCGAAGAGCTCGGGAATAGTCTTGTTCATCCCTTGCATATTATAGTTCATCACAAAGCTCTTGTAGCTTGGTGGCAGTGATTGGAGAATTCTGTCAATGACACTATCATCAGGAAGATTAACTCCCAGTTGAATCAAGTGATTATTATACCCAGACATTTTGAGTATGTGTTCACTGACAGAACTATTCTCCTCCATCTTGCAGCTATAGAACTTATTGGAGACTTCATATCTCTCAATCCGGGCATTTGCTTGAAATATTAACTTCAACTCCTGGAACATCTCATATGCTCCATGACATTCAAAACATCGTTGAAGACCCGGTTCTAAGCCGTAAAGCATTGCACACTGAACTATAGAGTAGTCATCAGCTTTGCTCTGCCAGACGTTCTTAACGTCGTCAGTTGCATCAGCAGCAGGCCTGGCACCCAGTGGTGCTTCCAGGACGTAACTTTTCTGCGCAGCAATGATGATAATCCTCAGGTTACGGACCCAGTCCGTGTAATTGCTACCATCATCTTTCAACTTTGCTTTATCAAGGAACGCATTAAAATTCAACGGAACAACAGCACGAGCCATCTATCTACAAACAAACATAGACAAGCAAAATACTATCAGGTACTAAGTTCATGATAAATTTAAGTTCAATTAATCATATTACTTAAGAACTCCCACTTAGACAGACATCTCTCTAGTCATCTAAGTGATCACGTGATCGAAATCAACTAAACCATAACCGATCATCACGTGAGATGGAATAGCTTTCAATGGTGAACATCACTATGTTGATTATATATACTATATGATTCACGCTCGACCTTTCGGTCTCTGTGTTCCGAGGACATATCTACATATGCTAGGCTCGTCAAGTTTAACCTGAGTATTCCGCGTGTGCAAAACTGGCTTGCACCCGTTGTAGATGGACGTAGAGCTTATCACACCCGATCATCACGTGGTGTCTGGGCACGACGAACTTTGGCAACGGTGCATACTCAGGGAGAACACTTCTTGATAATTTTAGTGAGAGATCATCTTAAAATGCTACCGTCAATCAAAGCAAGATAAGATGCATAAAGGATAAACATCACATGCAATCAATATAAGTGATATGATATGGCCATCATCATCTTGTGCTTGTGATCTCCATCTCCAAAGCACCGTCGTGATCACCATCGTCACCGGCGCGACACCTTGATCTCCATCATAGAATCGTTGTCGTTACGCCATCTATTGCTTCTATGACTATCGCTACCGCTTAGTGATAAAGTAAAGCAATTACAGGGCGTTTGCATTTCATACAATAAAGCGACAACAATATGGCTCCTGCCAGTTGCCGATAACTTCGGTTACAAAACATGATCATCTCATACAATAAAATATAGC
This sequence comes from Triticum timopheevii, assembly GCA_963921465.1. Lineage (NCBI taxonomy): Eukaryota > Viridiplantae > Streptophyta > Magnoliopsida > Poales > Poaceae > Triticum > Triticum timopheevii. The sequence goes on from OY997270.1 coordinate 545,240,176, forward strand.
ATCACGTCTTGACCATATCACATCACAACATGCCCTGCAAAAACAAGTTAGACGTCCTCTACTTTGTTGTTGCAAATTTTACGTGGCTGCTACGGGCTTAGCAAGAACCGTTCTTACCTACGCATCAAAAACCACAACGATAGTTCGTCAAGTTGGTGCTGTTTTAACCTTCGCAAGGACCGGGCGTAGTCACACTCGATTCAGCTAAAGTGAGAGAGACAGACACCTGCCAGCCACCTTTAAGCATGAGTGCTCGTAACGGTGAAACCAGTCTCGCGTAAGCGTACGCGTAATGTCGGTCCGGGCAGCTTCATCTCACAATACCGCCGAACCAAAGTATGACATGCTGGTAAGCAGTATGACTTGTATCGCCCACAACTCACTTGTGTTCTACTCGTGCATATAACATCATCGCATAAAACCTAGGCTCGGATGCCACTATTGGGGAACGCAGTAATTTCAAAAAATTTCCTACGCACACGCAAGATAATGGTGATGGCATAGTAACGAGAGGGGAGAGTGTTCGTCTACGTACCCTCGTAGACCGTAAGCGGAAGCGTTAGCACAACGCGGTTGATGTAGTCGTACGTCTTCACGATCCGACCGATCCAAGCACCGAACGTACGGAGCCTCCGAGTTCAGCACATGTTCAGCTCGATGACGATCTCCGGCCTCCGATCCAGCAAAGTTCCGGAGATGAGTTCCGTCAGCACGACGGCGTGGTGACGATGATGATGTTCTACCGGCGGAGGGCTTCGCCTAAACTCTGCGACGATATGACCGATTGGAATATGGTGGAGGGGGGCCCCGCTCACGGCTAAGGAACGATCCGTAGATCAACTTGTGTGTCTATGGGGTGCCCCCTGCCCCCGTACATAAAGGAGCAAGGGGGAGGCCGGCCGACCCCTTGGGCGCGCCAAGGGAGGAGGAATCCTCCTCCTAGTAGGATTAGGACTCCTCCTTTCCTACTCCTACTAGGAGGGGGAAGGAAGGGGGAGAGAGGGAAGGAAAGGGGGGGCGCTGCCCCCCCTCCTAGTCCAATTCGAACTATAGGGGGGAAGGGGGCGCGCGGCCCATGCTGGCCGCCCCTCTCTCCTTTCCCCTAAGGCCCATAAGGCCCAAACTCTCCCGGGGGGTTCCGGTAACCCCCCCGGCACTCCGGTTTTTCTCCGAAATCACCCGGAACATTTCCGGTGTCCGAATATAGTCGTCCAATATATCAATCTTTATGTCTCGACCATTTCGAGACTCCTCGTCATGTCCGTGATCACATCCGGGACTCCGAACAAACTTTGGTACATCAAAACTTATAAACTCATAATAAAACTGTCATCGTAACGTTAAGCGTGCGGACCCTACGGGTTCGAGAACTATGTAGACATGACCTAGAACCATTCTCGGTCAATACCCAATAGCAGGACTTGGATGCCCATATTGGTTCCTACATATTCTACGAAGATCTTTATCGGTCAAACCGCATAACAACATACGTTGTTCCTTTTGTCATCGGTATGTTACTTGCCCGAGATTCGATCGTCGGTATCCAATACCTAGTTCAATCTCGTTACCGGCAAGTCTCTTTACTCGTTACGTAATGCATCATTCCGTAACTAACTCATTAGCTACATTGCTTGAAAGGCTTATAGTGATGTGCATTATCGAGAGGGCCCAGAGATACCTCTCCGACAATCGGAGTGACAAAACCTAATCTCGAAATACGCCAACCCAACATGTACCTTTGGAGACACCTGTAGTACTCCTTTATAATCACCCAGTTACGTTGTGACGTTTGGTAGCACCCAAAGTGTTCCTCCGGTAAACGGGAGTTGCATAATCTCATAGTTACAGGAACATGTATAAGTCATGAAGAAAGCAATAGCAGAATACAAAACGATCAAGTGCTAGGCTAACGGAATGGGTCATGTCAATCATATCATTCTTCTAATGATGTGATCCCATTAATCAAATGACAACACATGTCTATGGTTAGGAAACATAACCATCTTTGATTAATGAGCTAGTCAAGTAGAGGCATACTAGTGACCATAGTTTTGTCTATGTATTCACACATGTATCATGTTTCTGATTAATACAATTCTAGCATGAATAATAAACAGTTATCATGATATGAGGAAATAAATAATAACTTTATTATTGCCTCTAGGGAATATTTCCTTCACAAGTATCATTTCCTTAGACCATGAGATCGTGTAACTCCCGGATACCGTAAGAATACTTTGGGTGTACCAAACGCCACAACGTAACTGGGTGGCTATAAAGGTATACTATAGCTATCTCTGAAAGTGTCTGTTGGGTTGACACGACTCAAGACTGGGATTTGTCACTCCGTATGACGGAGAGGTATCTCTGGGCCCACTCGGTAATGCATCATCAAAATGAGCTCAATGTGACCAAGTGGTTGGCACGGGATCATGCATTACGGTATGAGTAAAGTGACTTGCCAATAATGAGATTGAACGAGGTATTGGGATACCGACGATCGAATCTCGGGCAAGTAACATACCGATTGACAAAGGGAATTTTATACGGGATTACTTGAATCCTCGACATCGTGGTTCATTCGATGAGATCATCGTGGAACATGTGGGAGCCAACATGGGTATCCAGATCCCGCTGTTGGTTATTGGCCAGAGAGTTGTCTCGGTCATGTCTGCATGATTCCCGAACCCGTAGGGTCTACACACTTAAGGTTCGGTGATGCTAGGGTTGTAGAGATATTAGTATGGGGTAACCCGAAAGTTGTTTGGAGTACCGGATGAGATCCCGGACGTCACGAGGAGTTCCGGAATGGTCTGGAGGTGAAGATTTGTATATAGGAAGTCCAGTTTCGGCCACTGGGAAAGTTTTGGGGGTCACCGGTATTGTACCGGGACCACCGAAAGGGTCCCGGGGGTCCACCGGGTGGGGCCACCTGTCCCGGAGGGCCACATGGGCTGAAGTGGGAGGGAAACCAGCCCCTGGTGGGGTGGTGTGCCCCCCTTGGGCCTCCCCTGCGCCTAGGGTTGGAAACCCTAGGGGTGGGGGGCGCCCCACTTGGCTTGGGGGGCAAGTTCCCCCCTTGGCCGCCGCCCCCCTTGACATGGGATCTCTAGGGGGGCGGTGCCCCCCCAGGGCCCCTATGTAAAGAGGGGAGGGAGGGAGGGCTGCGCACCCTAGTCCCTGGCGCCTCCCTCTCCCCTCATAACACCTCTCCCTCTCGCTGAGCTTGGCGAAGCCCTGCCGAGATCACCGCTGCTTCCACCACCACGCCGTCGTGCTGCTGGATCTCCATCAACCTCTCCCTCCCCCTTGATGGATCAAGAAGGAGGAGACGTCTTCCCCAACCGTATGTGTGTTGAACGCGGAGGTGCCATCCGTTCGGCGCTAGGATCATCGATGATTTGGATCATGACGAGTACGACTCCTTCAACCCCATTCTCTTGAACACTTCCACACGCGATCTACAAGGGTATGTAGATGCACTCCTCTCTCTCATTGCTAGATAACTCCATAGATTGATCTTGGTGATGCATAGAAATTTTTTATTTTCTGCTATGTTCGCCAACAGTGGCATCATGAGCTAGGTCTATGCGTAGTTTCTATGCACGAGTAGAACACAAGATTGTTGTGGGCGTTGGTTTTGTCAATTTTCTTGCCACTACTAGTCTTATCTTGTTTCGGCGGCATCGTGGGATGAAGCGGCCCGGACCGACCTTACACGTATGCTTACGTGAGACAGGTTCCACCGACTGACATGCACTAGTTGCATAAGGTGGCTAGCGGGTGTCTGTCTCTCCCACTTTAGTCGGATCGGATTCGATGAAAAGGGTCCTTATGAAGGGTAAATAGAAATTGGCATACCACGTTGTGGTTTTGGCGTAGGTAAGAAATGTTCTTGCTAGAAACCTATAGCGGCCACATAAAAACATGCAACAATAATTAGAGGACGTCTAACTTGTTTTTGCAGCATATGCCTTGTGATGTGATATGGCCAAAAGGGTGTGATGAATGAAATGTATGTGATGTATGAGATTGATCATGTTCTTGTAATAGGAATCACGACTTGCATGTCGATGAGTATGACAACCGGCAGGAGCCATAGGAGTTGTCTTTAATTTTTTGTATGACCTGCATGTCATTGAATAACGCCATGTAATTACTTTACTTTATTGCTAAACACGTTAGCCATAGAAGTAGAAGTAATCGTTGGCGTGACAACTTCATGAAGACACAATGATGGAGATCATGATGATGGAGATCATGATGATGGAGATCATGGTGTCATGCCGGTGACGATGATGATCATGGCGCCTCGAAGATGGAGATCAAAAGGAGAAAAATGATATTGGCCATATCATGTCACTATTTGATTGCATGTGATGTTTATCATGTTTTGCTTCTTATTTGCTTAGTACGACGGTAGTAAATAAGATGATCCCTCATAATAATTTCAAGAAAGTGTTCCCCCTAACTGTGCACCGTTGCGAAAGTTCGTTGTCTCGAAGCACCACGTGATGATCGGGTGTGATAGATTCTAATGTTCACATACAACGGGTGTAAGACAGATTTACACATGCAAAACACTTAGGTTGACTTGACGAGCCTAGCATGTACAGACATGGCCTCGGAACACAAGAGACCGAAAGGTCGAACATGAGTCGTATAGAAGATACGATAAACATGAAGATGTTCACCGATGATGACTAGTCCGTCTCACGTGATGATCGGACACGGCCTAGTTGACTCGGATCATGGATCACATAGATGACTAGAGGGATGTCTATCTGAGTGGGAGTTCATTATATAATTTGATTAGATGAACTTAAATATCATGAACTTAGTCTAAAAATCTTTGCAATATGTCTTGTAGATCAAATGGCCCACGCTAATGTTGCCCTCAACTTCAACGCATTCCTAGAGAAAACCAAGCTGAAAGACGATGGCAACAACTATACGGACTGGGTCCGGAACTTGAGGATCATCCTCATAGCTGCCAAGAAAGCATATGTCCTAGATGCACCGCTAGGCGAAGCACCCGTTTTCCCAGCAACTCAAGACGTCATGAACACCTGGCAGTCGCGTAGTGATGATTACTCCCTAGTTCAGTGCGGCATGCTATACAGCTTAGAACCAGGGCTCCAAAAGCGTTTTGAGCAGCACGGAGCATATGAGGTGTTCCAAGAGCTGAAAATGGTTTTCCAAGCTCACGCCCGGGTCGAGAGATATGAAGTCTCTGACAAGTTCTACAGTTGTAAGATGGAGGAGAATGGTTCTATCAGCGAGCACATACTCAAAATGTCTGGGTTGCACAACCACTTATCTCAACTGGGAGTTAATTTCCCGGATGACGCGGTGGTTGACAGAATCCTCCAGTCGCTCCCACCTAGCTACAAGAGCTTTGTGATGAACTTCAATATGCAGGGGATGGTGAAAACCATTCCTGAGGTATATTCAATGCTGAAATCAGCAGAGGTGGAGATCAAAAAGGAACATCAAGTGTTGATGGTCAATAAAACCACTAGTTTCAAGAAAGGCAAGGGTAAGAAGAACTTCAAGAAGGACGGCAAGGGAGTTGCCGCGCCCGGTAAGCCAGTTGCTGGGAAGAAGCCAAAGCATGGACCCAAACCTGAGACTGAGTGCTTTTATTGCAAGGGAAGCGGACACTGGAAGCGGAACTGCCCCAAGTACTTAGCGGACAAGAAGGCCGGCAACACCAAAGGTATATGTGATATACATGTAATTGATGTGTACCTTACCAGTACTCGTAGTAGCTCCTTGGTATTTGATACCAGTGCAGTTGCTCATATTTGTAACTCAAAACAGGAGCTGCGGAATAAGCGGAGACTGGCAAAGGACGAGGTGACGATGCGTGTCGGGAATGGTTCCAAGGTCGATGTGATCGCCGTCGGCACGCTACCTCTACATTTACCTACGGGATTAGTTTTAAACCTCAATAATTGTTATTTAGTGCCAGCTTTGAGCACGAACATTGTATCTGGATCTCGTTTAATACGAGATGGCTACTCATTTAAATCCGAGAATAATGGTTGTTCTATTTATATGAGAGATATGTTTTATGGTCATGCCCCGCTGGTTAATTGTTTATTCTTAATGAATCTCGAACGTGATGTTACACACATTCATAGTGTGAATACCAATATATGTAAAGTTGATAACGATAGTCCCACATACTTGTGGCACTGCCGCCTTGGTCACATTGGTGTCAAACGCATGAAGAAGCTCCATGCTGATGGACTTTTGGAGTCTCTTGATTACAAATCATTTGAAACATGCGAACCATGCCTTATGGGCAAAATGACCAAGACTCCGTTCTCCAGAACAATGGAGCAAGCAACCAACTTATTGGAAATCATACATACTGATGTGTGCGGTCCAATGAGCGTTGAGGCTCGCGGAGGCTATCGTTATGTTCTCACTCTCACTGATGACTTGAGTAGATATGGGTATGTCTACTTGATGAAACACAAGTCTAAGACCTTTGAAAAGTTCAAGGAATTTCATACTGAGGTAGAGACTCAACGTGACCGAAAGATAAAGTTCTTACGATTAGATCGTGGGGGAGAATATTTAAGTCACGAATTTGGTACGCACTTAAGGAAATGTGGAATCATTTCACAACTCACGCCGCCTGGAACACCTCAGCGTAACGGTGTGTCCAAACGTCGTAATCGCACTCTATTGGATATGGTGCGATCCATGATGTCACTCACTGATTTACTGCTATCATTTTGGGGATATGCTCTAGAGATAGCTACATTCACTTTAAATAGAGCACCGTCTAAATCCGTTGAGATGACACCGTATGAATTATGGTTTGGGAAGAAACCTAAGCTGTCGTTTCTAAAAGTTTGGGGATGCGATGCTTATGTCAAGAAACTTCAACCTGAAAAGCTCGCACCCAAGTCGGAAAAATGCGTCTTCATAGGATACCCTAAGGAAACCATTGGGTATACCTTCTACCTCAGATCTGAAGGCAAGATCTTTGTTGCCAAGAATGGGTCCTTTCTTGAGAAAGAGTTTCTCTCGAGAGAAGTAAGTGGGAGGAAAGTAGAACTCGATGAAGTACTACCTCTTGAACTGGAAAGTAGCGCAGCTCAGGAAGATGTTCCTGAGGTGCCTGCACCGACTAGAGAGGAAGTTAATGATGATGATCAAGGTACTTCAGAACAAGTTGCTACTGAACTTCGAAGGTCCACAAGGACACGTTCCACATCAGAATGGTATGGCAACCCTGTCCTGGAAATCATGTTGTTAGACAACAGTGAACCTTCGAACTATGAAGAAGCGATGGCGGGCCCAGATTCCAACAAATGGCTTGAAGCCATGCAATCCGAGATAGGATCCATGTACGAAAACAAAGTATGGACTTTGACAGACTTGCCCGATGATCAGCGAGCGATAGAAAATAAATGGATCTTTAAGAAGAAGACGGACGCGGATGGTAATGTACTAATGTTACCATCTATAAGGCTCGACTTGTTGCTAAGGGTTATCGATAAGTTCAAGGGGTTGACTACGATGAGACCTTCTCACCCGTAGCGAAGCTAAAGTCCGTCCGAATCACGTTAGCAATTGTCGCATACTATGATTATGAGATATGGCAAATGGACGTCAAAACAACATTCCTTAACAGCTTTCTTAAGGAAGAATTTTATATGATGCAGCCGGAAGGTTTTGTCGATCCTAAGAATGCTAACAAGGTATGCAAGCTCCAGCGCTCCATCTATGGGCTGGTGCAAGCATCTCGAAGTTGGAACATTCACTTTAATGAAATGATCAAAGCGTTTGGGTTTATGCAGACTTATGGAGAAGCCTGCGTTTACAAGAAAGTGAGTGGGAGCTCTGTAGCATTTCTCATATTATATGTGGATGACATACTTTTGATGGGAAATGATATAGAACTTTTGGACAACATTAAGGCCTACTTGAATAAGTGTTTTTCAATGAAGGACCTTGGAGAAGCTGCTTACATATTAGGCATCAAGATCTATAGAGATAGATCAAGACGCCTCATAGGTCTTTCACAGAGCACATACCTTGATAAGATATTGAAGAAGTTCAATATGGATCAGTCCAAGAAGGGATTCTTGCCTGTGCTGCAAGGTGTGAAATTGAGCTCGGCTCAATGTCCGACCACAGCAGAAGATAGAGAAAAGATGAGTGTCGTCCCCTATGCCTCGGCCCTAGGGTCTCTCATGCATGCCATGTTGTGTACCAGACCTGATGTAAACCTTGCCGTAAGTTTGGTAGGAAGGTACCAAAGTAATCCCGACATGGAACACTGGACAGCGGTCAAGAATATCCTGAAGTACCTGAAAAAGGACTAAGGATATGTTTCTCGTATATGGAGGTGACGAAGAGCTCGTCGTAAAGGGTTACGTCGACGCTAGCTTCGACACAGATTTTGGATGACTCTAAGTCACAAACCGGATACGTGTATATTTTGAATGGTGGGGCAGTAAGCTGGTGCAGTTGCAAGCAAAGCGTCGTGGCGGGATCTACATGTGAAGCGGAGTACATGGCAGCCTCGGAGGCAGCACATGACGCAATCTGGATGAAGGAGTTCATTATCGACCTAGGAGTTATTCCCAATGCATCGGGGCCCATGAATCTCTTCTGTGACAACACTGGAGCCATTGCCCTTGCCAAGGAGCCCAGGTTTCACAAGAAGACCAGACACATCAAGCGTCGCTTCAACTCCATTCGTGAAAATGTTCAAGATGGAGACATAGATATTTGTAAAGTGCACACAGATCTGAATGTCGCAGATCCGTTGACTAAACCACTTCCGCGAGCAAAACATGATTAACACCAGAATTCTATGGGTGTTCGATTCATCACAATGTAACTAGATTATTGACTCTAGTGCAAGTGGGATACTATTGGAAATATGCCCTAGAGGCAATAATAAAATGGTTATTATTATATTTCCTTGTTCATGATAATTGTCTATTGTTCATGCTATAATTGTGTTATCTGGAATCATAATACATGTGTGAATACATAGACCACAACATGTCCCTAGTGAGCCTCTAGTTGACTAGCTGGTTTATCGATAGATGGTTATGGTTTCCTGACCATGGACATTGGATGTCATTGATAACGGGATCACATCATTGGGAAAATGATGTGATGGACAAGACCCAATCCTAAGCATAGCACAAGATCGTGTAGTTCGTTTGCTAGAGCTTTTCTAATGTCAAGTATCATTTCCTTAGACCATGAGATCGTGTAACTCCCGGATACCGTAAGAATACTTTGGGTGTACCAAACGTCACAACGTAACCGGGTGGCTATAAAGGTATACTACAGGTATCTCCAAAAGTGTCTGTTGGGTTGACACGAATCAAGACTGGGATTTGTCACTCCGTATGACGGAGAGGTATCTCTGGGCCCACTCGGTAATGCATCATCATAATGAGCTCAATGTGACCAAGTGGTTGGTCACGGGATCATGCATTACGGTACGAGTAAAGTGACTTGCCGATAATGAGATTGAATGAGGTATTGGGATACCGACGATCGAATCTCGGGCAAGTAACGTACCGATTGACAAAGGGAATTGTATACGAGATTACTTGAATCCTCGACATCGTGGTTCTTTCGATGAGATCATAAAAGAAAGACCTCAGTAAATCTACTTACATATTGAGCATCAAGATCTATTGAGATAGATCAAAACGCTTGATAAGTTCTTCAATAAGTACATACCTTGTCAAGATTTTGAAGTAGTTCAAAAATAGAACAGTCAAAGAAAGAGTTCTTGCCTGTGTTGGAAAGGTGTGAAATTGAGTAAGACTCAAATCCCGACCACGGCAGAAAATAGAAAAGAGAATGAAAGTCATTCCCTATGCCTCAGTCATAGGTTCTATAAAGTATGCTATGCTATGTACACTAGTGCAGAACCGGGCATTAGCACCGGTTCGTAAGGCCCTATAGTGCCGGTTACATAACCGACACTAATTTGTGGTCAGTAAAGGCCCCCCCCTTTAGTACCGGTTCAGCACGAACCGGTGCTAAAGGGCAACCACGTGGCACGAGCCAGCTCCGAGGGCCTGGAGCCCTTTAGTACCGGTTGGTAACACCAACCGGTACTATAAGGTTTGGTGGGTTTTTAGTTTTATGATTTCTTTTTCATTTAATTTTGTGTTTCCATTTTAATTCTTTTTCGTTTGCTGGTATTTTACGATACTACACATTGTACACGTTATGCATCATACATCATGCATGCTTTGTTTATCAACGTTGCTGCCATGTTCATTGCACCTGCAGATATAACATGCTCATGCATGCTTTGCATCATTACATCATCATATATATATAATAACAAGTCCTACTAATCATGCATCATCATACAACTTCTACTCGTTATTAATAATAAGTCATACGATCATCATCCTCATATATAGTCATCGAACCCAACCCTACATAATTGTTCTTAGCACATGATCATCAGTATCAGGTAGGACCTAAACACCCTTAAGGTAAAATAGCATAAAACAATATAGACCCTGACTCTCCATTATGAAGAATGGCGATCATCCTGTCTCCAATTCTTGCCTTTCGCTGCTTATTGCTTCCAAGAAGCTCCTTACGACCGTCCATACATTTTTTCCATTCTTTGATTGTTATGTCTCCACTTCTTTTAGAAACCCGGTATGGACAGTTGAGATTCGTAGGACGACCTGGTCGTATGTTCAAAACATGAAGGCTACCACGCGTATACATCAGATGAGGCACACAATCATTCGGGATTATCTGTTGAAAAACATAATAATAACTTTGTAGTTATCAATGATGTACTAGTTTTAGAAGTGTGCAAAAAGATGCACGGATGTTGTAATAGTAAAAAATAATCTTACCAGGGTATCTCCATGGTAGTTACCGTAGTTCAACACGTGCACTAGTGGCACGTATTGACCATAATGTTGAGGAGTTTGATTGTAGATATTGTAATTCTCAAGATCAGTACAAAATCCGACCAGATGATTTTTCTCCTGATAAGTTAATTCGGAGCCTTCAGTGTAGTACGTTCTGTCTACCATCTTCCGCACATTCTTTGAAGAATGAAAATAAGCTGTCAATGGAGATAAGTTGTCAACATTATATTTTGATATAAACAATATAAATTACTTAATAACTATGTTTAGCTCACATGAGGGAAGAACTGGAGGTGTATCCACAAAGACCAAAATCGAAGGTGTCTCTTGCTCGATTGTAGGATCACCAAGATCCATGGTGACAAGCATACCCTCATCAAGACCATACATCTTGCAAAATGCATCCCAATTTTTGCAACCAAAATGGGTTACACTCTGAGCATTGTACAGCTTTACTTGAAAATCCACACCATGTTCGGTACTTAGGATAATTTTTTTGGTTTCGAAATTTTCATGGTCTTCAAAACCCATCCTCTCCAAGACATAGCGTCTTGCAAAGCATGGGATAAGCTAGTCGAATTGGAAAAGATGAAAAATACACGTTAAAATAGTTGAAGTCGTGCTTAATTACGAAAAAACTATTGTCGTCGTTGCGTACCGTATGAACATCGCAGGTCTCCTCGAGCTTAATGCTGAAGCGCCGATCTTCGTCCAGCTCAATGAACCTGTCGCAGATACCTCGGTCGTCGTGGCACCAGTCGCACTCCCCCGGGCGGTTATCGTCGTCCGATGAGTACGACATTTCCGGCCTATGTTCATAATTTAGTTTTATTAATTAAGTCAACTATCTAGTTCAACTACTAAGCACTTACTATAAATAAATAAGTAGTACTTACTAAAAACAAATTACTTCTATATATAGTAAAATAAATTAGTTTATTAAATCAACTAGCTAGTTCAACTATATATAAACTACTTCTTCTTTTTTTCCTTTTTCTAAATACTATGAACAAAAAAATCATTAAAATTCTATGAACAAAATTAATTACACAATCTAAATATCACCAAAAAAATCTATTAACAATAATATCACCAAACATGCATATTCAATAATAATATCACCAAAAAAATCTATTAACAGAAAAAAATCTATTAACAGAAAAAAAATCTATTAACAGAAAAATCTATTAATTCAACTAGTTCAACTAAGCATTTACTAAAAATAAACTAGTTATATTAATTCAACTAGTTCAACTAATTAAGCATTTACTAAAAATAAACTAGTTCTATATATTAATTCAACAAGTTCAACTAAGCATCTTCTAAAAATAAACTAGTTCTATATATTAATTCAACTAGTTCAACTAATTAAGCATTATATTTACTAAAAATAAGCAAGTTATTATATTAATTCATCGATGATAACATTTCTAACATTCTAAAAATAAACTAGATAGTTCTGATTCATCTAAACATTATATATAGAAAACAGAAAATAAGTAAAAAAAATGTGTGTGTGTGTGTGTATATACGTGTGTGTGTACGTGTGTGTGTGTGTGTGTTTGTGTGTACGTGTCTGTGTGTATGTGTGTGTATGCGTGTGTGTGTATGTAGTGTGTG